>CM035131.1:31927141-32444641 GCA_020205605.1 Panax ginseng | reverse complement strand
GGAAGATGCCCCGATGGAGACTTATGACGGGTGGGGACCCCACGACCATTCGATGGGTATGACAGTTGATGACGTATTATGGCCACTCTGATGCAAACCAAGTGCTGCATGTTTGCTACTACTTACCTCAAGAAAAGCTCCGGGAATGGATGGGAACCTTGGCGTCGGGATCGATAACTTCATGGAAAGACCTTCGGGAAAAATTTCATGCACGGTTCGGGAGTAATAAGAGATGGGGGAAGATCACAGCATCCCTCATACAGTCGTGAGAGATCGATGAGAGTCTCAGGCGGTATGTTAAGAGATTTTGGGAGGTCAGGTTTGGGTGGTGGAGCCAAATTCCCACAAGCTTTGGGATTTCACAACGGGGCTTGACATCGGAAAATCAAAGAAGCTGATGAAGGACCTGGTGACCAACCCCCCGGCCGACCTGACAGAGGCCTTCCATAGGGCCGAAGATCACATAGCGATCGAGGAAGCGATGGGGAATTTTAAACCACAATCCCACGAGAAGTACCGAGATAGGGACAAACAGAGCTATCAGAAGTCTGACAATCAGGGGAGGTTGGATAGCTACAAGAAAAACTACAACGGGGGGTGGGCGGTGGAAGGCCACCCTTCCCAAATAAAGGGGTCAACAAGGTGTACACCGCACTCAATATAGATCGGGCCAAGATCTCGGAAGAGATGCTGAAGCAAGCCCTTTTTCGAACCATGTCAAACGATCCCGGCCGTGGAAAAGGGGTGGAACAAGTATTGTGCGTACTACCGTAGCCTCGGTCACACGACGTAAGATTGCACCAACTTGAAAGATTTAATAGAAAAGAATGTCCGTAATCAGGAAGTTGGTACAAGATATGTAGTTGGCGGAGAAGGGCTCAAGCCCTGGGAGAGAGACAACAATGAGCTCACCCGACAAACAAATACGATGAATCGAACCCACAAGCCCGAGGAGTTATTGATGTGATATCGCGTAGTCTGTAGGGCGGTGGACCGGCAGAAAAGGAATGGGCATCTCGGCCGTCTTATCATTGGTTTGGGGTCCTCCGTAAAAAGGACGAGCCATATTCAGGCACGACCATCTCCTTCTCAGACGACGACTACCCTACAGAATAGATCGAACCGCATGACGGGGCACTGGTAATAACGGCTCAGGTCGGGCCAGTGGACATGAAGAGGATGATGATCGACAACGGGTCTTTGATTTATATACTCTACACACATGCATACCAACGGATGAATCTGGGAGGAAAGAAGATGGAATTAGGAGGAGAGGGCCCGTTATACGGCCTTCATGGCGACCCTTGTTCATGTGACAGAACAATAACGTTATTAGTCAAGTTTGGTACGGCCCCAATGATGTATGTAAATCATGGTAAAATTTTTTATCGTCGTGCAAGGATTCGCTTACAACGCCATTTTGGGAAGGCCTACCTTAAGCGGCACTCGCAAGCCAGTAACGCCTATACCCCACTTCAAAATCAAGTTTTCGACAATCGAACGGGATAGGGGAGGTAAACGGAGATCTCGACATCGCCAAGATGTTATCTAATACCTTGATTTCTTCAGGAGTCGGGGTCAGTAAATAGAAACAGACGATGACCATCGAGATAGAGCCGTTCACGGAAGGCAGTACTGAACCCATGGCTCTACCAGCAGAAGAAACAGAGGATGTTGAGTTGGTATCGGGAAATCCAGACAAACTGGTCAAGATCGAGGCGGGATTATCCGAACAGCTGCGAACGGGTCTGGTGGAATTACTTCGGGTGTATGCCGACATCTTCGCTTGGGAACCTAGCGACATGCCCGGAGTAAGTGAATTAATCGCATTACATAGACTTCATACCGACCCGAAGAGGAAGCCAGTGATACAGAAAAGAAGGATCTTTTCCCCGGAAAGACAGAAGATTATAGACGAAGAGGTTACTAAATTGTTAGAGGCAAGGTTCATCTTTGAAATTGACTATCCCAAATGGTTGGCGAATGTGGTATTGGTACAGAAGCAAAATGGGAAGTGGAGGATGTGCATTGACTACACAGACCTGAACAAGGCCTGCCCAAAAGACTTCTACCCCTTACCCAACATAGACCAGCTAATTGATGCCACTTCGAGGTATAGAATGCTGAGTTTCATGGACGCTTTCTCGGGATATCACCAAATATCGATGCACAAGGAGGATACCCCGAAGACTAGCTTCATCACTCATCGGGCTATATATGCATATCGGAAGATGACCTTCAGACTACTAAACGCAGGAGCAACCTACCAACGAATGATGAACTTCAGATTTCGAAAGCAATGGGGCGGCATGTATGGAAGTTTATGTGGACGACATGATCGTCAAGAGATGTCACCCGGATCATCTGGAGGACTTAGAAGATCGCTTGAAACGGTGAGACAACACAAGTTCGAGACTAAACCCACCAAATGCACCTTCTGGATTGGGTTCAGAAAATTCCTAGGATATCCGGTCAAGAAATGGGGAATCGAGGCCAATCCGGAAAAAAATCTCGGCGATCTTAGACATGAAATCTCCAAAGACATATAAAGATGTCCGAGAGGATGACGGTCAATTGCGCCTTCTGGAGATTCATGTCAAGGTCACCGTGAAGATGTCTACCCTTTTTGACACTCTCAAAGGCCCAAAATGACAAGAGTTTCCGGTGGACTTGAGAATCGCGAAGACGCGCTCCAGAGATCAAGAGATATTTGGGTTCGGCACCATTGTTAATGAAACCGATCCCCCGAACCTTTATACTTATACTTGGTTGCGAGTCCGGATGGCGTTAGGGGCGGACCGGTAAGGGATGAGGGAGATAAGCAATTCCGGGTGTACTATGTCGCCCATGTTCTCCGAGACGCAGAAGCGAGATACCCGAACTCGGAAAAATTTGCTTACGCCTCATAATTGCTAAGGTGAAACTCAAGCACTATTTCCGTGTTTGGTTGATAGTGGTCTACACGCACCAACCTTTGAAGAAGATCATGCACAAGCTTCCTCAAGTATCGTGCTCAGGTTAGCCGGCTTGGGCAATGGAATTGACAAAATTTGTTATAGTGTATCGTCCCCGAATTCAGCAATCAAAGGGCGACGTTGGCGACTTTTTGTGGTTGAGTGTTCTTTCACCGAACCGGAGGCGAATATAGTAGCGAAAAACACAACCAATCCGCACCTCATGGACTCTATACGTGGATGGATCGTCAACTATGGATGTCAGTGGAGCAGGGGTCATCCTAACAAGTCCCGAGGGGTTCAAGGTGCAGCAAGCTATTCGGTTTGGTTTCAAGGCCACAAATAACGAAGCAGAGTATGAGGCCATCTTAGCAGGGATACGATTGGCCCGAAGCCTAGAGGTACGGAGGTTGATCATCTATAGTGATTCACAGTTGGTGGTCAAGCAGTTATCGAAGCGTAATCTGGCTTCAGGGACAAGGATGACAAAATATTTGGCTAAGGTAAAGGATAAGCTTATGTACTTCACTTCATACAGTTGTCAGGGGGTGGACCGGTCAGAGAATACGATAGCAGATGCCTTGGCAAGGCTGGCAACAACTGAAGCAAGCTCTTTCAATGGATCAGTGTACTTGGAGGTTCGGAAAACCCCGGTGTCCCAAGATGAAATCTTGGCTTTGGACCTACTCAATTCTTGGCTCACACCTTACATTTCATATTTGGCCGATGAGAATCTCCCTTCGGACCGCATCCTAGCTAGGCAAGTCAAACACCGAAGTTCGAACTTCACCCTCATAGATGGAGATCTATACCGAAGGACCTTTAGCTCTCCACTGCTCAAATGTTTGACTCCTTCAGAGGCAGACTACACACTTCGGGAGGTGCGTGAGGGAATCATGGAGATCACATGGGAGCAAAGTCATCATGCGCATAAGATTTTGAGGCGGGGTATTCTTCGCCAACTATCTACATCAAGCAAAGGAATTTGTTAGGAGGTGTCCCAAGTGCCACCGAATGAACAAAGAATATCCCGCACCAACCCCCAAGAACTATATTCCGCTCTTGTCCCCGATCCCTTTCTTTGTTTGGGGAATCGACATTCGGGCCTCTCACCAAAAGCTAAAGGGACAAGTTAGTTTTGTGATCGTGGTTATCGATTACATGACAAAGTGGGTCAAGCCAAACCACCGCAAAAGATCACCGAACAGAGTGTTTGAAGTTTTTAAAGAAGGGTAGTCTCTGGTTCGGTATCCCGAGGCGATGGTCTCGAACAATGGCAATGGCGCATTTGTGGGGGGTCTAAGTTTGAAGGCTTTTTGAAAGAATTAGGGATCCAGCATCGCAAGACTTTGGTTGCCCATCCTCAGTCAAACGGCCAAGTGGAAGTGACCAATCGAACCCTACTCAATGGGATTAAACGCAGATTGGATGAATTAAAGGGTCGGTGGCCCGAAGAACTGCTATTTGTTTTGTGGGCGTATCGAACTACCCCAAGAACTACAACTGGAGACTCCCCATTCAGGTTGGCATACGGGACCGATGCACTCATTTCGGTTGAGATCGGATCTCCAACTCTTCGAGTCAGCCAATACAAAGAGCTATATAATGATGAGGGTTTGAGAATGAATTTAGATTTGTTAAATGAAGTTCGGGATTCAGCAATGATGAGGTTGGCGATCTATCAACAAAGTGAATGCGACTACGAACACTATAATCGAAAGGTGAAGAAAACGGGAGGTTTGCAATAGGAGATTTGGTCCTCCTGAGTCGAAGGCATCAACCCCCGTAACACCTGGCAAGCTAATGCCCAACCGGGAGGGGCCTTATGAGGTGGTAGGAGTCTTCAAGCCGAGAAACCTACCGACTTGAGCAATGGACTCAGTTCGGAGGTAAAGAATACATGGCACTTGTTGGAAGACTTAGAAAATTTTACCAAAGATAGTTATGTCGCTTTTGTTTTTATCCATGTAATCGTTCCAATTCAAATGATATAAATGAAAGTTCCTATTTTTGTCAATGTTTAACTTCATCTATATTCATACATTTCGTTACTACTTGAACAGACATGCTTTGGGCACTATCCGATCAAGAGCCTCGGAAAAACTCCACTGATCGAGATAAGTCCCGAGCATAACTGACCGAGAGTTTAATATGCTTAAAGTACAGATCTCGGGCACTATCCGATCAAGAGGTTCGGGAAGACACCACTGATCGAGATAAGTCTCGGGTATAACTGTTGACCCTCTACAATCAGATAAACTCTAAGGACGATCCGATCAGAAGGTTCGGTGGACACTGTTGATCGAGATTAGTCATAAGTGAAACTGACAATAAACATTCATGGGCAAAGAGTATATCTTATTTATACTTAGAAAATTTTTACTTTACAAACCCGGCCGCCATAATTCGCTGCAAGTACAAAAAAAAAAAAAAAAAGAAGAAGGAAAATTTTCTTTATTACAAATCCTACATATCTACTCGGCAGGGGGGTCATCTTCAGCGTCAGACTCGTCATCCGAAGAGTCAAGTATGGAGACATCAAGCCCAGCAGCCATCAACTTTGCTTTAGCCTTTTCCCGATGAGTCTCATACCCTTCACCAAATTGGGCTATGACCTTATCGTTCAAGGCTTCAGATTCCTCGTATTCGGTGATGGCTTGCTGTCTGGCTTCGATTATCTTTTCGGGAAAGGCGTTGACGGTAGCAGTCAAGGTGTTGTTCTCCTTGATCAAGAACATCATCTTGTCGTGCATCCCGGAGAACTTGTGTGTAATGCTGTCAATAGCGTTCTCCCGATCCTTGACATCTTGGAGCGACGATCCCTCTCTGCCGGAAAGAGCACCGTGTCTTCATGCTCCAGCTCTTGACCGGCCCTCACTTCTCGGGCCGCCTGGCCTCGGGTCTCAGCATGAGAATCCCGTTCCTTCTTCAGGTCTGACTGCAGACCCCGAACTTCAGCCTCCAGCAGCTCCACCTCCGTCCCCAGCTGAACTTCTTTCTTGGTGGATCGGGCGAGGGGAGGGATGGCTCGGGCGAGTATAGCGTTGGCCTGCAGTGAACACATACATCAGTACAAGAAGTAAAGGTCAAAGTTAATAGCGAAGAATCGAGTGACAAAGGGAATTACCTGGGTCTGAGCCCGAACATAGGCCACCAAGAACTGATCAGAAGAGTATCCTTTGAACCGGTCGTCGTCACCAGGTAGTTTGAAGTGATCGAAAAGGGTAAAAGGGAAAACTTCTGACGGGCTCTTGGGCCAACAGGTAGTCGGCGATCCCCGGGAAGAGCTAGGACCGGAAGGAGTGGTGGAACTGGTCTGCATCGGAACCACCATCTCTCCCGTCGGCTGATCGGAACCTTCCGACAACCGAGGTCTTTTTGATCGGGGTTCGAGAGGAACCTCTTCGGTGTCCTCCGAATCCTCGACCGCTCGATCGCCGGGAGGCGGCTACGGAGAGTCGGCCTGGCCGAGAAGGTGGAGCGACTTCGAGGCGCTTTGATGGTCGGTTTGGAGGACTTCTTGGACTTCTTGATAAGAAGCCTTCTCTCTCATGGCCATCCTCGGCGCCCCTTTTTGTGTGGTGGGGCTCGGGCCGTAAGTGGACCCAAAGACAACTCGGTGATTGGAATTGTGTCCTCCTGGGAGAGTCGTCAGTCACTTGGGGTCGATGAATCCGGGGTGACGGTGGCGGAATGAAGAGTCGTCAACACCCTCGAGTTTGAAGATTGTCACTGCATGCAGATGCATGCATTAAGGGATAAAGCATAAAAAGTAACAATAAGAAACAAAACCAGAGAAAAGGGCACGCATAACCGTGTTTATCACCAAAGCTTCATTCATCCGAAGCCCCAAACTCTAGCTGGATCGGTTCCATTGTTTGTAGAATGCCTTGAAGGCGCTTGCTCGACCACAGGGAACCTTGAAATTTTAGTCGGGAATCACCGGATGGGCCTGTGGGGAGAAGTCAAGGTCGGTTCTGCTTGCAAAGAACCATTGTTCGTGCCATCCCTTGTTACTGGAAGGGGTCTTGATCGGCACAGAGCGATTGGGGCGCTTGTTGAGTTGCCGAAGGCCGGGCTCCTTAGACCCGCCGATGGTGAAGAGGGCGAAGAAGAGGTTGAGGCCGGGAGTGATTCCCATCTCCTGACAGGTGGCTATGAAGGAAACTAGGTGGATGTACGCGTTCGGCACCAGCTGAGCGAACCCGATCCCCACGAAGCCGAGGAAGGAAGAAATGAAGTCATGCAGAAGAAACCGAACCCCGTATTTCAGCACATACAGGGGAACGGCTACCCATTCACCCTCGGGCCTCCAGAACATCTTCTCATCGGGCCGAGGGATCCTGAGTCTGTATTCTTTGGGTATTTTAAAGAGGGTTCGGATATCGGAGATTTGAGAAGGGGTGAGAGTAGAAGGGGTGTGTAGGTGAGAAAACTCCTCTGAGGAGTGGTAAGCGTTCAAACTCTAACCTCAAAGATCGGCTAGAGTAGGCGAGGGCCGGAAAGTAGTGTCGATTAGACACTTTGGTAATTCAACCTCTAACAATCGTAGGTGGGTGGTGACAGAGGCAATGATAGGCTCGATGGTAGGAATGATGCTAGGATCAGCCATTTGGATGTGAAATTGGAAGTAAGGTGATGCAAATAAGAAGTTTTGGGGGAGGAGATAAACAAGAGTGGCACTCAAGATCAGTACGGTTGAGGGAAATGATGCAGATTGAGTAAGAAACAAGCTTGCCGGAAATCGCCTTGCCGATAAAAATGAAAACAGAGAGTTTGGGGAGAGAGAGTCAGTAAAAGTAATAATGAGGGGGGAAGTGGGGCTTTTATAAGGAGTACTGCAGACGGAACCCTAAAAAGGCTATTATTAAGTCCTTGAGGTGGGCCCAGCGTGAAAAGGCGTCTAACGCTTCAAATATCAAGAAGTGATCAGACGGCTTCCACAGACGGTTCATCATTAAATTTGTCATGACCGCTCAAGTCTCGACCTTTCAAGTCTCCAATCATAAATATGTTATGATTAGAGACCTGGGGACAATGTTCGGGAGAGTTTTACCGACCCTCCTTTGGGTCAAGATTCAATACCGTAGAAATTTGAGAGGCCAGATGGGCCAAGCCCATGAAAGTGTTGGAGGTGTTCTGAATTGACATTTGAGCCCTCCGGACCATAGCTAAACCCGGTCTTGTGATGTTCGGGGTCGGTCTTTGAGTTCTTTGGTAAAAGCCAGTTAGATTATAGGACCGTTTGGGCTCTGCAAGACAAGGGCTCTCTCAAGCGTGCAGAGTCCCGGTACCTATTCAGATGCATATAAGGTAACTCCAAAGGTGGTAATGAGATTGGACTCTACTTGCACCTTTTAAGGAGATTGTGTTGGACCCAAGTTATGGTAACTACCATACGCTAGGAGTCCTAATCCGACTGGGAGAAGGATCCTAAGGTGGTGAGTACTATAAATATGAGGCCTAGGTTATCATTATGAGGTAATACCTATTTTTGAGCACTAAATACTTATCCTCCATTGTTAAACCTTGTAACGGCCTGTACTCATTCTCAGACCGGAGCTATCCCTCGGCGGCATAAGCCGTCAAGCTTCTATGTGATCTATTAATGTGCAGGTTCTAGCGCGTGGATTCTGTGATTGGACACGCCGGCGAAACTTGGCGTTAACAAGTGGCATATAACATCTTTACCATTCGTTTGTTAAATGAATGTCTGAGATTTGATTTAAAATCACGTTGTCCGCTAGTCTTACTAGCGGACGTATTAAGTAATATTTTTGGATCCTTATGTCCCAACTTTCCTCAATTTGAAATAATATCATCCGCTAGTATGTCTAGCGGATTCATATTACCGTTTGTTTGTGAAAATATGTCTGTTGTTGGAGGAAGTCAATATGAGTCCAGCAGATGTTGCAAAGAGTTTAATGCCCAAGGTTGCTCTTGGGGACGCAGGAACTTGCTTGGAGAGTCTGATCGGAGCTCTTGAGATGGCAAAAGAAAAAGCCAGGCTGAAAAACTAAGGAAGAAGAAAATATCAAAAGATCATTAGTGGAAAAAGAAATAAAAGAGAAAGAGAAGAAATTGTCTACTGATGAAGTAGAACAAAGAATCAATCAACTTTAGAGGCAGATGATAACAGTTCATTAGTTAAGGAAGCTTTAATAGGAAAATAAACCATTAGTGATCCATCTGCTACCGTCTGGCCATAAACCGACAATCCGATCAGGAACTGAAAACACCCATCCGGCAGTAACCATATCAAAGAACTACATAAAATCAAGTCCAAAAAGAGAACCGGACTACATTGACTCCGAAAATAACGCCAACAACAAGTACGATCTCTCCGCCAAAGCTGAAGCCAAGCCAGACTCAGATCTGGGACCGATGCCGATGAGATCTCGGATTGCTCCGGGGAGTTTCACAGAGGAGAAGGCAAGAAAGCTTCGGATGATGACCAAGGACATGGCGTTTCATACTCTATGTATCACTCAGTTTAATTTCAATTTTGGTTCCTTAAAAGTAAAATCAATCAATTTGGGCAAAATCACCGAATGAACAATTGGGTTCTTCGTCTGCTAAGTAAGTCTAATGCAGACAACAGAAAGATTAAATCAAATCTCAACCATTCATTTAATAAATTGATGGTTAAGATGTTATATGCCACTTTTTGATCCATAGCAAATAGATCCATATATATATATATATATATATATATATATATATATATATACTCAGCCATTCATATGTATGGAATAATGACCATACACAGCTATGTATACTTTATTTGTGCACAGTCTATCAAAATTATGTCATTTTGTAAGATTTATTTTTAAATTCTGATTTGGAATAAGAGAAGTTTAAAAAAAAAAACAAATATGCCAAAACGACGTAGTTTTGATAGACTGTGTACAAATAAAACATACACAACTGTGTATGGTGATTATATATATATATATATATATGGAATCCATCTATGGCAACCGGTTGCCATGAACACTGTGCCAACAACCCCTTTTCGGACCGTTGATCAATTGATTTGAAGGCTGAGATTGGAATGTAAATTTCACAAGCCCATATATTCAACATATTGTCAGTATATACTATATAAAGAAAAAACAAATATTTAATATTAAAATATTCCTAATCGATACAACTTGTATTGATTTTCTCTCTTTTTTACGCATTTCTGCATTATATGTCATGACTCAGCACATTAAAATAGAATAAAAAAATAAAATGAAGGCCTACTTAGTATAAGTTGTTCATACTGAATAAAAAAATTTAAAATACCCGATTAGGTAAAAGCTTGTCACTACCGGCAATAAAAATTAAAAAAATACTCTACCAGAAAAGAATTGTTTCCAACTATTTGCTATTAAACATATTCGAACTCGCAACCTCCAGGTACAAACCCTCGTCATATGACCACCCGAGCACCATGGGCCTAGTTGTTCATTTTTCGCAAGGATTAGTCTTTATATTAAAACTTTACACTTCCCCCAAAATCTATATATTATTATTATATTACGATTTATTTTTATTTTAATCTTATTCTAGATTATTATTATGTTTCTATTATTATTATTATTAAGAGATGAGACAGAGGACACTTTCGTTTGGGTATTATAGACATGGCTTGAAGTCATGGACTACTAGACACCTATAATCATCATCAGTGATCAAGACAGAGCTATGAGTAATGCTATTGCTACGGTACTTCCTTCTAGTTATCATTTATTGTGTTCTTGGCATATTAGCAATAAATTTCTTGAAAAATTGCATCATGTTTATTCTGAGCACCCATCGTTTAAAAATGATTTTAACAACTGTGTGTATAATTCATTGTTCATCGGGGAATTTAAAGAGTGTTGGCATATTCTGATAAGTTCCTATGAATTGTATACCAATGAATGGCTTGGAAGTTTGTATGATGTACGACAGAAATGGATTCCAGCATATAAAAAGAGATATTTTGCCGTGGGAATGACTACCACCGGAAGAAGCGAGAGCATGAATGCCTTTTTTGATGAGTGCGTTAATGCATCAACAAGTATGCTATGTTTTGTACTGCAGAGTCAGAAGGCTATAGAAAAATAATTTATCAGGGAGAGGAAGGCCGACTACATAACAAAACATCGTAAAAGGATTATTGTGACGCCCCCAAAATAGGTATACATCACCCATTCTGAGTCGCCAAATACATGGTACAGAATACAAATACAAACTTAAATATACAACATGAGCTGTGAGTTTTAATACAAATATTGTCTTCTAGACAGTATTCAAACTCAAAATAAGTCCTCAATACATTTATTATCACACTATTTCACAGAATAGTGAGGATTATTAATGCAAACATCTGGACCGTCACTCCTTTCCCCGACTAGTCCCAGCTATATTCTCATTTCCTGAATAGAACAATGAAAGCAAAGGGTAAGCTCAACTAGCCCAGTAAAAAATATTATGACTAAGATAATGCAAAATAAATTATCGTTAGCCTTCAACAGTGTTAAACTGATAAAATAAAATAGACATCAAGTTTAACTGCAGCGGAACAAACAATCCATTAGAAGAGTCAAGTAGAGCATGAAATCTATTATCTTCTATGATTTAGAAAGTTTATCAACAGTTTTATCGTTGAGACTCAGCTTAATAAATAATCCACATCATCAAATCATCCCTACACTACGGCCAATGATATTCATTAGTATTACGACCACAAATTATCTATGCACTACGGGCCAAGGATATTCGTGTTTTCACCAATGGTCATGATCATGCCAACAAGTGTCCATCAATGCACTACGGGCCAATGAGGACTTTTACCACATCATTTGTAACATTACGGTCATGATTATACCGAATAATCCATGGTCATAGTCATACCAAGTCCATCTATGTACTACGGGCCAAAGATGACTTTCATAAAAATATAAGCATGAGGATGATGACAATGATATAAGAATTCAATTAAAAGAAAGCAAAGGATAAATTTTTAAATATTTATAATTTAATTTATCCAGAATTCAATAATGTCCAAATTGTTAACATGATACTTCTTTGTGGAGTAAAATTCAAGAATAAAATTGTATCAAAAATGATTTGGACCGAAAAGAAATCGATTTTTGTCATGAATAGTGTAAGACCCCAACTTTTATGAATAAAGAATAATTTTCTCGAAATATATTTTTGAATATTATGGTGTGGATTTGATATAATGTTATAGTTGTGGGTAATATTTACAGATTTTGCAAAGTAAGCAAGTGGTTATATAATATTCGATTGGTCTGGGAATATTAGTTTTAACGAGAAATATTCGTATGACGACAAGACAATCATTGGTGGACCCCTAATAACGGAAGTATTATTAGTAGTAAGAAAACGCATGAAATTATCTTTTATAAAAATAACGACGAAAGTGTTACCAATTAAAACTGTTGAACTACCCGGTAGTAAAAAGTAAATGCGATACTGCTGTGGTTGCATAAGTAAGACATGGTATTGATTATTGATGCTTTACGTGAGAAGTCACTCAGCTTATACTCAATTATTACTACATGAATTCTTTGCATCATATCTCTCGTATTATTGATTCAATTATTGGCATAGTATCATCTGCATAATATGTTATATTATTAAATCAATAATTGAGACGACAAAATTATTCGTATTATTAAATTGCAATATTTATAATGTCTAAAAGTTCTGTCAAGGAGAGGTTTGGTCATCTAATTGCGCACCAATAAGGAGAAATTCTTATCTGAAAGCCCCTCTTTCCCGGGAACGACACGTTGTTAAATATTGTGAGTTATAATATTAATGATGAATAAGTTAAGTGTTGATTAAAGATGAAATTGATAGTTCCATTGTGTTGGAATTATTAGTGTTAGTGGAAATCGACATTTATTTCGATAATAATTGATGTCTAGAGGTTATATTGACCAATCGGGTAATTAATCGGATAAATGAGGAATTAATTTCTTTTAATTCACATGATTATAACTATTTGTTCACATGTGTGTACTATTGATTCACATTCTTGTACTATTAGCGGAGTTGGTGAAGATTGATAATACTTGTATGACTAAGTTAAAAATGGAGGTATAGATGGAGGTACTATACTGTAATTCGTACTTTCACATGATTATAACTATTGACTCACATGATTGAACTATTGATTCACATTATTTACTATTAGGGGAGGTGGTGCAAGTGTGATAATACTTGCAGGACTAAATTAAAAATGAAGAAAAAGAGGAAGGTATTATACTGTAATATTTCGAGCCCCAAAACGTGCAATTATCAAAACTATATTTTTCTATAAATAGAAGCTCATTCTTCCTTCATTTCTCACCAATTCACATAAGCTATAGAGCAATTATTATAGAGAGAAATTATAGAAAGAAAGAAGAAGAAAAGTCTGCTACCTCACTATTCCAGTATCCAGTTTTTTCTAAGGTAAGGGGTATTATTCTTTCGTATTCATGAAGAGAGTTATTTTCTTTCAATACTGTAAGGGTTGTTATTTCATTCTTTATTATTATGTTGGAATAACTCGTTATGCATGCGGCCTATCGCATGCACCGTGGTGAATTCATTGTTATTTCATTCTTTATTATTCTATTGAAATAACTTTATCTGCATGGCCTATCTATCGCCCGTGTGAATTCATTGTTATTTCATTCTTTATTATTCATTGAATATCCCGCCTCATCTGAATTACGCATGACCTGGTTTCATTCTTTATTATTCATTTGGAATATCCTCGTGCATGCGAATTACGCATGACTGGTTCCATTCTTTATTATTCTCGCCTGAGAATAACCTCTCTGTGTGGTCTATCGCATACATACGGTGAATTCTTCATTATTTCATTCTTTATTATTACATTGGAATAACATGCCTATGTGGATTACTGCGTGCATGGTGAATGATCCTTCATATTCATTCCTTATTAAATTGTGAAAATGATCAGATATCGTGGATTCTGCACGGCGCAAAAAATCCATTTGCAATTTCATATATTCTATTATACTTTCGGTTGGTTAAAGTTTTGGCTTCTATACTCCATGAAATTAGTAGAATATCACGGATATTTAAGCTTCATCCAAATCTTTTCAAGAAAATATTTTTACGAGCATTCTTGAATTTTACTCCATAAAGCGATGATCATGTTGACAATTTGGGCGTTATTGATTTGGATAAATTAAATTATAAATCTTTAAAATTTATCCTTGAACTTGTTTTATTGAATTATTATGTCATTGTCATCATCCTCATGCTTATATTGTGATGAAAGTCATCTTTGGCTTACGTGCATAGATGGACTTGGTATGATTATGACCAGGAATTATTCGGTATAATCATGACCGTAATGTGACGAATGATGTGGTGAAAGTCCTCAGTGACCTGTAGTGCATTGATGGATAGTTTTTGATATGATTATGATCAGAGATTATTCGGTATAGTCATGACCATTGATGATTTAATGAATATCCTTGGCCCGTAGTGCAGGGAAGATTCGATGATATGGTTTATTTATTAAAATTTGAGTCTCAAATGATAAAAATTGATGAAAACATTTTAAATCATAGAAGATAGTAGATATCATGCTCTACTTGACTCTTCTAATGGATTTCTTATTCCGCTGGAGTTAAACTTGATGTCTATTGTATTTTATCAGTTTAACATTGTTGAAGGCATTTATGATAATTTATTATGCATTATCTTAGTCATAATATTTCTTACTGGGCTAATTGAGCTCACCATTTCTTTCACTGTTCTCTTCAGGAAATGAGAATATAGCTGAGACGAGTCGGGGAACGGAGTGACGGTCTAGATGATAGCATTAGTAGTCCTCACTTTTCTGTTAAATAGTGTGACAATAAATGTAATGAGGACTCCTTTGAGTGTGGATATTGTCTAGATGACAATATTCTTATTAAAACTCTCAGTTTATGTTTTGTCGTATTTTACACGACAGTTGTATTATTAAGTTGTATTTAAATTTTGTACCATGTATTTGGCGACTCAAGATGGGTGATGTATACCTGTTTTGGGGGTGTCACAGCTGGTATCAAAGCTTAGGGATATGATCCATGGTGAGATGTGTGAGACAAGAACTAGGAGAGGAGAGCAGAAATTCCTTCGCTAGTATGACCTACCTAAGTTTATTTGGTATTTAATTGGTCGGTCGAGAGTATAGGGATAATATGTGATATGTTAATTAACCCTTGTTTTGTGGCGATGTTTGAAAATGGCATCCAAAATGTTGAGATAAGCAATGAAGCACATGAGACCGTTGAGTCACCACAGATTAATAACCGAGGATAATGTGCAACAGAAGACAATAATCCTCAGGTAAACAACAACGATCAAATGATGAACGATGGGATGTTCAGAGGTTTTATGAAATTCATACAACATCGGTGAGGCGAGGGCAGCTCCTATCCAAAATGCAGGTGGAAACACTGACAACTCTCGGATGGTCACCGCATTAGCGCGGTCAAGGAGCTGGGACCACCGGAGTTTTTTGAGAGAGCCAAAACCACTTAAGGCGAGAGACGTGGATAAAGCATATCAACAAGATATTTGATGTCTTGGATGCTCAGGAGCAAAAGGTTCCCTTTGCCACCTTCATGTTGTGAGTAGAGGCAGATTACTGGTGGGAATCTATAAAGCGTACTCAACTTGCCGCACTCAAAATGTCTTGGGAGAAGTTCCAAGAGCTGTTCAACGACAAGTACTTTCCTGAAAGTATTCGTCACATGAAGGAGGTAGAGTTCATCAAGCTTGAGCAAAACAATATGACAGTGGCACAGTAAGAAGCTAAGTTTGCCGAGTTATCTCGGTTTGCGTCCCACTTAGTTGATAATGAGGAGAGAATGACGCGGATGTTTCTAAGAAGTTTAAATTCCGAGATACGTCAATACCTAATTTCTCACAAATTGTGTTTATATTCAGATGTTGTGAATAGGGCTCAGTTATTGGAGCGCGATAATGAGTCAACCCAATCAAGAGAGAGCAGTCGACAAGTCGATAACACCAGCGGTAGCAGTCATCGAAGCGGTGACAACAAACGTGGAGGAATCAACATGCTAGAAATGGTAATCACTTGATGGTAATCATGGCTATGATAATAAGAGTGGACATTTCAAGAAGAGAGATTCAACAATGATGGAAAGATGTCAACACCAAGACCGTTGTTAAGGGAAGGAGAACGATGGCCGTCAGTATGTGTTACAAATGTAGAGGGGAAGGACAAATCAGTCCAAACTGCGTGATGCAGTCCAAAGCGTGTTACAATTGTGGAAAAGAAGGTCACCTAGCCCGATTTTGTCGTGCACCAAATTCAAGTCCAGCTAGGATGGAGACATCAAAGGGTGTCCCAAACAAGACAAAACCGGTAGTTCAAGGGAGAGCGTTTGTCGTAACCTCCCAAAAAAGCGAGGAATCCGAATGAGGTGATCACGGGTAAGCTAATCATAAACTCTAGTGAAGTTTATACTTTATTTGATACCGGTTCTACCCCATTCTTTCATTTCTCCTACTTGCGCTCAACGTTTAAATTTGACTCGGAGAAATTAGACTTTGACTTATCGGTTGAAACTCCGTTGGGAGAAACCTTCATTACATCAACTGTTTATAAGTCTTGTTTGATTCAAATCGGTAACCGCACGTTACTTGTCGATCTTATTTCTTTGAAAATACTTGCATTTGATGTGATTTTAGAGATTGATTGGTTAACTACTCATTATGCTAAAATCGATTATTTTCATAAGGTTGTTAGCTTTCATATTCCTAACCAACCTATTATGCAAATTCAAACAACCAAACCACTAAAATCAATCATTGTCATATCAAGCCATAAAGCTATTCGTTTATTGAAAAACGGATGTCAAGCTTTCTTAGCCCATGTCACAGATTTAAATAAAAATATGTCAGATTTGAACGATATTTCTATTGTTAATAAATTTCCTGACGTATTCCCTGAAGAACTTCTTGGCCTACCCCCAGAGCGTGAAATTTAATTTTGTATCGACCTTGAATCCGGTACAAAACCCATTTCCAAAGCCCCATATCGAATGACTCCTATTGAACTTCAGGAGTTAAAAATCCAACTATAGGAATTGTTAGACATCAGTTTCATTCGTCCTAGTACGTCTCCTTGGGGTGCTCCTGTTCTATTCATGAAGAAGAAAGATGGAAGTATGCGACTTTGTATTGATTATCGGGAGTTGAATCATGTCACAATCAAAAATAGGTACCCGTTGCCTCGCATTGATGATCTGTTTGACCAGTTGCAAGGAGCCAAATTCTTTTCAAAGATTGATCTTAGTTCCTGATATCATCGATTGAAGATTAAAAGCGATGACATTCCAAAGACTCGCTTTAAACTCGATGCGGACATTAAGAATTCCTAGTCATGTCTTTTGGATTGACTAATGCTCTTGCTGCCTTCATGAACATGATGAACCGAGTATTCAAGGAATATTTGGATCACTTTTTGGTCGTCTTTATTGATGACATCCTCATATACTCCAAAACCCATGAAGAAAATGACCAACACTTGAGGCTGATACTCCAAAAGCTTCGTGAAAACCAGCTATATGCCAAGTTGAAGAAATACGAGTTCTGGCTTGAGGAAGTTGCATTCCTTGAGCACATAATATCAAATCATGGAATATCTATTGACCCGGCAAAGATTGAAGCAATTCAAAGCTGGGATCAACCTAAGTCGATGGATCAAAGTACATAGCTTTCTAAAACTTAATTTGGTTATTATCGGAGATTCATGAAGGGTTTTCTCGATCGTTACTCCATTAACTCAAATTGACTCGAAAATATACAAAATTCGGTTGGAGTGAGGAATGTGAAAAGAGTTTTCAAGAACTCAAGAGAGACTCATTTCAAGACTGCTCGACAATACCATCTGGCTCAGAGGGATTTGTCATCTACAGTGATGCTTCATGCAAAGGGTTAGGATGTGTTCTCATGCAACATGGGAAAGTCATATCCTATGCCTCACGATAACTCAAAAAGAATATGAGAGGAATTATCCTACTCATGATCTAGAGTTAGCGTGATCGTTTTTTCTGCTTAAGATTTGGAGGCATTACCTATGGAGAGATCAATGGAGATTTATACGGATCATAAAAGCCTCAAATATTTCTTAATCAAAAGGAACTCAACATGTGGCAACGACGGTGGCTTGAGCTGTTGAAAGATTATGATCATACCATCCTGGAAAAGCGAACGTGGTAGTCGACACATTGAGTAGAAGATCATATGCGGGTACGAGTGCGATACTGTCAACACAAAGGCCCATTTTGTATGACTTACAGAGGTAGAGTTAAAGACTCCAGGGACCCATATGATGATGGCGAATATACGAGTAGAACCGAATTTAATTGATAAAGTTAAAGCTACTCAAGCTACAGACCTGGAGCTGATGCGTATGAGGAAGAAAATACACGAAGGCGCTATTCTGGAAGCAAGAATCGATGAAGAAGGAATACTTCGAGTCAACTCCAGACTTTGTGTTCCTAAAAATTCTGACTTGAAGTATAAAATCATGATGGAGGCGCATGAACACACCATTTGTAATCCATCTCAGGAGTACCAAAATGTATCGTGATCTTGACATACATTTTGGTGGAAGCAATATGAAGAGAGAAATAGCGGGGTTTATCTCAAGGTGTCTAACTTGTCAACGAGTCAAGGCAGAGCATCAAGTGTCAAAAGGTCCATTGCAACCACTTGAAATTCCAGAATGGAAGTGGGAGCACATTACCATAGATTTCGTTACTAGTCTTCCCAAGGTTTCTCAAGGCATAGATGCGATTTGGGTCATTGTTGATAGATTGACCAAGTTTGCTCATTTCTTACCGATACGAGAAACTTTTACACTTAAACGTCTTGTTAGTATGTACATAAACGAGATTGTAAGATTGCATGGTATGCCAGTATCCATAGTTTCTGATCGAGACCCAAGATTCACTTCAAGATTTTGGGTTAGTTTGCAAAAAGCTATGGGCACGAATTTATGATTTAGTTCGGCATATCATCCTCAAACGGATAGGCAGTCAGAAATGACTATTCAAACTCTTGAAGATTTATTAAGATTCTGTGTCAAACTTCAAGGGAAGTTGGGACAAGTTCTTACCATTGGTGGAGTTTTCCTACAATAATAGTTATCAAGCAAGTATTGGCATGGCTCCATTTGAAGCGTTGTATGGAAGAAAGTGTCTTTCTCCAGTATGCTGGGATGAGGTGAGTGAAGCAACATTGTTGGGACCGAATTTGGTACGTATGAATACAGAAAAGATTCAAACGATCTGACAACGTATAAAAACCTCATAAAATCGACAAAAGAGTTATGTTGATCTTCATCGAAAGGACGTGGAATTCAATATTGGAGATCATGTGTTTATTACGTGTTGCTCCATGGAAAGGAGTTACGAGATTTTTGAAAGAGAGAAAAGCTCAATCCTCGATTCATTGGCCCATTTTAATTCTCGATCGAGTAGGAATCTGTGGCCTATAGACTCGCTTTCACTGCCAAGTATGTCTCGTGTTCATAATGCTTTTCACATATCTATGTTACGTAAATATGTGAAAGACCCGAACTATATTATTGAACTAGAACCAGACGAGATAGAGGAAGATTTAACGTATGGAGAGTTACCTGTTAAAATCTTGGATAAGAAGGATCATATTCTACGCTCTAAGGTTATACCTCAAGTCAAAGTTTTGTCGAGAAACCACGATGTGGAGGAAATGACCTGGGAGTTAGAATCTCAGATGAAGTCAAGATATCCTCACCTCTTCGATATACCAGGTACGTACCCTAATTTTGAGGGCGAAATTTCATAAGAAGGGGAGGTTGTAAGACCCCAACTTTTATGAATAAAGAATAATTTTTTCGAAATATATTTTTGAATATTATGGTATGGATTTGATATAATGTTATAGTTGTGGATAATATTTACAAATTTTACAAAGTAAGCAAGTGGTTATATAATATTTGATTGGTCAGGGAATATTCGTTTTAACGGAAATATTAAATGCGACCAAGACAATCATTAGTGGACCCCACAACGGAAGTATTATTGTAGTAGTAAGAAAATGACGAAATTATCTTTTATAAAAATAACGACGGAAGTGTTACCGTTAAAAGCTGTTGAATTACCCTTAGTAAAAGTACGATGTATATATCGTGTTGCATAGTAGCACACACGATATTGATTATTGATGCTTACGTGAGAAGTCACTTTCGATTATACTCAATTATTGCTACTGATGAATTGATGCATCATATCTCTCATATTATTGATTCAATTATTGTCACAATATCATTTGCATAATATGTTATATTATTAAATCAATAATTGAGATGACAAAGTTATTCGTATTATTAAATTGTAATATTTACAATGTCTAAAAGTTCTGTCAAGGAGAGGTTTGGTCATCTAATTACGCGCCAATAAGGAGAAATTCTTATCGAAAAGCCCCCTCTTTCCTGGGAACGACCTGGTTGTTAAATATTGTGAGTTATAATATTAATGATGAATAAATTCGTGTTTATTAAAGATGAAATTGATAGTTCCATTGTGTTGATTCGGTATAATCATGACCATTGATGATTTAATAAATATCCTTGGCCCGTAGTGCAGAGAAGATTCGATGATATGGTTTATTTATTAAAATTTGAGTCTCGTGATAAAAATTGATGAAAACATTTTAAATCATAGAAGATAGTAGATATCATGCTCTACTCGACTCTTTTAATGGATTGCTTATTCAAGCTGCAGCTTAAACTTGATGTCTATTGTATTTTATCGGTTTAACATTGTTGAAGGCTAATGATAATTTATTCGCATTATCTTAGTCATAATATTTCTTCTTTGGGCTAGTTGAGCTCACCCTTTCTTTCAATCGTTCTCTTCTTGAAATGAGAATATAAATTTGGACGAGTCGGGGAACGGAGTGACGGTCCGATGATAATAGCATTAGTAGTCCTCGCTATTCATTAAATAGTGTGACAATAAATGTAATGAGGACTCCTTTGAGTGTGGATATTGTCTAGATGACAATATTCTTATTAAAACTCTCAGTTTATGTTTTGTCGTATTTTACACGACAGTTGTATTATTAAGTTGTATTTAAATTTTGTACCATATATTTGGAGACTCAAGATGGATGATGTATACCTGTTTTGGGGGTGTCACAAATAGTTCCTCGGGTGAATAATGAACAAAGTGAATAAGACCGTGAATAGTACTTTTAGGAATAGTAACCCAAGTGAATAGTACTCAGATTATGAAAAGTTAAACTTTATCAAGAATGCTCAGAATAATATTTCCATGAAAAGATACTGGATGAAACGCAAATATCAAGGATATTCTACTAATTTCATGGAGTATAAAATCCAAAACTTTAACAAAATATGTGTAGAATTCGAAATCTGAAATGAAATAATATTACTTACATACTACAGAGTATGGAAGAAAATATTATTTCATATGAATACTGAACAAAAATAATATCCCTTACCTTAAAAAGGAGAGTATTCCAACTGGTATAGCGGGGATATTCTTGAAAAAAACTTTCACTGTTTTCTACGCGCAAAGCTTCTTAAAACTCTAAAAAAATACACTCAATATTATAGAAGAAGAATTCTCTGATTTTGGTGTGATTTTCAATTCTAACTAAGCATCATATTTATAAGAGATACTGTTAGAGTTTATGCCCTAGAGGCCAATTATTTGATATAATTGCTTAACGTTTTGATATTATATTTGATTGAATAAATGAATGATTTTATTATGGTTTTATTTACTGCGTTATATAATTGTTAACATAATAAAATTCCTTAGAATAGTGATACAAATTATATGGTTTCAAGTATGTGACTTGAACATGAGATTATATAATTACAATTAGTATCATTATTCTTAAATGTCCCTAGTCGAGTATCATTGTTGATGGGACAACAATGATGCATTGAGACTAGTATGTGGATCGATGATGACCAAATCTCATTGGTCATAAATATATGAGATATTAAGTCAATGCATAGTACATGTTGAAGAATCGGTGTCTTTGGACGGACCCACCATGAGAATTCTATGTGGAGCATTATGCGAAGTGTCATTAGCAATTCTCATAAATGACAATGATGTAATGGTCCTCGACACAAATCACTATATTACTACACGAGAATTTATGTACTTTGATATCATCAAATGTCACCTTTAATAGGGTGGACTATAAAGGTGATTATTGGGTACATCGTGAATCGTGTGAGGAATATGAGTGATCTAGATGGAATTTAATCCTCCTATTTATTAGGGGTGATATCCATAGGCCTCTTGATTGAGTAGGACTATGAAATGCATGGCCATGCTCAAATAGTGATTTGTTTCATATAGTCTACTCATTGATCAAGAAAACTCAGATTAAATTATGAAGAGTATGACACATTCCATGACTCGAGTTTAATCTAAGATATTAAGGTTAAAAGGATTAAATTACATTGAAACATTGGTCACTAAAAGGTTGCATCGAATCATCGATCTTATTATTACATGGGTAGCGATGATGCATTACTAGATGCCGCTCAATCGCTTTATAATTATATAATATGATTTTAAAATTATTGTCAACGTGATAATAACCTATATAGGTCACACACATGTAACGTAATTTAAAAGGGAATAAATTTAAATTTTAAGGATTTAAATATATTAATATGATTAATAGTATTTAAATCACTTAATTTAAATTAAAAAGAAAGTTTGTATATATGTATATTAATTAAGTAAGACTTAATTAAGTTATATATATATAAATTCGGATTTTATAAAATTAGGTTTTGATTAATTCCATTTAACTACTATATATAGGATATATAAAGCACTACTTAGGGATAATTCATAACTTGAAAACCCTAGCCGCTTCTTGAGAGAGAGACTAGAGAAAACATACAGCTTTCATAAAGGTTCCTTTGGTGGCTAGTCTGTGCAAGTCCTTCTTATCGGAATCGCTCAATGATTAGATGCGGCGTTAGTGTGGATACCATAGAGACGTAGTTTCGTGAGGAATTGAGTTAAGGATTCGAGTGCATCAATTTCAGATTCTCGTTTTTCATATTCGGTATAATCTCTAAACAACTGAGTTAATTGTTTTTCACATGGATCATGTGTTGGGTTTCAGATATTGCTTTGAATTTTTCTATTTCCGCTGCGTCTTATGTGCCGAACCCCTACAAATGGAAGGGGTACTGTTTAGTAAGTTTCACGGATGAAACAGAAAAAAACATCACGGACGTCTTCAATTTCTCTGATTTTCAAAAATCATGAGATTTTTACTATCCAAACACTATGCAGGCACTATACAAATACTATGCATAATAAAATATAATATATTTTATTTTTCATAAACAATAAAACTTATTATAATATATATATATATATATATATATATATATATATAAAGTTTAACAACTCGTGACAATTATCAGCAAACCTCCCCCAAAAGTCATAAACATGTGGGCCTCACATGTCATCATCACATGTGGGCTCCACCTCTTATAATGAAAAACTTTCTACCGATTATTTTTAAAAATGAGTAAATGGGGGTCCATATAATAAGCAAAATTTATAACAAATACTTCATAAAAATCCCCACTATTTAACTCAATATTTTAAACAATATTTATTCATCATTATTATAACTCGCAATATTAACAACCGAGATCGCTCCTGTGAAAGAGGGGCTTTCCGATAAGGATTTCTCCCTATCATAGCATGATTAGATGACCAAAACTCTCCTCAATGTAACTTTCTGACATCGTCAATATTGCAAATAATAATATGAATAATCAGATCGTCTCAATTATTGATTTAATAACATATCGACAATAATTGAATCAAATAACGTGAGATACTTATGCAACAATTCATCGTAGCAATAATTGAACAAAACCGAGTGACTTCTCACGTAAGCATCAATAATCAATACCATGTCTTCTACTATGCAACCACACGTATTCTTGTTTTTTATCATAGGGTATTTCAACAGCTTAACGGTAAAACTTTCACCGTTATTTTCATAAAAAGATATTTACGCCGCTTTTCTCAATCCGATATGATAATTTCGTTGTCCCACTAATAATTGTCTTGCCGTCATTTAATATTCCCTTTTAAACGAATATTCCTCGACCAATTGAATATAATATCAAAACTTGCGTACTTTGCAAAATTTATAAATATTACCCACAACTATAACATTATATCAAATTCACTCCTTAATATTTAAAAATGATATTTATAGAAAATTCATCTTTATTCATAAAAGTTGGGGTCTTACAATTATGGTACTCGGTTCATCTTTAGAAGTTCATGTTGCACAAGTGTACACAAAAGAGATGTTTAGACGTTTCCAACGTCAATTTGTCGATTCCATGAAATACAATGTTCATAAACTTAATGAGTTGTGTGTCATTGATACTAAGGTTTATGCAGTGTATAATGTGACGCCCCCAAAATAGGTCCATTCCATCCAACCCATTCTGAGTCGCCAAATACATGGTACAGAAATAACTACAACTTTATTATTACAACATATAAACCGAAGTTTAAATACGAGATATTGCCATCTGAGACAATATCCACACGCAAATAAATCCCCATCATAATTATTGATACATTATTTTACAAAAATGGTGAGGACCACTAAACAACTCTCTCTAGAACCTTCATTCCATACCCCGACTAGTACTCGCTATATTCTCGCCTCCTGAGAAGAAAAATAGAACAAAAAGGAAAAGGTGTGAGCTCAACTAGCCCAAAGAAGAATATTATGACTAAGATAATATACAACAAATTATCGTTAGTCTTCAACAGGAAAAATCTAATAGAATACAATAGACAACCAGCTTTAAATCAACAACTCTAGCAATGAAACAACAATTCATTAGAAGAGTTAAGTAGAGAATGCAAACTACTATCTTCTATATATGAATTTAAAAGTTCATCGTCGATATTTTATCCCCGTAACATCAATCAATATATATCTGGAATCAAATATTCATCTTTGCACTACAGGTGCCAAAGATATTCATCGATTAATCATGTTCATCTAAACACATGTTCATCTTTGCACTACGGCCAAAGATATTAATCGATCGGTCATGTTTCATCTCAACACTGCTCATCTTTTGCACTACGGGCCAAAGATATTCATCAAGAAATCATTCATCTTTGCACTCACAGGTGCCAAAGATATTCAAGAATATCATCATTTAGGGACCGAGGATGATGAAAAATATTTTAAAGGAAACGAATCCAGTGAAACAAAAGAACAAATATTAAAGATTCGTATTTTAAACAATCCAAGTTCAAAAATACTTCAAAAGTAATCAGTGTGGAGTAAAATTCAAAAATGATCAAAACATGGATACAATCAAAGCTAGTATTCATAGTAGATATTTTGGACAAAAAGAAGAAATTTCATTTTTCGGTGAATAGTGCCGTATACGTGAATAGTAACTCCAACACCAAAAGATAGAAATTTCACAAAAAAAACATCTTCATGCTTCGTGAATAGTACTCGTGAATAGTAACTCGTGAATAGTAACTCATGAATAGTAACTCGTGAATAGTAACTCATGAATAGTAACCCCGACATGAAAAAATTCCAAATTTGATAAAAATTTTCAACCAATATTTCTAAGATAATGATATTGAAGAAATAATATCATTTTCGAATAAAATAACATCTCTTACCTCGAAAGACAAGATTTAGTTGAAACACCTAGGATATAAAGCTATGACTTAAACTTGCAGACCGTATAGCAATACTCAAAGTATACTCAAAATACTCACAAGAATAAACTCGATAATATAGAGAGAAAACTTCGCTTTACGGTGTGATTTTCAATTCTAACCTAAAGATCCTATTTATAGGAAAATGTTTAGAACACCAAAAGTAGAAAATTTAATTTAATAATATTATTATTTTTTTCCACAACTTCCTACGCACCAAGAATCTGAATTCAGCTCCTTCCACACACATGTGAAACACACCAAAATAAAAAAAACGTTTTGTTACTTAAAATATTTTAAACTTCCAAAATTAATTATTTGAACTTGAACTTCAATAATTCATAATAAATAGCCCTTTTATCGAAAATTCGATCTCATGAGTTTTATAGGAAATTCAATTCTCTACAATTTTACGAAGAAAGTTTTTCCAAATTCCAAGCGAAATTGCCTCGAAATCCACAAACGAAAGCGATTTTACAAAGCTATAATCAAATTTCGAAGAAAGAAATGAGGTCCACCGACACATAAAACATGCTTTAAATATTTTTGGTAACAAAATACTCCTCCTCCACATATACTCATATATCCCACATTCATCGTAAAAATATCATCATTATTATATTATTAAAATATAATAATATATTTAAATGAATTATTTTATCGTAAAAAGATAAAATTTCAATTTTCAACAATTGTCACATTAAAAATTTTCTCCATCTATATCCACATAAAATCAATATTTTCCTCATCATATGAATCAATAATTAATTATTCACAAATAATATTACGTAATCACAATATTGACAACCAGTGCGCTTCCAAGAAAGAGGGGCTTTCCAATAAGAATTTCTCCTTCTTGGCGTAGCCATGATTAGGTGACCAAACCTCTCCTTAGATGCAGAACTTTCTAGACATTGCCAATAATGTTATCTAATAATATTATTCAGATAATATGAATTATTGCCTCGATAATAAAAATACTGTGTAATGACAATTATTGAAACAACAGCAATATAAAATATAAACGCAGCAGTTAATAAAATAAAATACTGAACAGTAATTACTATAACCATTATTGAGTAGTGCCTTCTTACGTAAGAATCAATAATTGGTGCAATACCGTGTGCTACTATATTTTAACCACCGAGTATTTTAACAGTATTAACGGTAACAATTACGCCGTTATTTTTAAACAACTTATATTTGTCGTTTTTTCATCCAATCGTTTTCCGTTATGGGGCCCACACATGGCTGCGTCGTCGTACGAATATTCCACGACCAAACGAATATTCTATAACCACTTGCTTATTTGAAATATTTGCGTATTTTACCCATAACTATCCACATTAATCAAATCAACCCTTACTATTTCAAAATAATAAATAGAGGAAATTAAATTTCATTTATAATAAGTTGGGGTCTTACAACCTTCCCTCCTTATGAAATTTCGTCCTCGAAATTGACGTACGTACCTGGTGTTTCGAAAAGATGAGAATACCTCGCTTTCATTTTCGTTTCCAACTCCCATGTCATTTCCTCAATAGCATGGTTTCTCCACAAAATCTTAACTTGTGGTATAACCTCGGTACATAGGACATGTTCTTTCCTATCCAAGATCTTGACAGGTACCTCCTCGTACGTTAAGTCTTCGGCTATCTCGTTCGGTTCTAACTCAATGACGTGGTTCGGGTCGTCCACATATTTACGTAACATCGATCGTGAAAAACGTTATGAACACGCGTCATACTTGGCTGCAGAAACGAGTTTATAGGCCACGCTTCTATTCGATCGAGAATTTCAAATGGATTAATAAATCGAAGGTTTGAGCTTTCCTCATCATCACCGATTCTCGCTTTTGAAATAACAACTTCTTGCACCTCCTTCTTCAAATTCATCATCTCAATTGTGTAGCTTGAATGACTTTAACTTTATCGATTAAAGTTGATTATACTCGTATATCATCAATGTGGGTACCTAGAGTTTTCATCTCCATCTCTATTATTTGTAAATTATACTGAAATGAGTCTTTGACAATATCGTACTCGTGCTTGTATCACGATCTTCTACTCAACACGTCACCTACCACATTCGCTTTTCCAGATGGCACGGTCGTAACATGTGTTGAAATGAGTCTCCTCTTGAGTTCTTCAAGCTCTTCCCACATTCCTCGCTCCATTCGAATTTTGTATCTCTACGAAGTCACCAAGCGTTAATGGAATATCGATTCGAGAATATCCTTCAATGAATCTCCGATAATAACCAACTAAGCTTCTGAAAGCTACGTATTTCGATTCTGAAGCTTAGGTTGTTCTCAATCGTGACTCATATCCCAACCTTGGATAAGACGTTAAAATGACACCTATCGGGTTTACTATCGCATCGAATATGGTGTCCCCACGGAGAGTCCGCTTTGCATTCCACAAAAGAAGTCACCGGATAAAGGCTCAGTACCAAATTCTATAGTTGAATTTTAAACTCAAAGTTCAATAGAGCCATTCGATATGAGATTTTAGAAATGAGTTTTGTCTCGGGTTCAAAGTCGATACAAAATTTAATATCGATCTTTAGGGATTAAACCAAGAAATTCTTGAGAAAATACGTCGGGAAAAATCAATAACAACAGAATATTATTCAAATCGACGTGTCTTTATTCAAATCCATAACATGGACTAAGAAAACTTGACATCCGTAATAAACGAATGACTTCATGGCTTGATATGAAAATGTTTGACTACAATGGTTTGATTGCTTGAATTGAATAACAAGTTGCTTAGAGTATAAAACTAACAACCTTACGAAAGTAATCAATTTTGGCATGATGAGTAGTTAACCTTAAAATCATATCAAAAGCAAATATCTCTATAGAAATAAGGTTAACAGTAATGTGATAGTGCCAACTGAATCAAGCAAGATTTCTAAACAACGGATGTAATGAAAGTTTCTCTAACTGAGTCTCCATAAATAGGTCAAAGTCTAATTTCTCCGTAGTCAAGTTCAAACGTTGAAATAAAGCAAAGAGAGATAAAAGAATGGGTAGAACCGATATCTAGTAAAGGTATAAACTTCGCAAGAATTTATAATTAACTAACTCAGTGCTAACTTCGTTCGGGTTCTCGCATTTTGACCGGCCACGACAAACGCTTCTTCCGTGAACCGCTTGACTTTGACTTTTACGGGACATCCTTTTGAGTCACCATTCCCAATCGGATCTGGTTTCGATACTGCATAACTCGAGCGATATGTCCTTCTTTTCCACAATTATAAGCATACCTTAAACCTGTTGTGGGCGCGTTTGAATGCATTATGTCCCTCTTTCCGCATTTGTAACATACGACCGGTGGTCTTTTTCTTCCTCGGAACCGGTTACATCTTTGGCGACGCGTCTTCACATGGTCGTTGTTGAATCTCCTCTTTTTAAAATCTCCTCCCGACTCGCTTTTTCTATTTTCATGGCCACGATTACCACCAGAGTGGTTCCGCCTTTGTCTCAGTATTCTTCTTTCTCCGCTCGTTATTGTTATTCGATGATCGCTATCTTGGTATGATCCTCGGTTATGGTCCCTCGGTTGAACGTACTCGTTATCTCGCTTTAACAACCGAGCCTCATTGACAACATCCGAATAGAGAAAAATTTATGAGAAATGAGATATCGACGCGTATGTCGGGTTTCAAACCTCTCGAAACATCCGCCATATACGTTCCTCATTCTCCACCAAATGAGATCTGAAACTGGATAACTCATGAACTTCGCCTCATCATTTGGGACACCGCTCATGTTATTTTGCTCCAGTCTAATAAACTCCACTTCCTTCATATATGACGAATACTTTCGTGGAAGTACTTGTTATTGAACTGCTTCAAAAGTCTCCCATGACATCTTTGAGTGCAAATGGATGGAGTACGCTTTTTCTGATTCCCACCAATGTCTGCCTCGTTACGGAACATAAAAAGTAGCGAATGGAACTTTCATTCCTCCGTGCATCCCAAGACATCGAATATCTTGGTAATTTGTTTGACCCACGCTCGCCTTTTAATCGGATCGGCTTTTCCCAAAATTATGGTGGTCCCAACTCTTTGAATCGCTTGTTTGTGACCACCAAAGGTGAATTGCTATCATTTCCTCCTCAGTATTTTGAACACGAGTCTCCTCGATACGATTTTGCATGAACTGTAAAAAGCTTCTAAACATCCCTCGCTCATCATCTCGCTTTCAGGTGTTGTTGTTCAGGAGGTACATTGCCACTGTTGCACGCTTCTCCTCGTTGGTAAAGACAGAGGCATCTCCACGGTCTCATTTACTCCAATCATTAATATTCTCGATTGACATTCTCAAATCATCTATAAAACAAAAGCAAGGTTAATTAAGAAATCAATATATCACATAATATCCCTATATACTAAACCAACTAACAAATAAGCTTAGGTAGGACACACTAAATAATGATTTACTCAGTATCTTCCTCCTAGTTCTATTCCCCGATCTCCGCCAGAGATCATATTCCTAAGATCTGATACCAACTGTGACGCCCCCAAAATAGGTCCATTCCATCCAACCCATTCTGAGTCGCCAAATACATGGTACAGAAATAACTACAACTTAACAACTCTCTCTAGAACTTTCATTCCATACCCACTAAGATTTTCGCTACATTCTCGCCTCCCCGAGAAGAAAAAATGGAACAAAAAGGAAAAGGGTGAGCTCAACTAGCCCAAGAAGAATATTATGACTAAGATAATATACAACAAATTATCGTTAGTCTTCAACAGAGAAAAATCTAATAGAATACAAGACAACCAGGTTTTAAATCAACAATCTGCAATGAAACAACAATTCATTAGAAGAGTTAAGTAGAAATGCAAACTACTATCTTCTATATATGAATTTAAAAGTTCATCGTCGATATTTTATCCTGTAACATCAATCAATATATATCCGAATCAAATATTCATCTTTGCACTACTGTGCCAAAGATATTCATCATTGGTCATGTTCATCTAAACACTGCTCATCTTCTTGCACTACGGCCAAAGATATTAATCGATCGGCGTATGTTCATCTCAACACTGCTCATCTTTGCACTACGGGCAAAGATATTCATCAAGAAATCATTCATCTTTTGCACTCTGGAGCCAAAGATATTCAAGAATATCATCATTTAGACCGAGGATGATGAAAAATATTTTAAAGGAAACGAATCCAATGAAACAAAAGAACAAATATTAAAGATTCGTATTTTAAACAATCCAAGTTCAAAAATACTTCAAAAGTAATCGATTGTGGAGTAAAATTCAAAATGATCAAAACATGGATACAATCAAAGCTAGTATTCATAGTAGAGATATTTTGACAAAAAAGAAGAAATTTCATTTTTCTAATTGAATAAAGTCTTAGTATCGTGAATAAGAACTCCAACACCAAAAGATAGAAATTTCACAAAAAAACATCTTCATGCTTCGTGAATAGTACTTTCGTGAATAGTAACTCGTGAATAAGAACTCATGAATAGTAACTCGTGAATAAGAACTCATGAATAAGAACTCCCGACATGAAAAAAATTCCAAATTTGATAAAATTTTCCAACCAATATTTCTAAGATAATGATATTGAAGAAATAATATCATTTTCGAATAAAATAACATCTCTTACCTCGAAAAGACAAGATTTCTAAATTGAAACACCTGGATATAAAGCTATGACTTAAACTTGCACCAGATAGCAATACTCAAAGTATACTCAAAATACTCACAAGAATACGCTCGATAATATAGAGAGAAAACTTGATTTACGGTGTGATTTTCAATTCTAACCTAAGCATCCTATTTATAGAAAAAATGTTTAGAACACCAAAAGAGAAAATTTAATTTAATAATATTATTATTTTTTTTTCCACAACTTCCTACGCACCAAGAATCTGAATTCAGCTCCTTCCACACACATGTGAAACACACCAAAATAAAAAAAAACGTTTTTTGTTACTTAAAATATTTTAAACTTCCAAAAATTAATTATTTCGGAGCTTGAACTTCAATAATTCATAATAAATAGCCCTTTTATCGTAAAATTCAATCTCATGAGTTTTTATAGGAAATTCAATTCTCTACAATTTTACTGAAAGAAAGTTTTTCCAAATTCTAAACAGAAATTGCCCGAATTCCACAAACGGGCGATTTTACAAGCTATAATCAAATTTCAGTCAAGAAATGGGGTCCACCGACACATAAAATATGCTTTAAATATATTTGGTAACAAAAATACTCCTCCTCCACATATACTCATATATCCCACATTCATCGTAAAAATATCATCATTATTATATTATTAAAATATAATAATATATTTAAATGAATTATTTTATCGAGAAAAGATAAAATTTCAATTTTCAACAATTGTCACATTAAAAATTTTCCATCTATATCCACATAAAATCAATATTTTCCTCATCATATGAATCAATAATTAATTATTCACAAATAATATTACGAATCACAATATTGACAACTGCATAGCCCAGGAAAGAGGGGGCTTTCCAATAAGAATTTCTCTTTATCTGGCGCCGCAATTAGGTGACCAAACCTCTCCTTGTATGTAACTTTCTAGACATTGCCAATAATAATGTATCTAATAATATTATTCAGATAATATGAATTATTGCTTGATAATAAAAATCTTGTGTAATGACAATTATTGAAACAACAAACAATATAAAATATCAACGCAGAGCTAATAAAATAAAATATCGAATAAGAATTATCGTAACCATTATTGAGTAAAGGCCTTCTTTACGTAAGAATCAATAATTGTGTGCAATACTGGCATCTTCTTGTGTTTTAACCACCGAGTATTTTAACAAGATTAATCTGTGAATAACTACTGTTGTTATTTTTAAACAACTTATATTTGTCGCTTTCTTCATCCAATCGCTTTTAGTTATGTGGCCCACACATGGTCATACTTGGCGTCATCTAATATTCCCCTGACGATTTAATATTTCACGACCAAACGAATATTCTATAACCACTTGCTTATTTGAAATATTTGCGTATTTTACCCATAACTATCCACATTAATCAAATCAACCCTTACTATTTCAAAATAATAAATAGAGGAAATTAAATTTCATTTATAATAAGTTGGGGTCGTACATATAATGCAAATAAAACTGAAAGTGGTGGAAGATATAAAGAAGTTGTCAACAATCGTCAATCGGGATCGGTAATATATAATCGCCAAATGTTTTCTCACTCTGGTGAATTATGCAGGAACATCTTGAGATATTTCATAGCAAAGAGTATTTCATAAATACCGAGCGACATGATTCTTCATCGGTGGACAAGAGACGCGAACAAAAGTAAAGGTGAAGACTTACTCTTTAACTCCACATCTCACGACTTGAACAAGATCAAGCAATGCGCTATAATCATTTGATGAGTGATTACGTGAGTTAATGAGCAAAGCAACTTTTTGCTACGTCCTAGAGTTACAAAACTATTCTTAAACCGAATGCACGAGGAAAAGCGTTGGTTGACCAAAGATGATCCTGGATGAGAATATTAATTGAATCGGCAGATGACGCGACATCGATTGCACGGTTGGAGATCCAAATCATGATATGGGATACGATAATAACGATGAAGATGCAGAGGTGGAAGCAGAAGAAGAGTTTTTGCCGCCTATTATTTTTCAGACAAAGAGCCGCAAAAAATAATCTAGATTCAAGAGTGCACTCGAGAAAATCATTCCTTCTAAGCCTCATCGAAAATGTGCAATTTGTGACTTTGAAACCGACAACGATAAGCGAAATCACTATCGAGTGCTAGGGATTCCTAAGCCAAAAAAATAGGCGTCGGTTGTATTATTTATGTTATATATTTTTTATTTTATGAAAATGAACATGTAATCTGTACTATTCATGTTAATGTTATGCAGTAGTAGTATTGGTATAATCTGTACTTCTAATATTGATAATCACATTATTATTATTATAATAATACTTAACTACTTTTATAAATTGGATAAGTAAATTAATTTCCTGAAATGTCTTGAAAAATTATCATCATTACTTATTAAACTAATTGAACTTGATATATTTTCAAAGTTAGAACTTAGGAGAAAATTGATTTCATAATATTCAATGGACAGAGTTCATAAAGGAACATGGCTTCATAAAAGAATATGACTTAATTATTAATATTAATATAAAAATAAATATTAAGATTAATAAAATAAATTATTATAATCTTCCATCATTTAAATTTCACTCTACCAAATTACTACAACTTTCATAAATAGATATGACATTCATTTTCTATCATCGAAACAACAACAATATTAATAATATATAAAATAATAATAATAAGAATTGCTTAATAATAAAATTAATAATAATAATAATGCAAGATGGAATATAATGATCACTATATATTTTATTAAAGACTAATATTTATTTTTATATTAATAATAATATTTATTTTATATTAATAATATTATTATTGATATTATTACAAAAATAAGAAAAAATATTAAAAGGGATAATAATAAATATAAAAATTAACTTTTTTCTATTTTAACAAACCCAATTAATAATATAGATTAAAATAAAAATAAATCGTAATATAATAATAATATATAGATTTTGGGGGAAGTATAAAGTTTTAATATAAAGACTAATCTTTGCGAAAAATGAGCAAGTTAAGCAGTGGTGCTCGAAAGTGCTCATATATAAGGGGGTTTGGAGTGGAGATCATGAGTTCGAATCATTACAAGCGAATAGTTGGAAACAATTCTTTTAACGATACCGTATTTTTTTTCAATTTTTATTGCACCGGTAGTGACAAGTCGCATCTTACTAGACATTTAAATTATTTTTTTATTCCCACCAAGAATAACTGCATCTACTTTTACCTTCATTTTATTTTTTTTTATTCTATTTTAATGTCTTTGAAATGACATATAATGGAGAAATGCGTAAAAAAAAAAAAAAAACCTAATACAATTTCGCAATTTGTTAGAAATATTTTAATATTAAATATTCGATTTTTCTTTATATACTGACAATATGTTGAATATGTGGGGCCCTCTTATTAAAATAGAAACCGGTACAGCTTGATATTTAGACACAACAACCTGTGCCGGCTTGTGAAATTTACATTCTAATCTCAGCCTTCAAATCAATTGATCAACGGTCCGAAAAGGAGTTATTGACACGATGTCATGACAATAGGTTTACCATGGATGGATTCCCTATATATATATATATATATATATATATATATATATATATATATATATATACACTACCCAGAATCTTAAGTTTCACACCCTTATTTAATATACCTTATTCACCCCTTTTAGCGACGAATTCGGACGATGATTTGGTCTGTCGCTATATGTTGTCCGTCGTTATATGTTGTCCGTCGTTAAAAGCAGGATTACGGTTCTATATATAGCGACGGACCGAATCGTCGTCCGGTCCGTCGCTAAAGAAAATGAGCAAAGTATGTTAGATAATGAGTGAGCTTAAGATCCGGACCATATATATATATATATATTTGCTTAATAAGGACAATTATGTACACATCATTTAGCTAATTGTTTCAACAATTATCATTTTGCAATGGAATATTCAATGTTTAACTACTAAATTAGATAAAAGTCTCCTCAACATCATATCAGGTAATCAACCGCATATATAATTAATTTAATTAGTTTCCAACCGAGTACTACAACTAGAATTAGTGGAGAGCAAGAATCGATTTTACAATTGAAACTGTACGTAAAAAAAAATTTGTAAAAAAAAATATAACACCAATAGTTGCGGTGACATATTGTGCTTTTTCCAGTAAGAACTGCATCTCTTACTGTTTGCAGTTGCGGTTTGGTATAAAAACCGCACCCTTAATTAAGGGTGAGCATTCGGTTATTATTCGAATCAAATAACATTTTAATTATAACTTAAAATCGAAATTGCACTGTTTTAAATATTTAAACAACTAACCGAAATACATGATAACTGAATAACTGAATTAATTATTCGATTATTCGATTAATAACCGAATTTAATAGTATAATGCGATGATGTTAATTAAAACGCACAAGTTACATAACATAGCATAGCATAGACGCACTCAATGACCTGACCATCCCGTCAAAACTCATAATTAATTAATTAATTAATGACCTGACAATACTGTTATTATTTTAATTAATTAAATCAAAAAATCAATATACATCCAATTCCATCGCCCAACCTATAGATGGTCTATTTCACACTCATGTGGGCTCTACACGTAGTGCATTCTCCTTCTTCCTCTTTCAGCAACATTAAATCAATTCAACTCAAAGTCTGACTTACTTAATCTGGCCCTCGGAGAGATACGTTTTATTCGGTTATTCGGTTAAATCGAATAACTTAAAAATAAAATTCGTATAAATTAATCGAAAATTATAAATAATTTTGGATATTACTGAAATATTAAAAATAATTGAATTATCAAAAAAAATTAATTAAATTATTTTGATTCGGTTCGATAATTCGGTTATACTCATTTTTTGCTCAGTCCTACCTTTAAGAAACTGCATCCGTTTAGAGTTTTAAGTTTTTTAATATCTCTCATATATTTTGTGTATGTTTTAGAATTTTTTAAGTTCTATTTAAGTATGATTGTAAATTTAATTTTAGAATATGTAATTTTGTATGGTTTAAAACTTTAAGTTTGAAACAATGATTATATTATAGTAATGTATGCATCTTTCAATTTGAGGAATTAAAAGTTTTGAATTAGCAAGTTAGCAATGTTTGAAATTTATTTTAAATTTGAAAAATATGACATATTTATTTTGTTTTCAATTAGTTTTTGAGCTGAAACCGTACCATTTGAAATCGCGTCACATTCTTAGAAATTGCTTTGCACCAATCTAAGCGGTTTCAAATTGCGGTTTTTGATTTAAGCAACCACATTAAAGCAGTTTCATGTGCGGTTTTCGTTCAGAACTACACTAAACCGCACCATACTCACCCTCATCCAGTGACGAATGCATGACTTTTACTCAGTAGAAACTAAATTAATACAAAAAATTATAAGAAATATAAAAAACAAAAACAAAATTTAAAAATGTTAAACATGTTAATATCAATTATTATTTTTGCACAAAAACGTATCAAATAAGTGATTTACAATGATCCTCTTCATAATTTCATATACTAAAACAATTTCAAAATCAACTCATTGTCCATAGTATCAAAGATGTCTTTTTCTATGTACGTGACAGACAAGGATTCATTTACCCATCTTCCATCCTATTACGTAATGACTTCTTAATAAAAGTTATAGTTGAAAATACTCTTTCAACGTTTACGGTTACACCTAGATAAGATTAATACCAACTTCACTAGTAAATAAATAATTTAAAGTTCAAACAATAAAAAGCCTCAATTAAAAAAAAAGAGAAGCTAATTACAAGTTAACAAATACTTAATTAACAAGATGAATAAATATTGTAATTGAGTTTTCAATTCAAATTAAAATAATAATTATTTATGTACAATCTAGAATGATAGCATACTTGGTATTCTAAGTTTTGATTATAAAATTTAAATTAATACCAAATTTTGATTATAAAATTCAAATTGAATATGATGGAATGGAGGAGAATTTATTTTGTCTTTATATTTTTTAATGTCAATGTCAGAGAGAGTGAATGAACTGTAGATTGATAGTAAAAATAAGTTCTTTTTTCTATTGAAATTGAATATGTACACAAACTACAATGAACATTACTTAAAGTTTTAATCAAAAATTCAGCTGGAGCAAGTGTGACTACGCCCCCTGTCCCTACAACCATTTCAATAATTCAATAACGGTCCCCTCACTCGGTATGAGATTATAAAATTAACAAACAGTTCAGACTCGATTCGTAATCATTTGATTAAAAATTCAATTTGAGTTTGACTCGAAATATAAATAATTTAAATATGAGCATATTTTAAAGTTCGATAAATTACTCGAATCTTCTCAAATTAGAATTTTCTACTGAAACTCGAATTATATTCGTTCGAAAAGTTCAAAATATTTGGGCTCGATTCGGAATCGTGCTCGACTCGATAGCTAAACGAGTTTTAATCAAACGTTATTTTATACTCGATAAATTTTGTGAACCAAATTTTAACAAAGCAATACTTAGTTCGACTCGATTCATTTAAACCCTTAGTCCTTGATAATTAAATATAGGGGATTGGTTAACATGAAATTAATTTTGATTAATTGACACACAGATCGAGAGATAATCTCTCTGCGTATCAGTACTATATTGATCGATTAAACAATTTGCCAGTTCATGCCATGGTAAACTGATCCTAAATATAGCATTCATTGCCTGCATCTTGGCCACTCAAAATATATACCTAACTCCCCAGCCCACTCCAAAGTCCAAACACATATGCATATACATACATGTATAAATAGATATAGAGAGAGAAAGAGGAGAGAGAGTTCAGGGTATGGAGAACTATACCTTTATTCGTTTGTCTCTCATCATTTTCATAGTTTTCATATTTGCAGTTTCATGGTATCCTCTAAGCAAACTAGGACTCCTCGGCACCGAGTCCACCACCCCCTGGTGCACCACCACGACCCGCAAGCATGGGTTTGGCTCAATCCTTGAGGCTCCAAAATTGAACCACAATAAGCTCCTTGGATCAACCCCTCTGCACCCACTAGACCCACTCACGGTTCAAGAAATCAATCAGGTCCGAGCCATCCTTTCCACGTATGAGCCCTTCTTGGGTTCCCCACCAGCAATCAACTCTCTCTCTCTTGATGAGCCTGAAAAATCTCAAGTCTTGGGCTGGAAAACAGGGGACCCACTTCCCCCAAGAAAAGTCTCTGTTATTGGACTATTAAATGGTCATAGTCATGTTCTCACTGTGGACTTGGGCTTGGGCCTGGTCACAGGCCATGCCACTGACCCATCGTCGGGCTACCCGCTTGTGAGCATCGATGACCTTGCCACTGCATTGAAAGTGACATATGCGAACCAGGAGTTTAATAAATCAATTAGGGCTCGAGGTGTTGAGTTTTCGGATTTGTCTTGCATTACGCTTTCTCCGGGTTGGTTTGGGCCTGGTGAGGAAGAGAGGAGGATAACGAAGGTGGAATGTTTCTCGAAGCAAGGCACACCAAATTTTTACATGAGGCCCATTGAGGGGATCACCGTGATAGTGGACATGGACAAGAAAGAAGTTTTGAAAATCACGGATACGGGCCGGGGCATACCCATACCAAAGGGAGCCAATACGGACTATCGATATATGGCGCAAGAAAGACCTTTAGAAATGGAGCCGCTCAATCCAATTTCCATTGAGCAGCCCAAAGGCCCAAGCTTTAAAGTCGAAGATGGACATATAGTGAAATGGGCCAATTGGGTTTTCCACCTTAAGGCGGACCAACGGGCCGGAATGATAATTTCACAAGCTATGGTTCAAGATTCCGAGACTGGTGGGCTAAGGAGTGTTATGTACAAAGGATTTGTTTCGGAATTGTTTGTGCCATATATGGATGCAGATGAGGCTTGGTACTTTAGGACATACATGGATGCGGGTGAGTTTGGGCTTGGGGCCACATCCATGCCACTTGTGCCACTAAATGACTGTCCGAGAAATTCTTACTACATGGATGGGCTTTTCGTAGCTGCAGATGGGAGCCCATTTATTCAGCCCAACATGATTTGTCTGTTCGAGCGTTATGCGGGTGACATTAGTTGGCGACACTCCGAGATCCCTGTAACTGGTTTCCAGGTATGAAATTCATGTTCATAAATATTTTTATTTTTTATAATTATAGTTGATCTGTTTTAAAGTAAAAAGTGCTGATAAGATGTACCCATTAAATTTTGGTATGCTAATTTTTCATTTATTTAAAAAATATTTGTAACGATGGACTCGTCATAGAACAGAAAGCCGAAAATACATAACTTGAGTTACTTGTTAATATTGGTGTAAACTATATTCTAGCTATAATAATAATAATGTTCATCATCCTCATCCTCTCAAGTGCTTCAAATTTATTTTTCAATACAAAATGCACAGAACAGAGAGGCTAGGCCGAAGGTGACTCTTGTAGCTCGAATGGTAGCATCAGTTGGAAACTATGATTACATTTTTGATTGGGAATTTCAAACAGACGGTTTAATTCGGGTTAAGGTAAATAAATACTACTACATTCTCTTATTAATCTTGTTATTAGATAAGATTAATTTTCATTGGCTAAATCATCAGGTAGGATTATCAGGATTGCTAATGGTAAAGGGCAGTCCATATGAGAATGTTGATCAAGTGCACAAAAACTACGAAATGAATGGCCCCCTAGTTTCCGAAAATGCCATTGGTGTGCTTCATGATCACTTCATTACATTTCACCTCGACATGGATATAGACGGCGTAAATAATTCATTTGCCAAGGTTAATCTAGTAAAAGAAGAGGTTTTGCCCGGAAAATCTCCAAGAAAAAGTATTCTCAAGGCTAAGAAGCACGTAGCCAAGACAGAGGAGGAGGCACAAATTAAACTTATGCTTTATGATCCCTCGGAATTTCATGTAATTAATCCTTCGCGGCGGTCTAGATTGGGGAATCCGACGGGGTACAAAGTTGTTCCTGGTGCCACTGCTGCTAGCTTACTTGATCCCGATGATCCTCCTCAATTAAGAGGCGCTTTCACTAATAATCAGGTATAAGCATGCCGTCAACTTCGAACTATATATTGCGTTTTTATTATTATTTAAAATTGGGTGGGTTTGTTAGACTATATGTTCCACTTTTTAATGTGGCAGATATGGGTCACCCGTTACAACCGTTCTGAACAATGGGCAGGTGGGCTTTTGGTCTATCAAAGCAAGGGAGAAGACACTCTTGCTGTATGGTCTGCTAGGTATATATGCGTATTCCACATGTAACTATATAATGTCACAAATTTAAATTCATATAATCTTAAAGTCTTCATATCCCATCCCATGTATATATATATATATATATATATATATATATATATATATATATATATATATATATATATATATATATATATATACGTCAGTATCTAATTTAGATTTTATTGATGAGCAGGAATCGACCAATCGAGAACAAGGATATAGTATTGTGGTACACAATGGGATTTCATCACGTACCATGTCAGGAGGATTTTCCAGTCATGCCGACGGTGTCTTCAAGCTTCGATTTAAAGCCTGTCAATTTTTTTGAAAGCAATCCAATTCTAAGGGCCAAGCCAAACTTTGAAAAGGATCTGCCTGTTTGTAGGCCGGCTAGTTCGTATTAATGAACATTCACCAAGGAACATTGCATAATAGCACCCCTATATTTCTTTTTAGAATGTAACTTGAAAAAGTAAATGTAGGGTGATTTTATTTCCTAAGGTTATGTTTGTTTACAACAATTACAATTACAATTGAGATATAATTATTAATCTCAAGTGTCTTGCTTATTTTTAAATTTGAACTTGAGACTATTAGTCCAAAGATTATAAAATGGATTAATATAATGAATTATTTAATACCATATTTAACCATGTATTATAATTCCCACAATTAGAACTAAAAATTTCTAAACAAAATTATCCTCAACTTTTTTCTAAAATGACCATAATATTCTATTATATCCAATAAGCTTATTATTGTTAAACAACTTATAATTGGAAAACAACTTATTATTTAAATAGCTTGTTATTTACGCAACTTATTTGTAAATGGCTTACCAATAAGCTTATTACTGGTAGAAATCTTATTATTGATAAATAGCTTATTGGTAAACAACTTATTATTGGTACACAACTTATTATTTAAAAGCTTATTGGTAAAAAAGCTTATTATTGTTAAACAACTTATTATTTAAACAGCTTATTGGTGAACTACTTATTGGTAAACAGCTTATTAGTCCTAGTCATATTTAAATATCGACTTTTTATTTGTCAAAGCTTATTTAAACAACTTATTGATAAACAACTTATTGTTCATCATTTTTTGTTGTATAAAAAAGTTTAAATTATAGCTTAAAATATGTTATTATTGGTAAGGGTATAATAGTCCAAACCATATTTTTTATCCAATCCTTTAATTAATCCTGGAAAAAACAAACATGAGATTATTTTAAGTTATTCCATGAATAATTCTATAAAAAACAAACATGTGACTAATCCAACTTAATCTTAGGATTAATAGCCTTGGGATTATAATATCATAGATTATAATCCCGGTATTATAATATCATGGACTATAATACTGAAATTATAATCCTTTCAAACAAACATAACCTAAAAGAAAATTGTACTCTTTTTGAAAATTAAATAGTCTTCTTGAACAAGTCTTTTATTTGATAGGTAATATTAATTGACAAAGCTATTGCGAAAGGATTAGCTTAATTTTTACATTTAATTAATGCGTATGAAATAATGTGAAAATTTTACTCCTCTAGATATTAGAATTGGTGCTATTGATTTGGGGTTGGGGGCGGTCCGGTGCACTTATTGACCGGTACCGTTCGGTACCGTATATATATACCACAATTATAAGAATAATAAATAAAAAATAATAGAGCAAGTTTGAACAAAAAACTGTAAAGGAAAGTATATTTTTGATTGAAATATAAAGCAAGTTTTTTGTTCAAACTTGCTCTATTATTTTTTATTTATTATTCTTATAATTGTGGTTAAAATATACACTACTGATGCGAATCGGTGCCGGTCGATTAGTGCACCGGACGCCCCCCACCTCAATTTATTGATTTGTGGTTTTAAAGTCTATCTTTCTCATTGTCTATTGAGTAAGTCTCGGATTGTGGCGACATAATTCATTCTCTATTACTCGTAATTTAGACTCAAAACAATAAATAAAAGACTATTAATTTTAGCAATAATACCAGCGACGCAATTATTAGAGACAATTTTATTGGAGTTAATTGATATTTTAGTTATTGTACTAGGGGTCGATTTTTATTGTGCTTACCGATTGTTTTTGTTACACACATTACTATACTCGAAAAAAATTACAAAATGGTCATTACTTAAAATTTCGTCCAAAAAAGTGACAGAAATTCGTTACCGTGCATATCACGTGAGACTTAATTGCTGATGTGTGAGTTAGTTTTGCCATGTGTATCATCATATGCAGAGCTCATGACATTTACTCTGTGTATACTCGAATGTTACATAATTCACAAATTAGGAAAAAATTAGGGTTACGATCGATAGCTTTGGTGCGATCCTGCTTTTCTCAATTACTGTTCTTTTCATTTGCGCCGACGACTTGTTCACCAGCTTCTTCTCTGGCGACGAATTTGTGTTGTTGTGATTTTGTTTGGCTCAATTTTTTCTTATCTTCATTTCATTTTTACTCATTCTAATTCGTGTTATGTTCCCATGAATTCTTCATCTTGATAGTACATTCATGGAAATGACACGGATGAAATATTTTCATATGATCAAATACAATGGCAAAGACCTCATCTTCTAGTGGAATGCTAGTGGAATAATTGCACAAATGTGGAAAACTTGGAAAGTTATTACATTACATCCGGGTAGGAGGTTTGTAGGATGCAGTAGATACAAGGTATTTAATTATATAAATTTTTAATACTTGATTGTCTTGGACACATTGAATTTTTGCTTTTGGCCAGGTAATATGGTCTGTTAATATATATATATATATATATATATATATATATATATATATATATACACACACACACACACATACACATATTGTCTGCATAGGATAAGAATTCTTATTATGGATTTTTGGTATTTAATTGAATAAATTGTTAATAATAAATTAGTTTTTTTTTAAAATTAGTTATATATTTATTTTTATTTACACATGATAAAAATGCTTATTGTGGATTTTTTTTAAATTTTATGATGCTCCTTTTACTTTAAGGTCAAAGGAGGTTATTGATCGATTAAGAAATGAATTTCACAAAATTGATAGAAGGTTGAACATTCCAGTTAGACATGAAATGAAAATTAAAGAATTAGAGAGGGAAGTTAAGACATTGAAGAGTGCAATTAACAAAGCTGCAGCTAGAGAGAAAAAATTAATTTTGTTGCTTGTCATATATTGGGTTTTATGCTTTTTTTATCATGTATATGAAGTGAATTAGGATGATTTAGATGAATGTAATATTTTGGGAATGTAATGAATAATTTTGGTATGTAGTTGATATTATGAATTAAACTTGTAATGAAGGTTGAATTGGAATGAAATTTGAGTTTGTAGGTTTAATTAAGTTGTTATTTTTCTGAATTAGGAGTCTAATGGATTGAGATACTATGTTATGTTATGCTCTGTTCATGATACTCTGTTTTGAAAAGGGGAAAAAAACAGAGCACAAGACAAAACAAAGCAGAAGTCTTGCTATCAATAATTAAAGTTTGGGTTGTGAGTTGTTTGCAAAATTAAAAGGAACATATATAGAAGAACTAACAACTAAATCTACTTGCAAAACTAAAATTGAACACAAACCATTTAAGCCATCTGCATTAACTTGCAAATAAGACATCCATAAATTTTAATTGTTTCACCCCAATACAATATTCATCCCAATACACAAATTGTATCATATTCATCCTAATACACAAATTTAGTCTACAATGACAAATACAAAAGCCATATAGAATTCCAGTTGTAGCCCAATACACAAAATCCCAACAAAACAGACATACCAAAAATAAACCAACCCACAATTAACTAATGCTTAAGACCATAATGTTAAAGTTCAAAAAATAAAAGTGATTCCTTCCTCCTTGGCCTTTTGAATGCATTCCTTAAAGTTGATTGTTACCTATCTCAACTCTCCTTTTTGCAGTAGTTTCAGTCAGAGCATTAACACTTACATTGTGTCTGTTGCTACTCATAAAAGTCTGGATACAAGTTAAAGTCAATGTTGAAGAGGAAGGAGGTGTTTGGAGTGGTACACTTGTTGCTGGAGGTGTGTTGTTTGTTGACGATGTGGTTGTTGCTAGAGCTCGAGAATCAGGCATATGAAAATGGTCAGAAAGTTAGATATAAATGAAATTGTGTATAAAACAAATGATAAGAAAATTGTTGTTTACTTATAAAAACATAGTCTTGGTTGCTTCAATGGAATATTGTATTCCCATCTGGAAGTACACAAGTCCCAAATTCAACAGTAGGTTGCTCTTTTTCTACTTCTTGGCAGTTTCACCCTTTGTATACCACTCTCACTCTCTTTGGCCTGCCTATCTCCCTTCCCATTATCACTCTCTTTTCTTTTCGATCCCTTCCTTTTATCATCTTTTTTAGACTTCCACTTTCCCTTATCCTTATTTCCCTGACATATTCATAAAATGGCACACACGTCAAGCAAACACTGGTAATGAAAATGCATGAAATGTATATTTTTCTAGGTCACAATTATGAGTTATTAAACATAATTGCATATACATTATGAATTAAATATACTTGCTTACCCTTTGTAATACACTTCCTCTAGCTAGCTCATTTTCAGCTTTGCTCATTTAAAGCTTCAGTTGGTTGTGCATTGGAGTTGGAACATTTACTTTTATTGGGCCTGTAGCGATTACATTTTTCCTAATAAATAAAATAAAAAATTTAATAAATAAAATTTTTATTTTAATGAGTTGTATGATGTGACATACCTTATTTGTTGCTATATAAATGTGCGTATGTGTGATACGTGATGTGATATGTAGATTTGGTTATGTATTTTCATGTATATCAAATGAAATTTAATATGCATGAACAGTTTACAAGAAAGTCTGAGCCATTTGTTCTAGCCAGACACAAATGTAAAATATTTCAATTTCTTTATAATAAGTCTTGAAATATTGTTGTGCCATGATTTAAGCTATCCAGCTATATTATTATAGTTTGGATTCCAGTCTTAGAATGAACAAACCCTGAAATGTGATATTTTTATTGCACTCTGAGGAGTGGTGACGTTGAACATGAAAATTATTCTGAATAAGATAGTATTAATCAATACAGGGCATAAAGGGCTGATCACCCACCGTGCCCGTAAGATATGACGGTTGACATATAAACTTCTGATAGAACCTTTTCAAGAAAAGAAAAAGCATGTTCATGGTCTTATGACCTCTCAACTATTCAATATTGATATGATATTCCAGGTAAGGCTGTAAACGAACCAACACAATTCGGGTTTGATTCTGGCTCGACTCGAAAGAATATGAGCGAGACTCAGATTCGTTAATAGTATGATCCAAATCTGAGCATTAAAAATGTAGGGTTTCAACACAAAAATGCAGCGAAAATAAACCAATTTAAAGGCAATTTCAAAACCCTAAAACAGGATCCATGCGAAAATCAATTAACTCAGTGGTTAGAAATTATACCGATTATGAAAATAAAATTTATGCGTTCGAATCTCCAACGCAATCCAAACGAATCACGCCTCTATGGTATCCACACGAACGCCTCACATGAACCATCGTATTTATCGATCTGCAAAGAAAAAAGGAATCATGCAGACTAGCCACCAAGGATGAAGATTTGAATCTGCTTTCTCTGATCTCTCTCTAAAAGCGGCTAGGGTTTTGATTAATGAATAAATCCTAAATGGCTGCTACATATCATATATATAGCAATTAAAAAGAATTATTCAAAACCTAATTTAATAAAATCAGAATATATATATATATATATATATCTTAATTAAGTCTTACTTAATTAATATACCTATATATAAATTATCCTATTAATTTAAATTCGTAATTTAAATACTATCAATCATATTGACATATTTAAATCTTTACAATTTAAATTAATTCTCTTTTAATTACGTTCTATGTGTGTGACCCTATATGTTATTATTATGTTGGCAATAATTTTAAAATCATATTATAAAATTATAAATAGTGAGCGGCATCTAGTAATGCATCACTACTACCCAAGTAATAATAAGATCAATGATTCGATGCAACCTTTTCGTGACCAATGTTTCAATGTAATTTAATCCTAACCTTAACATCCTAGATTAAACTCGAGTCATGGAATGTGTCATACTCTTCATAATTTAATCTGTGTTTTCTTGATCAATGAGTAGACTATATGAAACAAATCACTATTCGAGCATGACCATGCATTTTATAGTCCTACTCAATCAAGAGGCCTATGGATATCACACCTAATATATAGGAGGGTTAAATTCCATCTAGATCACTCATATTCCTCACACGATTCATGATGTACCCAATAATCATCTTTGTAGTCCACCCTATTAAAGGTGACATTTGATGATATCAAAGTACATAAATTCTCGTGTAGTAATATAGTGATTCAAGTCGGAGGACCACTACACCATTGTCCTTATGAGAATCGCTAAATGACACTTTTACATACTTTTTCACGTAGAATTCTCATGGTGGATCCATTTCATTCGAGACATTGTTCTCTAACATGTACCTATGCATTGACTTAATATCTCATATATTTATGTCCAATGAGATTTGGTCATCAGTCAATCCACATACTTGCGACGCCCCCAAAATAGGTATACATCACCCATTCTGAGTTGCCAAATACATGGTACAGAAATAACTAAAACTTTATTAATACAATTGTTATGCAAAATACGACAACACAATAACTGTGAGTTTAAATACAAATATTATCTTCTAGACAATATCCACACCAGATAAAGTCCTCATTACAATTATTGACACACTATTTTACAAAATAGTGAGGACTGTTAAACAACTGTCTAGAACCATCATTCCACACCCCCGACTACTTCCCGCTATGTTCTCGCTTCCTGAGAAGAAAAATGGAACAAAAAGGAAAATGGTGAGCTCAACTAGCCCAGTAAAGAATATTATGACTAAGATAATATACAACAAATTATCCTTAGTCTTCAACAGGGAAAAATCGATAGAATATAATAGGCAACAAGTTTTAAATCAACAATTGCAATGAAACAACAATTCATTGTAGAGCGATTAAGTAGAGAATGAAATCTACTATCATCTATGAATTTAAAAGTCCATCATCAATATTTTATCCCTGTAACATCAATCAATATACATCTTGCATCAAATATTCATTTTTGCACTACGGGCCAAAGATATTCATTTGTATTTCCAGTTGGTCATGTTCATCTCAACACCCGTTCATCTTTGCACTACTGGCCAAAGATATTCATCAGGTAATCATTCATCTTTGTACTACAGGCCAAAGATATTCATCAAGTATCACCATTAAGTACTGAGGATGATGAAAAATATTTTAGAGAAAATGAATCCAGTGAGACAGAAGGACAAATATTAGGGATTCGTATTTTGGTTTATCCAAATTCAATAATACTCCATAATAACCAATTGTGAAGTAAAATTCAAAAATAAAGATCAAAACATGGATACAATCAAAGATAGTAACCATAAAAGACATCTTGGACAAAAAAGAAAAATTTTATTTTTTGGTGAATAATGTCGTATTCATGAATAGTGCCGTATACGTGAATAGTAACTCCAACACAAAAAGATAGAAATTTCACAATAAAATCTATATCAATATTTCGGTATAATGATATTAAAAGAATAACATCATTACGAAAAAAATAACATCCCTTACCTCAAAATAACAGTACTCCTGGCTGAAATTTCGGATATAGTGCTGAAAGAAACTTGTACTGAATAACAACTCTCAAAGTATCTAAATACTCACAAAATACGCTCGATAATATATATATATATATATATATATATATATATATATATATATATAGAAAGCTTATATTTCTGGTGTGATTTTTAATTCTAACTAAGCACCCTATTTATAGGAAAATGTTAGAACGCCGAAGCAGACTTAACCTGCTACCTGATGGCTTTACCTGCTACTATTCCCACCCACCACTTTTGAAATAAAATTTTAGCACATTTTTCACCAACCAAAGTGGGGCCCACCAATTCTAAAAATTTCCAAAATATTTTATTATTTAAACAATAATCAGAAACTTCAATAATTCATAATAAATAGCCATTTTATCAAAAAAAAATACAAATTTTATGTCCATTCCATAGGAAATTAAATTCTCTACAACTTTGTAGCTTTAAATTTTTCCAAATTCCAAATGAAAAATGCCCAAAATCCACATACAGACGATTTTTAATACCTCCATTTCGACAAAAATACTGATAAAACACCTCAGCATTAATTTCTTCATTTATAACCACATAAAAAAAAAATCCATCATTTATATCCACATAAATAAATATTTTCTTATCATATAAATCAATAAATAATTATTCACAAATAATATTACAGAATCACAATAATGACAATCAGGTCGTTCCCAGGAAAGAGGGGGCTTTTCGATAAAGATTTTTCCTTACTGGCGCGCAATTAGGTGACCAAACCTCTCCTTGACAGAACTTTCTAGACATTGCCAATAATGCTATCTAACAATATTATTCAAATAATATGAATTATTGATTTAATAATGGGAAATACTGTGCCGTGATAATTATTGAAACAACAATAATATAAAATATCAATGCAGGAATTATTGAATCAATAAAATAAAATATTGAATAGTAATTACTATAACAATTATTGAGTAGTGTCTTCTTACGTAAGAATCAATAATTCAAAAATACATGCAATACCGGTGCTCTTCTTTGTAAAACCACGCCAGTATTATATATTTTAACCACCGTATTCCAACAATTATTAATTCAGTAACAACTACTACGCTATTATTTATAAAAACTCAAACTTATCGCTTTTCTTCATCGGATTTATTCCGTTATGGGGCCCCAAATGGTCAAGGCATGAGTAAATGCGAATATTCCCCGACAACAAGAATATTCCACGATCAAACGAATATTTTCCGACAACAATGAATATTTTATAACCACTTACTTATTTTGCAAAATTTGCACATTTCACCCATAACCAAAGTATTATATTAAATTATCACCTTATTATTTCAAGATAATAATTAGAGAAAAATTAATTTTATTTATAATAAGTTGGGGTCTTACATACTAGTTTCAATGCATCATTGTTGTCCCATCAATAATGATACTCAACTAGGGACGTTTAAGAGCAATGATATTAATAGTAATTATATAATCTCATGTTCAAGTCACATACTTGAAACTATATAATTTGTATCACTATTCTAAGAAATTTTATTATGTTAACATTTATATAACGCACTAAATAAAACCATAATAAAATCATTCATTTATTCAATCAAATATAATATCAAAATGTTAAGCAATTATATCAAATAATTGGCCTCTAGGGCATAAAGTCTAACAAAAAATAATTTGAATAAAAATATGAGTTGAATCTGAGCAAGGTTATACTCGACTCGTTTAAGATTCAAACTACTCGAATTTTTGATTGTGATTCGATACATACTCGGTTAATACATATTCGATTAGTTGTTCGATACATTCTCTTATAATATATATGTAATAATAAATATATTTTCTCATTTTTAAGTAAAATAACAAATTTAATTTATAATTATATTTATTATAAAACTAGTTATTATGTGGAGATTCGAATTCTAGCTTGAATTTGAAGCTCGCGAGTAGTTTGAATAAATATTCGAGTCGAGTCGAATCGAATTCGAGTAATAAATATTCGAGTCGAGTCGAATTTGAGTAAGAATTTTTAAATATAATTCGAATTCGAATCGAATTCGAGTACAAATTTATCATTTCGAGTAGAATTCGAGTAGCTCTCTGTCGCTCCGGTTCGACTCGTTTACACCCTTAATTCCAGGAATATGAATGATTCAAGATTTATTTGCTTTACAGTTTTGTTTCACTGTCAAAGCATGCTTCAAAGAAAATATTTATTTATTGTTGAGCCATTAAAGAATGCTATTACTTGTTGAGCAAGTGAATGCTCATTCTTGCTTTGTTATAAATGTTTTCAGCTGAACAGACTTAGATAGAAGGGTCTAGTAGAGACAAAGGAAAAGCTACAAAATAACTGAAATATGATGTAATAGATAGTTTATATGTTTGTAAATATTTAACTATCATGTATTAAGCACTTAAATGTCTACGTACCTGGAATTAATATAAACATAATAATCAATGATCAATATAATTAATTTCATAATAATTAATAATCAATATAATTAATTTTTTATATTAAAAATGGTAAAATTGTCATTAAATTTACTTTAAAGAATTAATAATGGTCTTATATTTATCCTTTTTAGTACAAAAAATTAATTGAATAAATGTTAAAATGAGACTCAATATTACACATAAGTATATTTTTAGTCACGTGTCACTGTCATGTTATCAATTTTCTGACATGACACTATCAATTAGCCGTAATCAGACAAAATTAAAAGTTTAATTCCCTAATTAAAAAAATTGAGAAGAAAATCTCCAAGGTGGGAAAAAATTAAAAGTTTAATCCCCTAATTAAAAAAATTGAGAATATAATCCCCAAAGTGAAAAAAAAAATTAAAAGTTCAGAGTATTATTTCATATTTAGGACTATAATCAATTATTTGTGGACAAAGAAAATCAACATCCAATTTAAGTGCTTTTGTAATACCACCATCACGCTAATCAACTTCCGTTCATTTTTTTAGACGGAATGTTAAGTAATAACCATTTTGTAATTTTTTTCGAGTATATTAATGCGTTTGTAACAAAAAAATATTCGGTAAACAAAATGAAAATCGACCCTTAGTACAGGGATCAAAACATCAATTAACCATTTTTCTTTCATCCACTTCCCTCCTTTTTCCTCTTTTTTACCTTCCAATTTCCAAACTCAAAATAGTAATTTTATATATAGATATTTAGACACTTGTTTACAGGTATTTTTATTTTGCAACCAACCTGGATATATGAGAGATAGGTAGGATTGAGAAAAGAAGGTTTATCTAATTTATTTTTAAAAAAATTGTCAATATTTAAATAATATACATGAATAGCAATTAAATTTGTCATATTTTCGGTCGGAGTACATATCATTTTGCAACAAAAAAAACCGTGTTAAGGGTTAGACGAGAACTCTATTCCTATGGTCCTAGGTTTTTAAAAGTCTTCACCGTTGAGCCTATAAATTTCAAAGGTTTCACCTAGACTTTTGCATAAGCATATGATCAGGATTATGATTTATGACTTATGACTTATGAGCTTATCAACCAAGTTAATGGATGAAGATTTGCGGCCGAGTGGTGGTATGGTCAATTACTCAAACACGACTTTTCCTGGACACAGATGGAAGGGTCCATCGTCTCGGGCTTAAACTTATATATATATATATATAAGATTTTGAATATTTAATTAAAAAAAATTTATCTTTAAAAATATTTATTAGAAGAAGTATTAATTTTCAATGAATGTATTATCGTATATTTTATTGTAGTCGAAACTCGAAACTCTTATATATTTTGCTATAGGCAAATATTTATATTTTAAGCTCTGAAAATATATTTTTTAAAATACAGTTTGTACTTTTTATTTATTTATTTTTTATGAAGACAATATTTAAAAAAATATTATTTTTATTTTTTGTCGCGACCAAAACGTGAGAAAGGCCCTGGACTCAAATCGCAACGCACGAGATAAGACGTAAAAACAAATACTATTCATTGGTCTAGCGTACGGCAAATAGCAATTGTGGATTTCAATCACGTTACGCTTAACCCTTACAAACCACAATTGTTATTTTTTTTTTGACAAAGTATGGAGTACTAGTATTGATTATCCAACATCAAAGCATTACAAACAAAGGGAGGTGGAGAACCTATCCAAACATGGCTACCAGACATAGAACCCGACACACGAGCTAAGGAATGTGCGACACCGTTCGTTGACCGCCTAATAAAACAAATACGACAATCCTCAATATCAAGGAGTTGCTTACAATCATCAATAACCAAACCTAAAGGACTCGGAAAAAGAATCGGATCCCCGAATAGCTTTGAACAAGATTGAAAGCATCCGATTCAATGATCACTTTCATTTGACGTGAGTCTTTAACCAAATTGGCCTTCTCTGCGGATGATTCCGCTTCATTTTCGGGATCTAAATGACCCACAAAAGAGCCACACCCAGTAGCAATCAAAGAACCAGTGCAGTCTCTAATCACCCAACCATAACCAAGCTTTGCCTCCTGATTAAAAACGGCACCATCTACATTACATTTGATCCAACCTGTTCCTGGCCTAGACCAACAAATATGCCCATCTTCAGATATGGAAGTATTGCCATTAACAAACTTTCCTTGAACGACAGTCCATTGGAAAAGATAAGAACTTGCAAAATTTAGTAGGCTAGCTGGCTTTTGGACCCGATTATTCCATAACATCTCATTTCGATTCCGCCAAACTAGAAAACCACTCAAAGAAGTCTTGGTTATCTGGGGGAATAAAACGCACAGTAGACAGCCTCCAACATTCTTTCGGAAAAGGGCAGGAGGTAAACACATGATGACTGGATTCTGCTGCAGAGTTACACACGGGACAAGTACCATCCACAATGACTCTTTTCTTCAAAAGGTTATCTTTGGTGGGTAGACTACCATTACACAAATGCCATAGAATATGTTTCACTTTCGAAGGGATACGAACCGCCCAGAGTTTCTTCCAAGTTGGAGCATCATGACGAGGGTGAAGAGTGCTCAGGTCAGAGGTCAAGAAGTCATGTTACTTCTTCACCGAAAAACAACCCCTTCTTTCGAATCTCTAATACAGGCGATCCTCCTGACACCTACTGCTCAATGAAATATTAGAAATCAACGAAGAGTCACGAGCATCAAATAAATCCCTTACTAAATCAGTGTCCCAAGAAAGCGCATCAGGGAGCATGAGATTGTTCACAGAAGCATGCTTCATCCCTGGAACAAGGGAAGAAGACAACCAAGGATTATCATCGTCGGTGCGTACCAAGGCTCGTCCAAATATTAATGCTTTTCCCATTGCCAACACACCATCTGGCACCTTGCTTTAAGAGAGGTTTGGCAGCCATGATACTAGACCAGATGAAGCTGGGATTATTGCCTTTCTAAGCACAGAAGAAAGAAGAAGAAGGGTAATATTTGGCCTTAAAAATCCTCACAACCAGTGAAGATGGACGAGTCAACAAACGCCACCCGCTCTTACCAAACATGGCCAAGTTGAAGTCATAGAGACTCTTGAAACCTAAGCCCCCATGCTCCTTCTGAGCGCATAATTTCTTCTAACTAACCCAATGAAATTCCTTTGGACTGATTAGAGCCCAACTCCCACCAAAAGCGAGCCATTGAACTTTCCAACTCCGAGCAAAGGTCCTTCGGCAATAAGAAGACACCCATAATAAAAGTAGGAAGAGCCTGAGCCATACTCTTTATAAGAACTTCTTTACCAACTTTGGAGAGTAACTTTGTCTTCCAGTCGGACAGACGACTCCACATACGCTTCTTGACAAAAGATAGTGTCTGCTTCTTATTCTTCCCCATATAAGATGGTAAGCCAAGGTACTTCCCATGATTAGAGGTAACCCTAACCTGAAGAATGCCACTAACCACATTTTGAACAGTCACAGGCGTATTAACACTGAAAAGAATAGAGGATTTCTGAAAGTTTATCTGCTGACCCGAGGCAGATTCATATAATTGGATGCATTCCTTTATATGCTGACATTCTGAGGTAGTCGCCCTGAAAAACAAATAACTGCCGTCGACAAAAAATAGGTGGGACACAACTGGAGCACCTTGAGAGACTTTACAGCCGTGGATTAGCCCACGATGCTCATAATGATGAAGCAAGGCAGAAAAACCTTCGGCACAGAGGATAAATAAATACGGTGAGAGAGGGCGACCTTGCCGTAAGCCTCTCGAAGGAATGATTGGTTCCAACTCACAGCCATTATGAACTATAGAATATTTCACAGTGGAAACACACAACATAATCCACCGAATCCAAATCGAAGGAAAACCCATACGAACCATGATTTGGTGCAAATAGTCCCATTCAAGTCTATCATAAGCTTTGCTCATATCAATCTTCAGCGCAGAGAATCCTGACTTCCCTTGCCTTTTCCTCTTTAGATAGTGAAGTACCTCATAAGCGATTATAATGTTGTCAGTAATCAGCCTTCCCGAAATAAACGCACTTTGCTGCTCTGAGATAATAGAATCAATCACATGTTTGAGGCGATTCGCAAGCATTTTCGCAACTATCTTGTAAATAACATTGCATAGAGAAATTGGCCTAAGATCAGTAACCAACACAGGCTTTGACTTCTTAGGAATTAGCACAATATTTATTTCATTGAAGCCCTCTGGAAATACCCCTTGCTGAAGGAAGGAGAGACAAGCGGCAGTCACAGAATCGCCCACAATATCCCAAGAACGTTGATAGAATACGGGGTTCATACCATCCTACCTGGCGCTTTATCGGATGCATGAGAACGAGCCTCCTTGACATCGCCCTTCGAAAAGGGAGCAATAAGAAAATTGTTCTGCTGATCAGAAATATAAGAAGTAATGCACTCCGTTACAGCCTGAGTTTGCCCTCCTTGAGACGTGAAGATCCCCTGAAAATAAGAGTGGAGCAGGTTCGGCAACCCATTATCCCAACGTAACCAGCGACCACTATCATCCTTGAGCTCCAAAACCGTATTATTCTTCCGACGGGCAGAAGCAGAAATATGAAAAAATCGGGAGTTTGAGTCCCCAGAATTGAGCCACAGTTGCTTAGAACGTTGTTTCCAAAAATCCTCTTGTTGAGTCAATAACAGATTGAATCTTGAGCGACAATTAGAGTACTGGGCAATAGAATCTTGGTCAGTAAGAGACCTAAGGCCTTTCATCTGCCTTTTACAATCAGCAATATCCTTACGAAAACGAGAGGCAAGACCAGACCCCCACCTCATTAAATCAACCCCACACCGATGAATTTGAGTTTGAATAGGACTCCTCGAGCTCCTAGACCAGCTGTCCGAGATAATAGTCCGGCATTGGGACTCCCTAAGCCAAAAGTTTTCAAACCTAAATTTGCGAGTTTTGTATACTTGGCTAGACAGCAAAAAATCAAGCATAATAGCTGAGTGATCCGACATAGAAGCCTCTATATTCCGCAGCTTCGCATGGGGAAAAACATAAAGCCAAGTAGAAGAAACAAGCGCGCGATCAATACGTTCCTCAATCCAATCCGGAAAACCCCTATGACGCTCCCAAGTGAAAGGATGCCCCTCCATACCAATATCCAGCATCCCACTATCATCAACAGCCCTCCGGAACCCGTCAAAGAGCCACCGAGGGTGGTCAATACTCCCACGCTTCTCACTTGAAGATAAAAGATCATTAAAATCTCCGATACAACACCACGGGAGAGTAGAGCGACTACTAAGTTGTCGGAGGAGATTCCAAGACAAAATACGATTATTTCTAGCGGCATGGCCGTAGAACCCAGTGAGGCGCCATTGCAACATGTTAGGAATGTTAACAACAACGTCAATATGATGATCCGAGTAAGAAAGTAAACTGGCAACATTTTTATCTTTCCACAATAGGACAATACCCCCTCCATGGCCAACACTACTCACAACAAAAACACCTTCGTAACCCAATTTTAGCTTGATTGCATCCAAACGATCTCAAGGCAACATTGTTATTTAGTCAAACTTTTTTGTATTTTTAATGTCATCATCATTTCGTAGTTCACAACAAGTGTTTTGTAAAAAAAAATTCTCTGTTCTTATTATTGAAATAATGATATATGTTTTAATTTCAAAAAATTGATTTAAAAAGTATTTCTTCTGTCTCAAAATACAGTCTTAATTTTAAAAAGTATTTTTTGAAGCAATTTAATTATTATTTTGATATTATTATGTGTCGTGATTTTGTAACGTTAGTTATAAAATTTATTACTCCATCCGTTTTAAAATTATAAAACGATGACTTTTTAAAAAAAATTATATTTTTTAAGTATAACTTTAGTACTAGTTAGGAATTCAGTTGTGGTGATTTGATAATAAAAAAATAATAACAAATTTAAAACATTATGTCACTTTATAGTCCTAAAATATATCTAATTTTTTGGAACAGAATAAAAAATAATATATCTCAAATTTTGAAAATGAGATTTAGTTAGCGAAGCATCTTGTTTATTATCTTCTCTACTCAATAAATGAAGTCTTTGTCAATTACAATATATAAATAATGTAGACGAATAAAATTATTGAGGTATATATACATTAGGGCGATGGGTGTACGTACGGGGAAGAAAGTATAAGTTACTGTTTTTAATATTTAAAGTGCACGACTGCATGTAATCACTCCCAATATTAATATTTGATTTATCTTAATGAATAAAGAAAAAGGAAGTTTCTATTTTGTTTGGTCTTAATTTTATGAAAAATAATATATATTACGATTTTATATGTCTGACTTTTTATTACGAGTTACGTGAGTAAATTGAATTGATAATATTTTTACAATATATTTAATGCAGTAAGCTAATTTTATAATTTTATTTAATCATATATATTAGTATACGTCACAATCGTAATTTTATAAAAATCTTTGGCAATATATTGCATAATTCTAATATAATAGTCCAACCGCAAAACTTGTTGGATGTCGCTAAAATTTAGTTAGATTGAATAAGAGTTTGAGTTTGACACCTTTGCTTGTTGGAACTAAATGATTTGACTCAAACATAATGTTAGGCTTAACTTCATTTACTTTTTCTTTTTCTTTTTTAAATTAAACAATGAATTTAACTTCTTATTAATTTATTTATTTTGAAACAGTTAAAAAAACTGAAATATATTGAATTTTTAAGTCTGTCATAAAAAGATTACAAAATAATGAAAAAATAAAAATATAATCCTTTAACAAATCACATTAGGAAGATGAGAACAAAATTAAAAAAAAACAAACATTATAATTACTCATGAAATATAAATATAAAAAGGGAAAAATGTATCTACACAATTGTGTAGTACATATTCACCCGTCATTATAAATTCTAATATGCATGATGACGATGGCGACGAGCGTAACAACGTCATTATAATTTTAAAAAAAAACCGTCGTAATAATCATTTTCTACACACAAATTTGTATATATATAGCCCATATAAAAATATCAGTACCAGTTACAAATGTGACCAATCCTAAGAAATAATACATTAGCATTTCTTAATTTGTTTTAATTTCTGAACTCCACTTTTTATGTGATTTGATCTGTCAAATATTTTTTAAGTTACTTTTGTTTTAATTAAATTTGATAATTTCTTTGCATTTTTTGACTAATTTTATTAAAGGTTGAATATTGAGTTAGTATTAATTGAAAATCTAGAAGATGTGGGATAGGAATGAAGTTGGAAGACTTTTATTTGAACTTTTTGTGAAATTAATTTCTAGTTTAAATTTTGGATTATGAACTCCTTTTTTTCTTGTTAAGAATATTTTATTTGTTTACAAATAACTAATGATCTTTAAGCTATGAAATTACACTAGCTGTTTAGTGTTGTGTTGTGTTGTATTATAAGTTTGTTTTAGAGTTTCTAGTTTAAATTAATATTTTATTTATTTATTTATTTGGTAGTGCAATGAATTAACATTATGAATATCAACAATATTAATGTTGATTAAAAGTTACCTTTAAGTACTTTTTTTCATGGATAAACTTAAAAGATGATATCAATCTATTAGCTTCAAAACTTGATAATAATGCTAACCCATTTTTCTTTTAAGCTACCTTTCCTTTGCGACTAATTCAAATTTCATTGATTTTTTCACATGTGATAATTGAAGATTCTTGTCGGTGTAGATGTGATGCAATAAGATTACTAGTATGTAATAGAAGGAAACACTATGTCATCCTATTCTTTGAATTATTCTTACCATACTAATTATTTACAAATAAAATTAAAACAATTAAATTTTTTATTATAATAATACTGAATGATCCACATCTTGTGACGAAAAATATAAAAAAATTGATATTTTCGCACATGTTTTTGATATTTCCACATAATCCTCTCTCACATGAGAAGAAAGTGGGTTCCACCTTCATGTGAGGGGGAGATCATGTGAAAATATCAAAAATTCATGTGAAAATAGTGCTCCCCAAAATCTAATTATCTTTCATTAATTGTGAGTTTGTTTTTAAGTTATTACTATACTATATTAAGATTTGCTCCTATTCTTTATATTGCTCCTATTTCATGCAAAAATCTCATTTGAAAATTTTAAATATAAAATTTTGTTTCATATTAATTCTTAAATTTATTAAGTATTGAACCTAGTGATGTTATCATATTTAAAATTCTTAGGATAAACTTAAGACAATATGTCAATTTACACTCTCTTTAAAAGAAAATTGGAATTCTTTTTAAATTTTTTTAAAAAATACTCCGTTCATCCTTAAAATGATGGTCGAAGTATATTTTTAACACAAATTAAGAAAAAGTAAGATAGAAGAAAGTGAGTAAATTTTTTAAAAAAGATTTATCCTCGGTGGCTCTACAAGATTATATAAAGTGATGTGTCATTTTATTCTTTTATACTAATAGACCTCACTAAATGACATACTTACCTCTTATTTTTTGTACAGTATGACATTGTTTTGAGGACAAAAAATATATACTTTAGGTCATTCTTTTGAGTACAAAGGGAGTACTCCCCCCATTCTTAAATATAGGTCGTGTTGTACTTTCTTTCTTATTCCTAATTATTTGACGTTTGTGATTATTTAGGAAAATTGATCACAATTGTTCCCAAATTGCCCCTTATAGTCAAGCGTTTTATGGAGAGAGAGAAAGGAAAATAAAATAAAAATAAATGAGATCATTGTGTTTTTTTAGGAGTAAATCATGGGAAATATCAGAGTGGGAGAGTATGAGATAAGTGAGGTGAAATGTATTATAGACAAGTGATGTTATAGTTAATGTTTTTCAATCATTTTCTTAATTTTTTTGTGTAAATTTAAAACGATCTATATTAAGCAATGGAGTGAGTAACGTATAAGATTTTTTTGTGAAAAGGAGATAGTAATCCTTATAACATTTTAGCAGGAGGCACATAAATTAAAAAAATATCATTAATACTTTATTTAATTAATAAAATTGAATTTATCATCTCAATGTCACTTTTTAAATTTAACAATTAATAATGTTAAAGTAATAATTATGCTTCAAATTAATAAGTAGTGCTACTGAAAGACAAAAGTATTTTTAAAACAAGTGTGAAGTCTAACTAAATGCAAAGCTCCAACAAGAATTATCAACCACGTTTATTAAAAATATTTAAAACAAACAAACAACATTATCAACTACCTTTAATTCATTAAAAATATGAAAAAAAAACAAATAAATTAGTGTTTAATGATAGAAATAATATTAACAATGTCCATTAGAAAAATGTAAGGGTGTAATATTCGCCAGCTTCCCACAAGGCAAATATACTGTAGTAGATATTTCTTGATCGTCTCCCTTCAATGTCTCTGTCAGTTTTTATTTGACTTTTCTATTTGGCCCTTTGGGAACCATCACTTTTCCAACATTAAATTATCGGTAATGAATGTCACACGCCCCTTGTCCTCTGTATTTAAACCCCGCAAACATAGCCTTCTTCTTCAATACCAAAACAGAACAAATACACCACACAAAAAATAAATAAATGAAAACCTCCAATTTCCCTTCACTTTTTCTTGCTTTTGTCCTTTTTTTTCCGCTAAATTCTCTCTCATATGCAACCTCAGATTCAGATTACACCACATTTGTCCAATGCCTAACAAAAAATTCAAGCCCAGATGATCTAATCTCCTCCATTGTTTATAGCCCACAAAACTCCTCGTTCAGTTCTGTTCTACAAGCTTATATCAAGAACAGCCGGTTCAATAGATCCACAACTCCAAAACCCATACTAATTGTCACCGCTTTGACAGGATCCCATGTACAAGGCACCGTGATTTGTGCCAAAAACATGGGAATTCAACTCAAAATCCGTAGTGGTGGCCATGATTATGATGGGATTTCTTATGTATCCGATAACACATTTATAATCCTCGATTTGTTCAATTATCGGAGAATTGATGTGAATATCGGGGAAGAAACTGCGGTGGTTCAGGCCGGAGCGACTCTTGGTGAACTTTATTATAGGATTTGGGAAAAGAGTAAAGTGCACGGATTCCCGGCCGGAGTTTGTCCGACTGTTGGAGTTGGTGGGCATTTGAGTGGTGGGGGGTATGGAAATATGTTGCGTAAATTCGGACTGTCTGTTGATAATGTGATTGATGCACAAATTGTTGATGCTAGAGGGCAAATTTTGGATAGGAAATCAATGGGGGAGGATCTTTTTTGGGCTATTAGAGGCGGTGGTGGTGCTAGTTTTGGTGTCATTTTGTCATACACTATTAAGTTGGTGAAAGTGCCCGAAATCGTGACAGTTTTTCGGGTTATCAAGACTTTGGATGAGAATGCTACTGATATTGTTCATAAATACCAATTTGTAATAGACAAGTTGGATAATGATCTTTTCATTAGGATGCTTTTGCAACCGGTGAATGGGAAGGTTAAGGGCGAAAAGACTATTAGAGCAACGTTTATTGGCATGTTTCTTGGCGATTCTAATAGGCTTCTGGGAGTTTTGGACAAAGGATTTCCTGAATTGGGGATAAAAAATACGGATTGTTTGGAAATGAGTTGGATTAAATCAGTGCTCTGGTGGGCGAATTTCGATAACAAGACGTCGGAGGATGTATTGTTGTCACGAAAGTCGAATGTGAATTTCGGGAAGAGGAAATCAGATTACGTGCAGAATCCGATTTCCAAAGATGGGTTGGAATCAATATGGAAAAAGATGATTGAATTGGGTAAAGTTGGGTTTGTTTTTAATCCTTATGGTGGGAAAATGAGTGAAATTCCGGCAACGGATACGCCTTTTCCTCACCGGGGAGGTAACATTTACAAGATTCAATACTCGGTGAGTTGGCAAGAGGAAGGTTCCGAAGCAGATAATAATTACATGAATCAAATTAGAAGCCTCTACAGTTTTATGACGCCTTTTGTGTCAAAGTCCCCTAGAGGTGCATATCTCAACTACAGAGATCTTGATATTGGTATTACCAACAACGGCAAAGATAGTTATAGTGAAGGTGAAGTGTATGGTAAAAAATATTTCGGGCCGAATTTCGATAGGTTGGTGAAAGTAAAAACTGCGGTTGATCCCAAGAACTTGTTCAGGAATGAACAAAGCATCCCGATTAAGCTAATCCAGGCTAGGCGGGCGGGAATGTAGAAAGAAATTACATGTTTTAGCATTGTTTTGGAATATTATGTGATTGCTTTAATACATATAAGTTGGTGCTGCTTTGATGTGTTTGGAATCTTGGTATTGAGGCTTTCAGATGTGAAAAAAAAAAAAATGTAGATCAGAATTTGGTTCGTCTCTATACATTCTTTGTCACAGTGTTGGGGTAACTTGATAGTTTGACAAGATTATATTCACATAAATAATTAGTGGGACAGACATTTATGTGAATAATATCTTGTAAAAATATTATAGTGATCGTCTTTGTTGGTTAATGAACCCAAATCCGAGCGTTCATAGAGCGGACAACTCGGTAGGTATAATCACTAGATACAATCAACATGTGTGTAAATCTCTTCATTTATAACTTGGGAGTTATATATATTAGTATATATATATTACCTATGGAAGTTGTATATATATATATATATATATATATATATATATATATATATATATATATATATATATATTATATGGATTCAATTCATTAAAGAAACGTCATTGCAAAAATTATTTTCTTCCTCGCCATTACAGTTGTGTGGCGATAAAATTAATTCAAAAATGCCCCACACTTGCATGAGGCTTCCCAAAGTTATAAATATTATTCTAATATTCACATATTACTATTATTATTAATAAGTCTAATAATAAAAGAAAAATATTAATATTAAACATAATAATAAAAACATAATATTAAACATATTAATATTACAATTATTATTGTAAACATACTAATATTACATAATATTAAACATATTAATGAGCTCTAAATTTTTTATAATTATGAAACCATAATATTAAACATATTAATGTGCTCTAATTTTTTTATAATTATGTTTAATATTTTTACAATAATAATTATAATATTAATATGTTTAATATTATGTAATATTAGTATGTTTATAATAATAATTGTAATATTAATATGTTTAATATTATGTTTTTATTATTATGTTTAATATTAATATTTTTCTTTTATTATTAGACACATTAATAATAATAATAATAATAATAATAATAATATATGAATATTAGAATAATATTTATAACTTTGGGAAGCCTCTCATGCTAGGGGGCATTTTTGAATTAATTTATCGCCGCCACAAATTATGTAGCTACAGGAAGAAAATGGTTTGTCATAAAGAAACGCTTGTTGTGGTGTGGATTGAGACCATATATATATATATATATATATCAACTGTGTAAGTTGAAACTGTCGATATAAATTTCAAAAACGTAAATCATAATACTCTACGTGTAAAACACATCCGTATCTGTAAAAATATTTTTTCATATATATATATATATACTAGTAATTGCCCGTGCCTGAAGGCACGACGTAACAAAAAATTAGATTAAAATTCGAAAAATATTATATTACCTAAAGACTATTTGCAACATAAAATAACTTATAATTAGACATAACAATTATCATAATTTACCACACTACCACAATAATGAATTTTTCTTTAAAAATAGATATCTAGAAAAATCTAAACTTGTTTACAAAACTTACAATCATCAATAACAATTATCATAATTCACCACACTACCACAATAATTATTATTATTGTTATTATAATTGTTATTATTGTTATTGTTATTGTTATTGTTGTTGTTGTTGTTGTTATTATTATTATTATTATTATTATTATTATTATTTGTATTATTATTTGTATTATTGTTATTATTATTATTATTATTATTATTATTATTATTATTATTGTTATTGTTATTATTAGTATAATTATTATTATTATAATTACTATTATTATTATTATTACTATTATAATATTATTATAATTATAATAATAATTATTACTCCCTCCGTTCCTTAATATAGGTCGTTTTAGGGTTGTGCACAAGTATTAAGGTAATGATTGTACATCATTAATTATAATATCAATTGTCTATATTGTCCTTGTATGGAAATAAGAGATTGTTATTTATTGGACAAAAAATAGTGAGAAAACCAAAGTTATATTTAATACTTGAGGTAATATTGGAAACTAAGCAATTAATGCTCACTTGAAATTCTTAAACGACTTATATTAAGGAACAAAAATATTTTTCTAAAATGACTTATATTAAGGAACGGATGGAGTATTATTATTATTTTATTATTATAATTGTAATTATTATTGTTATTGTTATTATTATTATAATTATAATTTTTGTTATTATTATTATTATTAGTATTAGTATTATTATTGTTATTATTATTATTGATATTGTTATTATTATTATTATTATTAGTAGTAGTAGTAGTAGTAGTAGTATACTTATAATTTATAATTATATTATAATTATTATTATTTTGAATTAAAATTAGAATGAATTTGAATCTTTATTATATAGATTATTATTACTATTACTATTACTACTATTATTACTTATTATTATTACTATTATTATTAAAATTATTTTTATTGTAATAATTATTATTATTAGTAGTAGTAGTACTATTATAATAATATTTATTATTATTAGTAATATTATAATAATAATTATTATTATAATAATTATTATTATTAGTAATAGTAGTACTATTATAATTATTATTAGTACTATTATTATTATTATTATTATTATTATTATTTGTTTGTTTGTGTGTGTGAAGAAGAGAGGAGAGAGAAAGATTTAGAGAAAGATTTTGTGTGTGAACATGTGTGAGAGTAGGGTGTAGGGGTGAATTTGATTTGGGCGGGAAAAAATATGAGCCTTTAAATTAAGTTGGAAGAATTAAAGTTAGAATGAATCTGAAACGTCCTTGTGCTTAATGAAAAATTCAAAATAGGTTCTATTTTATTATATATATATATATATATATATATATATATATATATATATATATATATATATATATACATGTATTACACAGAGGGCTATATATGACGACGATTTTTTTGAATGCTATGGCGACGAAACTCGTCATCATAGCCTTTAATAATATGACGACTGGGTGAAACCGTCGCTATAGTCCAAAAAACCGTCATTAAATTAATCGCAGAATATACAAATTGTATATATATATGTTTCTATACGAGGAAAATGGTCACAAGCACAACCCTGTTTTTTTGTTTTCTACACACTATTTTAAAACAGTGTCGTTTTGGAAGATTTGTTTAAAAATAAACACGCTCCGTTCTCTTCTCCCGAATCAGAGCTTCTCTCAGAAATCACTCAAGCTCCCCAAATCATAAATCGATCCGGCATTTTCTTAATTCTCCCCCGAAATGAGAAATTTGTATGGCATGTTCTTCTCCCCCAAATGAGAAATCGATTCGGAACGTTCTTCTCTGACCCAGTTATTGCTCACTTCCGTTCCCAAATCAGAAATTGCTCAAGCTCTTCTCCCCCAAATAGGTTTCTTTCTTTCACCCTCTCTCTCTCTACACGTATGTATATACATATGTTTGTCAATTTTCATGTTTCTTCTCGTTGTTGAGTTTATGTTATATATAAGCCTCATTGTTGTTTGTTGGTGTGAATTACTTGTCCGGCGGTGTTGAATTCTTAGTTTGTGATCCCTTTGGGCTTTAGATGTGATTAGAGATAATTAAGATGTGATTGGAGATAATTTAGAGAAAGTTATGGGTGCTGGTGTGGATAGAATTCACGACAATTTTGAGGTTGATTGTGCTGAAATTTTGGCAATTAGAAATGCTCTTCGTTTTGCAAAATGATGCGTGGTTCCGAAACTAATTGCGGAGAGTGATAACAATAGAGTTATTGATCGGCAGAGTTTCATGTTCCCATCTTTTGGGTTATGAAAATTCATTTTAATATTATGTCACTCGTTGTTGATGATAGTTTGAATCAATAAAATTCTCACTCATTTCATTGCTTTCTCAAATGGTCCAAAACTGTGTGCAAATTAAATACTCAATCATGTAGCGCAAATTTAAAGAGCTCAATAATTTAGAAATCAGAGGTACATGGAGTAATTTTCTACCAATACCCTTTAATATAAGCTTCATATGTTTCAAAGTAGATCATGCATGATTAATTAGTGTACCAAATAATATGCTCCTCCCGTTCTATAAAACTAGTCATTTTAGGAAAGATAATTTAACCCAAATAATGCATATCATAGATTCAAAGTGGTAATAAAGCTCTTTTTGTTTTGTTTTGTTACTATAGGTGTATCTTAGCCCTCATTGAGCAGAAGCGTTATTGTGTTAAACCCAGAGACACCTGAATCAAAGAAGTTGAAATCTTGGTAAGTTGCTGACCAATAACTGATGAGATTATTTGTTGTTTTGATAGCACTTCTTTAATCTTATTGCACACTGGTCCTTTTCAGTTAGTTCAATAGCACCTGCACTTCTTACATAATGTAAATTATTCCATCAGGTGATTACCAACAAAATAAAGAAGAATACTTAATTTTAGATGTTATAGTATCATTGAGCATATTGTTTGACTTGAACTTCATGACAGGGTTGTAGTAACTGGTTTTGTTTTGACACTACCGATTTGGAAACACTTCAAGGATGACACTCTACCGAGTTGGCAACACTTCAAGCAACTCCCTTTGGTTGGAATTGGCATATTTAGAAGTCAAAGGTAGGATTAAGAGGGGAGACAAAGCATGGCAGATTGCATTTGGGTCCGGGTTCAAGTGTAACCGTGCAGTTTGGAAGGCTCTAAGGACACTAAATCCGGCAAAGGAGAAAAGCCCGTGGATGGATGAGATTCACCAGTTCTCAGTGGATGTTCCAGAGGTTTCTGCTGTTTGAAGTTCAAGTATTTAGCAACTGCAGTTTGTTTGAAGGTGTTCGGAAGTGAGTAATGGATAATTTTTATTCATGTTGTTAGAATTTAGCAATTTATGATATGGAATTTGACTGGAGTATGCATGTGTTTAAGTGGGTAGGAATTGAGGGTGTTAATTTGAGATTTTACAGTGTAATCTGGTGGTTGCTTAAAATTAATTCTACTTAGTGAGAAGATGCAATTTGTTATCTTGGGATTATTTCATGATTACTTCTGTATGGTCAGACTATGAATGATTGTTTTTTAGAGATCAACTTATTCATGATTCTGAATTAAGAGTTATTAGGCTGGTCCAATGTCCATTGATCAAATGGTGGTATTTTCTCCTATTTATTTATATTTATGAGCTATTATTATATTATTATAGTTTCTTTGTAAGTGGAATGGCTGATTGATGATTGACTATAGGTATTCTAATTATCACAGGTCATTTAGTATGCATTCTTCTATGCTTGGAATTTGTATGTAAAACTCTGATCTTGAGTAGTTGAATCTTTTGGTGAAACTCGACGGGCAGGATACAGAATCTTATAAGAGCAAATAAAATGTTGGAACGTAGAGCAAAAATTGTGGGATTCCAGAAAATTACTTATTATAAATTACGGGTACTCTGCACTATTTTACACTAAACGAAGTGTTTAATACATCATTTGTGTATAAGCATAAAAAACATCACTTGTGAATAGAGTAGAAAATATTAACTTGTATACATTTCCTTGTCTTCTGGCTTTAGTGGTTTTTCTTTTCTAAAGAGCTTTACTTTAGTGGTTTTGCATTAACCATTACCTACACAACGCAATTAACAAACATATTTACAATTCAATTACAAATTCTCTCTCTTTTCTCAAAGAGAGCTCACCCAGCTATATGCCAAAGTCTTCAACATTCTTCAAGAAACAAATTCATGTATCTAGTAGTCAACTAAATCCAACAAGTTTGAAAATTAAAAGAAAGACAAAAATCGAGATGCAACCAAACAATCATTTTTCCATTCACATTTCATTACCATTAGTACTTCCCAAAACATCAATATATGAGAAGAGAATGGAACAAAAACCGATCAAGATCTGCATGTGTACGACTACTACTATTTAACTACAGATAATATTTCACTTTTTAGGTCCATCATCCCATTACAACATGTGCCGAGTGAAATAAAGTTCATTCCTTGGAGGACTTGTTGATGAGTGACTTGTGAATGTGAGGGATCACACCACCACCAGCTATTATTCCTTTGATGAGGGTATCAAATTCTTCATCACCACTTATAGCGAGCTACAAAACCCAGATTCGATAGCTTCAGTAACTTTCTTATTGCATGTCTTGCAAGCTCGATACCACATTGACTGATCTAGTTTAATTAGGCTTATATAAACTTTTGTGCCGAAAAATGTAGGTTGCAACATAAACAAATTCACATATTCAAATATATTCACTGATCTGCTTTTATCTCCTACTAATCATTTATTCCTTTTTGCATGTTAAGAACTGAACTGATGATAAAGAACTTTAGACTATCAATTCTATTCCAGATTAGGAAGTTTGTGGTTTCTTAATTGTTAAGAAGTTCAGTGCTATATTACCTTCTCCTCACCCAAGGTAGGGTTAGATGTTATATAAGAAAGGGATGCTCTGTCGGAGTTCATGGACTGACCTCCACTCTTTGTTGAGGGGCTCAAGCCAGAACCAACAGAAGCCATAGAACTTTCTTTGCCTTCAGAATCATACCTGTTCTAAAGACAAGTGTGCTATAAGACTAAAGAAGTGCTATCAAAACAACAAATAATCTCATCAGTTATTGGTCAGCAACTTACTAGGATTTCAACTTCTTTGATTCAGGTGTCTCTGGGTTTAACACAATAACGCTTCTGCTCAATGAGGGCAAAGATACACCTATAGTAACAAAACAAAACAAAAAGAGCTCTATTACCACTTTGAATCTATGACATGCATTATTTGGGTTAAATTATGTTTCCTAAAATGACTAGTTTTATAGAACGGGAGGAGCATATTATTTGGTACACTAATTAATCACGCATGATCTACTTTGAAACGTATGAAGCTCATATTCAAGGGTATTGGTAGAAAATTACTCCATGTACCTCTGATTTCTATATTATTGAGCTCTTTAAATTTGCGCTACATGATTGAGTATTTAATTTGCACACAGTTTTGGACCTTTTGAGAAAGCAATGAAATGAGTGAGAATTTTATTGATTCAAATTATCATCAACTACGAGTGACATAATATTAAAATGAATTTTCATAACCCAAAAGATGGGAACATGAAACTCTGCCAATCAATAACTCTATTGTTATAACTCTCCACAATTAGCTTCGAAACCACACATCATTTTGCAAAACGAAGAGCATTTCTAATTGCCAAAATTTTAGCACAATCAACCTCCAAATTGTCGTGAATTCTATCCACACCAGAACCCATAACTTTCTCTAAATTATCTCCAATCACATCTAAATTATCTCTAATCACATCTAAAGCCCAAAGGGCTCACAAACTAAGAAGCCAACACCGCTGGACAAGCAATTCACACCAACAAACAACAATGAGGCTTATATATAACATAAACTTAACAACGAGAAGAAATATGAAAATTGACAAACATATGTATATACATACATGTAGAGAGAGAGAGGGTGGAAGAAATAAACCTTTTGGGGGAGAAGAGCATGAGCGATTTCTGATTTGAGAAATGGAAGTGAGCAATAACTGGGTCAGAGAAGAACGTTCCGGATCGATTTCTCATTTGGGGGGAGAAGAACATGCCATACAAATTTCTCATTTTGGGGGAGAATTAAGAACATGCCGGATCGATTTCTGATTTGGGGAGCTTGAGCGATTTCTGAGAGAGAAGCTCTGATTTGGGAGGAGAGAACGGAGCGTGTTTTTTTAAACAAATCTTCCAAATGGACACCGTTTTAGAATACTGTGTAGAAAACAAAGATGTGCACAACAATTTTCAGATGTGCACACCCATTTTTCCCTAATAATAATAATAATAATAATAAATTCAATTCGTCGACTTCCCGAAGTCATAAACGCCATTCGATCCCGAACATCCTTCCCAAAGCCATGACGCCATCTGACCCCGAATATGCGAACGAAATGAACCGAAACCATTCCCGAAGAGGAGATGGAACTCCCGAAGCCCTCGATACCCGTCATTCTTGCACCGATTCTCTAGCTAAGAATCATCGGTCAACTCAAAATCATCGGGCCCAAAATCCTTCTGCATAAGGATCTTAATAAATCTTGATGAGTCGAATTAAATTGTCTAAATAAATCAAATTGAATCGAGAAACTTAATTAGAAATTTGGCCCAAGTGTTATTAGGAATAATGTTACCTAAATTATTGTTCAATGTAGTATGCGAAATAAAATTGAGTACCAAAAACTACAAGGAAAAGCCTTATTTTTGACGGAACATTCCCTTGAAAATAAGCATATTCCGTCAGAAGTAGATTATTTCGAAAATTCAGTCGTATATATACTCGTCGAAGATAAGATCCGTCGCAAATTCCGTTGCACCTATCTAATATACAACGAATTTATCTTCGATGAAATTTCGTCGAGCATAATCTATTTACGACGAAACAATATCTTCGAGTATAAGCTTAATTTATTCCCGACGGAAAATTCCCTCGGAAATAGGATATTTCTGACTGAAAATTAAAATTTATTAATAATGATTGAAATTTGGCTGATCATTAAATCCGACGAAAATTCCGTCGAAAATAACATTTTTTTGAATATAAATTTTAAAAGTGCAGTTTTCAAGTGTTTAAACCCATTTATGTACCTGTAACCTGTTTTATCTCAATACAAACAGTAATATAAACCTATATCACACATTCAAATATATTTTTATCCCAATAAAAGTAGTAATATAAACATGTATCACACATTCAAATATTCAACGTACCGCTAAAAACGATAGCAACAGATCAATAAAAACGTAATTTACTAATTGATTATCATCAACATCACTAAGCTAACAATTGCAAATATAAGCTAATGTTCCATAAATGATAAACAATATGATTTACAATACTTATACATACGCAATTAGACGACAATATATAAAAATGTTCTATAATAACATGAATATAAATGAACTTTTAAAGTAGTAGTCGTATCATCATCGGACAGAGGTGGACGACGCTGTTTTGGTGTATAGAAATAAGTGTCGTCCTCCTGGTCGCCATCATCAGTCCGCTCGCCATCGCCACCTGTTGATAGAATTAAAAATAAAAATCATTAGCCGTATATATGTGAAAATTAAAAAGATACTGTTAATCAAAATAACATAAACATGCAGAATACCTGAGTAGACGGGGGCAGACGAAAAGCCTCCTCTAGGAGGGTAATCACCATCCGGAGCATCTCGCCGCTGAACGCGTCGAACTACTCCTGCCGTCTTCTCTGTGGAGGCCCCTGATATAACCTCTTGAGCAAGCTATTGAAGACGAGAACTGCTAGGTAACTGTTGACGACGAAAGACTCGACGATAGATATAGATCCGTCACTCACGGTCCACTATCACCTCTGAATAACTTCGTCATCCAAGTCAAGCCACTTACGAGATGGTCCGACATGTGCTCTCGGACGTTGGCGCTGGCTAGAGCCCACAAAATTATATTGGTCCATTACTAATAATAAATTATATAATGTGATAAATTATGATAGTTCCGTAAAACATAATGTAAGACCCCAACTTTTTTTGAATAAAGAATAATTTTTCTTTAAATATATTTTTGAATATTATGGTGTGGATATGATATAATGTTATAGTTGTGGGTAATATTTGGAAAATTTTGCAAAGTAAGCAAGTTGATATAAAATATTCATTGTGTCAGTGAATATTCTATTGATCGGGGAATATTCTTTTTAACAGGAAATATTCGTACGACAACACAATCATTGGTGGACCCCGCAACAGAAGTATTATCGTAGTTAAAAAATGACAGAAATATCTTTTTATAAAAATAATGGCGGAAGTTTTACCGTTAAACTGTTGAACTACTCGGTGGTAAAAGTATGAATAATGCTGTGGTTACATAAGAAGTACACTGCAATGATTGATTATTGATGCTTACGTGAGAAGTCACTCAGTTATACTCAATTATTACTACGTTAATTGTTGCATAGTATCTCACGTTATTTGATTCAATTATTGTCACATTATCATATGCATAATATTTTATATTATTAAATCAATAATTGAGACAACAAAGTTATTCATATTTATTATTTGCAATATTGACAATGTCTAGAAAGTTCTGTCGAGGAGAGATTTGGTCACCTAATTGCGCGCCAATAGGGAGAAATCCTTATTAAAAAGCCCCCACTTTCCTGGGAACGATATGGTTATTAAATATTGTGAGTTATAATATTAATGATGAATAATTGTTGAAGTATTAAGAATGTGTTTATTGAAGATAAGTGAATTACAAAAGTTAGAGGGGAATAATGCAAACTTGGAAAACTTTAGGGGTACTAAAGTGTAATAAGTTAAATCAATCTGGACCATTGGTGGTGGTTTTAATAGTAAATCAATCTGGACCATTGATGGTGGTTTTAATAGTAAATTAATCTGGACCGCTTGGGTGGTGGTTTTAAAAGTAAATCAACTGACCGTGAGCTTGGTGGTTTTAAAAAGTAAATCAATCTGGACTGCGGTTTGTGGTTTTAATAGTAATCAATATGGACCGTCTGCTCTAATAGTGAATCAATCTGGACCGCTCGTGAATTAGTTACTTATTTAGTCCATTCTCCTATAAATAGAAGCTTAATTCTTCTTTCATTCTCACCAATTCAACCGAGATTCACAAGAGACACTATATAGAGAGAAACTATAGAGAAGCAAGAAAAAGAGTATTCTGCACTTCACTTTTGCAAAGATCCAACTTTTCTACTAAGGTAAGGGTATTATTTCCTTCGTATTCATAAGGAATACTATTTTTTGTATTCATTCTTTAGTATGTCGGAATAACCTATCTACGCGGATTACGTACCGTATGACAGGTGAAAATCTATTTGTAGTTTTCGTATGTTATGTGACGCCCCCAAAATAGGTATACATCACTTATTCCGAGTCGCCAAATACATGGTACGTAATACAAATACAATCTTAAATATACAACATGAGTCATGTGAGTTTTAATACAAATATTGTCTTCTGTATAAAGAATTATGGCTAAAATAACGCAGTAAATTATCATTAGCCTTCAACAATGTTAAATTGATAAAATACATGATACATCAATTTTAACTACAATAACAAAACAATCCATTAAAAGAGTCAAGTAGAGAATAAAATCTACTATCTTTTATGATTTAAAAGGTTTTTCATCACATTTATTGTGACGCCCCCAAAATAGGTATACATCACCCATCTCTTGAAAATATGACAAATTCAAATACAAACTTAATTATACAACATGAGCTATGAGTTTTAATACAAATATTGTCATCTAGACATTATCCACACTCAAATATGACAAAACATAATCAGAGTCTTAATTAATATTATTTATTATCACACTCATTTCATATTAATTTATTAACACACTATTTCATATGCTATCATCACTAATGCTATCATCCGGATCACTAATCCGTTCCCCAGGCTCGTCCCAAATATATTCTCATTTCTGAAGAGAACAATGAAGGAAAAAGGTGAGCTCAACTAGCCTTAGTAAAAATATTATGACTAAGATAATGCGAATAAATTATCATTAGTCTTCAACAATGTTAAACTAATAAAATACAATAGACATCAAGTTTAAGCTGCGTAAAACAAGTAATCCATTAAAAGAGTCAAGTAGAGAATAAAATCTACTATCTTTTATGATTTAAAAGGTTTTTCATCACTTTTATCGCTAAGACTCGACAATAAATAATCCACATCATCCTCCACTTTACTGACCAATGATATTCATTAGTATCACGACCACAAATTATCCATGCACTACGGGCCAAGGATATTCGTGTATTCATCAACAATCCTGATCATGCCATAAAACAATTCATCTTTGCACCCTTGGCCGAAGAGAATTCATAGCCATAATCATACCAAAAACTGTCCATCAATGCACTACGAGCCAATGAGGACTTTTTCCACATCATTTATAACATTACGGTCATGATTATCTTAGAATAATCCTCGTCATAATCATACCAAGTCCATCTATGCACTACAGCCACAGATGACTTTCAACATAATATAAACATGAGGATGATGACAATGACATAATAATTCAATAAAACAAGTTCAAGAATTAATTTATCCGAGGAACTAATAACGTCCAAATTATCGACATGATACTTCTTTGTAGAGTAAAATTCAAGAATGCTCGGAAGAATATTTCCATGAAAAGATCTTTGGATGAAGCGCAAATATCAAGGATATTCCACTAATTTCATGTAGTATAGAAGTCAAAACTTTAACCAATTTGGTATAATAAAGAATGGAATAACAAAAGAAATCACCGGGCATGCGATAGATCCGCACGCATGAGTTATTCCAATGAATAATAATAAATAACGGAACCAGTCATGCGTAAACGCATAGACACGATTTTCCAATAGAATAATAAATAATGGAAAACCAAGTCGGTAAAAATTAGCATCGATAAGATGTTCCAACATAATAATAAATAATGGAACCGGTCATGCGTAAAACGCATGATAGGATATTCGACGAGAATAATAAAGAATGGAATAACAACGAAATTCACCATAAATGCGATAGACCACACACAGACGAGTTATTCAACGAATAATAAATAATGGAACCGGTCCAAATATAATAATAAATATTCAACGAATAATAAAGAATGGAATAATAGAAGAATTTCACGGGATATTAGCATATCTGCGAATAAATAATAAAGAATGGAATAATAAAGAAGAATTTCACCATGTATGCGGTACTTTGCATATACAAGTTATTCCAACATAATAATAAAGAATGGAATAACAGAAGAATTTCACCAAGTATAGGGTAGTCCCCGTATACAGGTTATTCCAAAAATAATAAAGAATAGAATAACAGAAGTTCTCTTCATGAATACGAAAGAAATAATACCCCTTACGGGTACAACAAATAATATCCCTTACCTTATAAAGAAGAGTACTCCGACGGGTAGGGCGGGGATATACTTAAAGAAACTTGCACTACGCTCAAAGCTTTCTTAAAAAGAAAATACGCTCAAGATTATAGAAGAAGAATTCTCTCTAGTTTCTCTCTAGAGAGTTTAAATGAATTAAGTAAGAAATAATGAAGGAATGAGCTTCTATTTATAGAAGAATGGATTGAATAATGAACTAATTCATGAGCAGGTCCAGATTGATTCACTTTTAAGCGGACGGTCCAGTTGATTTAATAAAATATTCTAATAAAACAAAATCTTTTTAAATAAAATATAATATATTCTATTTATAATCTAATAAAACGAATAACTTTATAAAAGTATTACTATTTTATATAAAAAAGATTTTACTATGCAAAACTATCACGAGGCACTATGTGAAAACATTATGCATAATAAAATATAATATATTCTAATTATTGCCTAATAAAACAAATAACTTTATAAAAGTATTACATTTTATATAAAAAGATTTTACTATGCAAAATACTATGCATAATAAAATATAATATATTCTAATTATTAGTCTAATAAAACAAATAACTTTATAAAAATATTACATTTTTATATAAAAAGCTTTTCTATTTTATTACATTAATAATACTAATAAAACAAACTTCATCATCATTATTATAATTCACACTTATTAATCGACGGTCGTTCCCGGAAAAGGGGGCTTTTCAATAAGGATTTCTCCTATTGGCGCAATTAGGTGACCAAACCTCTCCTTGGCGAACTTCTGAACATCGTTAATATTGCAAATAATAATATTAATAACTCATCATCTCAATTATTGATTTAATAATATATAAAATATCGACAATAATTGAATCAAATAACGTGAGATCTTATGCAACAATTCTTTGAAGCAATAATTGAACAAAATTGGTGACTTCTCACGTAAGCATCAATAATCAATATCAGTATGCTTCTATGCAACCATAGCGTATTCTTTGTACTTTTACTACTGAGTAGTTCAACAGTATTAACGGTAAAACTTCCGCCGTTATTTTCATAAAAATATTTTTGTCATTTTCTCAATCCGACAATAATTCCGTTGTGGGGTCCACCAATGATTGTGTTGTCGTACGAATATTCCCCGACACAAAGAATATTCCCCGACCAATCGAATATAATATAACAACTTGCATACTTTGCAAAATTTATAAATATTACCCACAACTATAACATTATATTAAATCCACACCATAATATTCAAAAAAAAATTTGAGAAATTTAAATCTTTATTCGTAAAATTTGGGATTTTACAATCTCTCCTCCTTATGAAATTTTGCCCTCGAAATTTACGTCACGTTACACTGTATCTTAAGCAGATGAGGACACTTCATCCGATTCTAACTCTTGAGGTATAACCTTTGAGTGTTGAATACATTCCGAAGATTTTAACAGTACATCTTCATACGTTAAATTATCCGCTATCTCGTCCGGGTTCTAAATCAATAATGTGGTTGAATTCGTCCACATATTTACGTAACATCGATACGTGAAAAAAGCGTTATGAACACGTGACATACTTGGCGGTAAAATGAGTCTATAAGCCACAGTTCCTACTCGATCGAGGATTTCAAATGGACCAATAAAATCGAGGGTTGAGATTTCCTCTCTTCATCGATTCTTGCTTCTAGAATAACGCCTCTTGAACCTTCTTCTTCACATTCATCGACTTTCTGAGTATTTAGCTTGAAAGGCTTTAACTTATCGATTATCGATTAAAGTCGATTCTACTCGGGTCCTATATTCTATCTTTATCTTCACGTGGGTTCGTATATTCATCACACTCGTAAACGCATATGATCTTCTACTCGTCGTCGGCTACCACGTTCGCTTTTCCACGATGGTATTGAATGAGTGCGATCGTAATCTTCAATAGCTCGAGCCAACGTCTTTGGCGCGTATTTACGTTCGTTTTAGTTGAAGAAATATTTAAGGGTTTTAGAAATGGGTTTTGTCTTTGAAATTGATACAAAATTCGATTTCACGCTCTCTGAGGTAGGCTAAAAAGTCTTCAAAATCGTCGAGAAATTTATTAACGATAGAAATATCATTCACAACTGTGACTCTCATCCAAGACTTGGATAACACGTCACATTGATACCTATCAACTTGCCATCGTTATTCACAACGTCCCCTACGGAAAGTCTGGCTTTAGTGCATTCCACACAAGGAATTCAACAACGAAAGGACCGGGGCTCTTTACTTATGGCTTGATATTACAATGATTGACTTTAGTGGTTTGGTTGCTTGAATTCGCATAACAGGTTGGTTAGGAATATGAAAGCTAACAACCTTACTAAAAGCATGATGAGTAGTTAACCAATCGATTCCTAAAATCACATCAAAGGCAAGTATTTTCAAAGAGATAAGATCGACGAATAGCGTGAAAGTGTTGATTTGAATCAAACAAGATTTATAAATAGTGGAGGTAACGAAGGTTTCTCCTAATTGAGTTTCAACAGATAAATCAAAGTCTAACTTCTCCGGAGTTAAATTCAAATATTGAACACAACTAAGTGAAATGAAAGAGCGAGTAGAACCGGTATCTAACACGGTATAAACTTCACAAAGTTTATGATTAACTTACCCGTGATAATTTTATTCAGGTTCCTCGTCACGAAAAAAAAATGCTCTTTCTTAAACTACCGGCTTTGGCTTGTTTGGGACATCCTTTGGCATCACCATCCCAGCTGGACTTGACTTCACCATATGACAAAATCGAGCTAGGTGACCTTCTCTTCCACAATTAAAACACACTTTGGATTCTTTGCGTCTGAGTTTGGATGGATGTGTCCCTCTGTCGCATTTGAAACATATCTGACCGGTGGTCGTTCTTCTTCCTTTGAAATGGGTCTTTGGTCTTCTTTGTCTTTCCATCATTATTGAACCTTCTCTTCTTGAAATTTCCACTTCTATTATCTTGGCCATGATTACCATTTGAAGTGGTTACCATTCATGGCATGATAATTTCCCCGATGGTTATCATTGTCACAGATGGCCGTTGCCATTAGATATGATTATTATCGTGTTGTTGGTCGTTGCCTTTTGGTTGTGCTGACTCATTATCGCGCTCCAATAACTGAGCCCTATTCACAACATCTGAATATAAAAAAAGTTTGTGAGAAATGAGGTATTGGCGTATATTGGGTTTCAAACCTCTTAGAAATATTCGCGTTATTCGCTCCTCATTATCGACCAAATGGGATGCTGGCCAAGAGACAACTCGGCAAACTTAGCCTCGTCTTTGCGACACGGTCATATTGTTTTGCTCCAGCTTGATGAACTCCACCTCCTTCATGTGACGAATACTTTCGGAAAGTACTTGTCGTTGAACAGCTCTTGGAACTTCTCCCAAGACATCTTGAGTGCGTCAGTCTGGGTACGTTTTACAGATTCCCACCAGTAATCTGCCTCTTCACGCAACATAAAGGTGGCAAATGGAACCTTTTGCTCCTCTGAGCATCCCAAGACATCAAATATCTTGGTGATCTGCTTTAACCACGTCTCAGCCTTAAGTGGTTATGGCTTTCCCAAAAACTCCGGTGGTCCCAGCTCCTTGAACTGCTTAGCGGTGACCGACCGTGGGTTGCCATTATTTCCACCTATATTTTGAACAGGAGTCTCTCTTACCTGTTGTTGCATGAATTGTATAAAGCCTCTGAACATTCCATCGTTCATCATTTGGTCAGTGTTGTTGTTTGCCTGAGGATTGTCGCCTTCCTGATGCACATTATCCACGATTATTGATATGTGGAGACTCAGCGGTCTCATGTGCTCCATTGATGTTCTCAACATTCTCGGATGTCATTTTCAAATCTTGCCACAAAACAAGAGTTAATTAACAAATCACATATTATCCCTATACTCTGACCGACAAATTAAATACCAAATAAACTTAGGTAGGTCATACTTAGAAAAGAATTCCCGTCTCTCCCCTCCTAGTTCTTGTCTCACATCTCGGCCGGGATCATATCCTAAGCTTTGATACCAATTGTGATGCCCCCCCAAATAGGTATACATCACCCATCTTGAGTCGCCAAATACATGGTACAAAATTCAAATACAAACTAAATTATATTACATGAGTCATGTGAGTTTTAATACAAATATTGTCTTACAGGCGAGTATTCAAACTCAAAATATTGACAAAACATAATCTTCAGTTTTAACACGAATATTTTCATCTAGACAATATCCACACTCAAATTCAATCTTATTACATTTATTATCACACTATTTAATAGAATAATGAGGGACTACTAATGCTATCATCATCACGGAATATCTCGATTCGTTTCCCAGTCTAGTCCCGGCTATATTCTCATTTCACGAAGAGAATAGTGAAGGAAAGGGTGAGCTCAACTAACCCGATAAGAAATATTATGACTAAGATAATGCGAGAATAAATTATCATTAGTCTTCAACAATATTAAACTAAAATATCATAGACATCAAGTTTAATTGCGGTGAACAAGCAATCCATTAAAAGAGTCAAGTAGAGAATAAAATCTACTATCTTTTATGATTTAAAAGGTTTTCATCACTTTTATCGCTGAGACTCGACAATAAATAATCCACATCATCCCACATTTTTGACCAATGATATTCATTAGTATCACGACCACAAATTATCCATGCACTACTGGGCGAGGATATTCGTGTATTCATCAGCGATCCCGATCATGCCATAAAACAATTCATCTTTGAACCCTTGGTAGAAGAGAATCCATAGCCATAATCATACAAAAAATTGTCCATCAATGCACTACAGGCGATGAGGGACTTTTTCACATCATTTGTAACATTACGGTCATGATTATACTAGAATAATCCACAGTCATAATCATACCAAGTCCATCTATGCACTACTGAGCCCCACAGATGACTTTCAACATAATATAAACATGAGGATGATGACAATGACATAATAATTCAATAAAACAAGTTCAAGAATTAATTTATCCGAGGAACTAATAACGTCCAAATTGTCGACATGATACTTCTTTGTAGAGTAAAATTCAAGAATGCTCGAAGAATATTTCCATGAAAAGATCTTTGGATGAAGCGCAAATATCAAGGATATTCCATTAATTTCATGTAGTATAGAAGTCAAAACTTTAACCAACCGAGTATAATAAAGAATGGAATAACAAAAGAAATCACCGGGCATGCGATAGGCCGCGCCTGAGATGAGTTATTCAGCGAATAATAATAAATAACGGAATTCAGTCATGTGCGTAAAAGCATAGATAGACGCGGATTTTCCAATAGAATAATAAATAACGAAACCAAGTCAGGCGAAATTCGCATCGACATGATGTTCCAACATAATAATAAATAACGGAACCAGGTCATGCGTAAACGCACAGATAGGATATTTCGACAGAATAATAAAGAATGGAATAACAACAGAATTCACTATGCATGCGATAGACCACACAGACAGGTTATTCCAACATAATAATAAATAATGGAACCAGGTCATGCGTAAATACGTACGAGACGGATATTAAATGAATAATAAAGAATGGAATAATAGAAGAATTTCACCATGTATATGCGTATCTGAGTTATTCACATATAATAAAGAGTTATTCCAACATAATAATAAAGAATGGAATAATAAGAAAGAATTTCACCAAGTATAGGGTAGTCCCCAGTATCTGAGTTATTCAAAAAATAATAAAGAATGGAATAACGAAGTTCTCTTCATGAATCTGAAAGAAATAATACCCCTTACGATCAACAAATAATATCCCTTACCTTATAAAGAAGAGTACTCAGAAGCGGGTAGGGCGGGATATACTTGAAGAAACGTGCACTACGCTTAAAGCTTTCTTAAATGTAAAAATACGCTCAAGATTATAGAAGAAGAATTCTCTATAGTTTCTCTCTCTAGAGTTTGGTGAATTTGTAAGAAAAATAATGAAGGAATGAGCTTATTTATAGAAGAATGGATTGAATAATAACTAATTCATTAACAGTCGAGATTGATTCACTTTTAAACAGACGGTCAGTTGATTTAATAAAATATTCTAATAAAACAAAATCTTTTTAAATAAAATATAATATATTCTATTTATAATCTAATAAAATGAATAACTTTATAAAAGTATTCTATTTTATATAAAAAGATTTTACTATCACTGAAACACTATATCTGAGAACTATGTAAACACTATGCATAATAAAATATAATATATTCTAATTATTGCCTAATAAAACAAATAACTTTATAAAAGTATTACATTTTTTATATAAAAAGATTTTACTATCTGCAAAACACTATGCATAATAAAATATAATATATTATAATTATTGCCTAATAAAATAAATAACTTTATAAAAATATTACATTTTATATAAAAAAGCTTTTACATTTTATTACATTAATAATACTAATAAAAAAACTTCATCATCATTATTATAATTCACACTATTAATCGACCGAATTAGTTTTCCGGAAAAGAGGGGCTTTCCATAAGGATTTCTCCTTATTGGCGCGCAATTAGGTGACGAAACCTCTCCTTGCGAACTTCAGACATCGTTAATATTGCAAATAATAATATTAATAACTCTATCATCTCATTATTGATTTAATAATATATAAAATATCGACAATAATTGAATCAAATAACGTGAGATCTTATGCAACAATTCTTGAAGCAATAATTGAACAAAATTGAGTGACTTCTCACGTAAGCATCGATAATCAATACCGTATTGCTTCTTATGCAACCACCACGTATTCTTTGTACTTTTACTACTTGAGTAGTTCAAAGGTATTAACGGTAAAACTTTCGTAGTTATTTTCATAAAAATATTTTTATCGTTTTCTTAATCAAATGATAATTCCATTGTGGGGTCCACCAATGATTGTGCCGTCGTACGAATATTCCGCAACACAAAGAATATTCCCTAACCAATCGAATATAATATAACAACTTGTATACTTGTATTCAAATTTTTTTTTGAGAAATTTAAATCTTTATTATTAAGTAAAATTTGGGATTTTACATTTATCATCGGTAGACTCAAACAATAAATAAACCACATCATCCCTGCACTACGGCAAAGGATATTCATTAGTATCACAACCACAAATTATCCATGCACTACGGCCAAGGATATTCGTGTATTCATCAGTGGTCATGATCATGCCAACAACTCGTCCATCAATGCACTTATGGGCCAATGAGGACTTTTACCACATCATTTGTAACATTATGCTCATGATTATCTGGATTAATCCTCAGTCATAATCATACCAAGTCCATCTATACACTACAGCCAGATGACTTTCAATATAATATAAATATGAGGATTTGATGACAATGATATAAAGAATTCAATAAAACAAGTTCAAGAATTAATTTATCCAGGAACTAATAACGTCCAAATTGTCAACATGATACTTCTTTGTAGAGTAAAATTCAAGAATGCTCGGAAGAATATTTCCATGAAAGATCTTTGGATGAAGCACAAATATCAAGGATATTCCACTAATTTCATGGAATATAGAAGTCAAAACTTTAACCAATTGAGTATAATAAAGAGTGGAATAATAAAAGAAATCACCAGGCATGCGATAGACCGCACAGACAGGTTATTCTAACAGAATAATAAATAACGGAACCAGGTCATGCAAAATTCTCACCGACAGGATATTCCAACAGAATAATAAAGAATGGAATAACAACAGAAATCACCATGTATACGATAGATCAGCAAAGCGAAAGTTATTCCAATGAAATAATAATTAATGGAACCAATCATGCGTAATACGCACCGACGATATATTCCAATGAATAATAAATAATGAGACCCAAAGTCATGCGTAAATGCACAAACAGGATGTTCCAACGTAATAATAAAGAATGGAATAACAAGAAGAATTTCACCATGTATGCGGTGCTTAGACATAGGCAGTTATTCCAACATAATAATAAAGAATGGAATAACAGATGAATTTCACCAAGTATAGGGTAGCCTTCATGATACAAAAGTTATTCCAACGAATAATAAAGAATGGAATAACGTAAGTTCTCTTCATGAATACAAAAGAAATAATACCCTTACTTACCGTAAAAAGAAGAGTATTCCAATTTGTAGTAGGCGAGGATAATCTTGAAGAAAACTTGCACTATGCTCAAAGCTTCTTAAAACTCTAAAGAAATACACTCAAAATTATAGAAGAATTCTCTGAACTTCTGGTGTGGTTTTCAAACTAAGCATCATATTTATAGGAAAATAGAAAGGATACTATGCTTCACTATGCAATAAAATATAATATATTCTATTTATAATCTAATAAAACAAAACTTTATAAAAAGTATTCTGTTTTATATAAAAAGATTTTACTATGCAAACACTATGCAGGCACTATGCAACACTATGCATAATAAAATATAATATATTCTAATTATTGTATAATAAAATAAATAACTTTATAAAAGTATTCTGCTTTATATAAAAAGATTTTACTATGCAAAATACTATGCATAATAGAATATTATATATTCTATTTATAGTCTAATAAAACGAATAAGCTGTATAAAAAGTATTCTATTTTATATAAAAAGCTTTTCCGCTTTTATTACATTAATAATACTAATAAAACAAAATTTGTATATATATATATATATATATATATATATATATATATATATATAAAAACCTATGACTTCATAAAAAGACACCTCAATATATTTAACAACATTTATCATCATTATTATATTTTAAAATATTAATCGACCGTGTCGTTCCCGAGAAAGAGGGCTTTCGATAAGGATTTCTCCTGTCATTGCCATGATTGATTAGGTGACCAAACCTCTCCTTGGTAGAACTTTTTTAGACATCGTTAATATTGCAAATAATAATATTAATAACTTCGTCGTCTCAAATATTGATTTAATAATATATATAATATCGACAATAATTGAATCAAATAACGTGAGATACTTATCACAACAATTATCGTAGCAATAATTGAACAAAATTGAGTGACTTCGACGTAAGCATCAATAATCAATACCGTGTGCTACTATGCAACCACGCATATTATCAGACTTTTTTACTACTGAGTAGCTCAACAACTTTTAATCAGAAAACTTCCGCCGTTATTTTTATAAAAATATTTTGTCATTTTCTCGATCCGACAATAATTACGGTGTAGGGGTCCACTAATGATTGTGCCGTCGTACAAATATTCCCTGTTAAAACGAATATTCCCAATTTAATCGAATATTATATAACAACTTGCGTACTTTGAAAAATTTATAAATATTACCCACAACTATAACATTATATCAAATTCATTCCATATATTTAAAAATGATATTTATAGAAAAATTATCTTTATTAAAAAGTTGGGGTCTTACATGTTAATTCTTTTCATATTCTTAAATCTAAACTTACTATGATAAGTATTGCTTCTATAATCCTTGAAATTAGTGGAATATCCGTGAGTTTTGCGCTTCATCCAGTATCATTTTATTGGAATATTGATATGACCTTTCTTATTAAATATCAATATTTTCACTCGAAGTAATATTCATAAGTTACTATTCACGGGTTACTATTCACCCAGTTACTATTCACTAAATATTATTTACTCGGGTATTCGGGGCACTTTTCATGCCGGAATACTATTCACGAGTTACTATTCACGGGTTACTATTCACCTGATTACTATTCACTCAAATATTGTTTACTCGGGTATTTGGGGCACTTTTCATCTCGGGGTACTATTCCTGAAGTACTATTCACAGGGTACTATTCACAGGATACTATTTACCGAGAAATTTATTTCTTTTCTGTCCAAATTATTTTTGATACATGGATATTATTCTTGAATTTTATTCCACAAAGCAGTATCATGTTGAAAATTTGGACATTATTGAATTCTAGATAAATTAAATTATAAATCTTTAAAAATTTATCCTTTACTTTCTTTTAATTGAATTCTTATATCATTGTCATCATCCTCATGCTTATATTGTGATGAAAGTCATCTTTGGCTTACGTGCATAGATGATGGACCGTTGATTGGTATGATTATGACCGAGGATAATTCGGTATAGTCATGACCATTGATGATTACGAATAATTCTTGGCCCAGTAGTGCAAGAATAATTTGTGGACGTGATACTAATGAATATCCTTGGCCCGTAGTGCGAGGATGATTCGATGATGTGATCTATTTATTAAGTCGAGTCCCAAAGAATAAAGTTAATGATAAACTTTTAAATCATAAAAGATAGTAGATATCATGCTCTACTTGACTTTTCTAATGGATTACTTGTTCCGCTGCTGTTAAACTTGTTGTCTATTATATTCTATCAGTTTAACATTGTTGAAGGATAATGATAACTTATTCTGCATTATCTTAGTCATAATATTTCTTACTGGGCTAGTTGAGCTCACCTTTTTACTTCCATTGTTCTCTTCAGGAAATGAAAACTTAGCCGGAACTAGTCGGGGAACGGAGTGATGGCCCGAGATGGTGTTATAGTAGTCCTCACTATTCTATAAAATAATGTGCCAATAAATGTAATGAGGACTGTATTTGAGTTTGGATATTGTCTAGATGACAATATTCGTGTAAAAACTCTCAGCTCATGTTGTATAATTAAGTTTGTATTTGTATTCAGTACCATGTATTTGGCGACCCAAGATGGGTGATGTATACCTATTTTGGGGGCGTCACACATAAAAAATATTATTACCTCCAAGTAGTGTATATGCGGGTATCCTCGACAGACCCACCACTCGATACCTGCCGGTACTACTAGTAGGGGGATCCTGAGACTCGATCCATAGTCTCATCTCCTCATCTCGAGATAACTCAATCTGGGGAGTGGGGATGGTAATATCTAATGGCTTAGAACCCCCCTAGTAGCCTCCAACTCAGCTATACGCTGGTCCCGAATCTTTTGAAATTGGTCATGTAATTTATCTTGTATACGTGAGTTAATTATATCATTTTATTAACGATTGAATATTATTAAAAGCTAAATAGTAAGATGAGTTTTACCCGTATAGCTAATATACCTGAGACAAAGGACGCTAGCCCTTAAGCGTGTTGCCTCTATCCCAAAACTCTAACATGGTCGGATCTCGGCCCAAGGTCCTCCCCAAGGCCTACTAAAGACATTCATTAAATAAATATTAAGTATTTGTGACAGAACTTGATAACTAAACAATTAAATAAAGTGCACTTACCGTTTTTGTAAGACCCCAACTTTTATGAATAAAGAATAATTTTCTCGAAATATATTTTTGAATATTATGGTGTGGATTTGATATAATGTTATAGTTGTGGGTAATATTTACAAATTTTGCAAAGTAAGCAAGTGGTTATATAATATTCAATTGGTCGGGGAATATTCGTTTTAACAGAGAATATTCGTACGACGGCACAATCATTGGTGGACCCCACAACAGAAGTATTATCGTAGTTAGAAAATGACATAGTTATCTTTTTATAAAAATAACGGCGGAAGTTTTACCGTTGAACTGTTGAACTACCGAGTAGTAAAAGTACAGTAATACGCGTAGTTACATAGTAGCACATGGTATTGATTATTGATGCTTACGTGAGAAGTCACTCAGTTATACTCAATTATTGCTACAGTAATTGTTGCATCATATCTCTTATATTATTGATTCGATTATTTTCGCAGTATCATCTGCATAATAAGATATATTATTAAATCAATAATTGAGACGACAAAGTTATTCATATTATTAAATTGCAATATTTACAATGTCTAGAAGTTCTGTCAAGGAGAGGTTTGGTCATCTAATTGTGCGCCAATAAGGAGAAATCCTTATCGGAAAGCCCCCTCTTTCCTAGGAACGACCTGGTTTTTAAATATTGTGAGTTATACTATTAATGATGAATAAGTTCGTGTTGATTAAAGATAAAATTGATAGTTCCATTGTGTTGGAATTATTAGTGTTAGTGGAAATCGACATTTATTTTGATATTAATTGATGTTTGGAAGTTATACTGACCAGTCGGGTAATTAATCGGATAAATGAGCAATTGATTGCTATTAATTCACATGATTATAACTATTTGTTCACATGTGTGTACTATTGATTCACATTCTTGTACTATTAGGGGAGTTGGTGCAAGATTGATAATACTTACATGACTACGTTAAAAATGGAGGTATAGATGGAGGTACTATACTGTAATTCGTATTTTCACATGATTATAACTATTGATTCACATGATTGAACTATTGATTCACATTATTTACTATTAGGGGAGGTGGTGCAAGTTTGATAATACTTGTAGGACTAAATTAAAAATGAAAGAAAAGTTGAAGGTTTTGTACTGTAATATTTTGAGCCCTAAAACGTGCAATTATCGAAACTATATTTTTCTATAAATAGAAGCTCATTCTTCCTTCATTTCTCACCAATTCACTAAAGTTATAGAGCAATTATTATAGAGAGAAATTATAGAAAAAAAGAAGAAGAGATGTCTGCTACCTCTCTACTCCAGTATCCAATTTCTTTCTAAGGTAAGGGGTATTATTTCTTTCGTATTCATGAAGAGAGCTTCTGTTATTCCATTCTTTATTATTATGTTGGAATAACTTTGCCTGTGCTGAGTACCGCATACATGGTAAAATTCTTCTCGTGATTCCATTCTTTATTATTATGTTGGAATAACTTTGCCTACGCGAAGTCAAAACATATATGGTGAAATTCTTCATTATTCCATTCTTTATTATTATGTTGAATAACTTTGTCTTTGCTGGCATCGCACCGCATACATGGTGAAATTCTTCATTATTCCATTCTTTATTATTCATTGGAATATCATATACTGCATCACGGATTCTGCTGGACTTCGGTTCCATTCTTTATTATTCTCGCTGGAATTACACATCTTGGCCTATCGCATGCATGGTGAATTCTTTGTTATTCCATTCTTTATTATTACATTTGGAATATCCTCGTCAATATGCGATTACGCTAGACCTAGTTCCATTCTTTATTATTCTATTGGAATAACCTATCTGTGCGGTCTATCACATTCATGGTGAATTCTTCTGTTATTCCATTATTTATTATTCTATTAGAATATCCTGTTTGTGCGGATTACGAATGACCTGGTTCTATTCTTTATTATTTTGTTGGAATAACCTGTCTATGTGGATTATCACATGCATGGTGAATGATCCTTCGTATTCATTCCTTATTAAATTGTGGAAATGATCTGCATCACGTGGATTCTTTGCATGGCGGGTGAAAATCCATTTGCGCTTCATATATTCTATGATACTCATTTGGTTAAAGTTTTGGCTTCTATACTCCATGAAATTAGTAGAATATCCTGGATATTTGCGCTTCATTCGGTATCTTTTCATGGAAATATTCTTCTGAGCATTCTTGAATTTTACTTCACAAAGCAGTATCATGTTGACAATTTGGACTTAATTGATTTCAAGATAAATTAACTTATAAATCTTTAAAATTTATTCTTGAACATGTTTTATTGAATTATTATGTCATTGTCATCATCCTCATGCTTATATTGTGATGAAAGTAATCTTTGGCTTACGTGCATATATGGACTTGGTATGATTATGACCAGGGATTATTCGGTATAATCATGACCTGTAATATTATAAATGATGTGGTAAAAGTCCCCAGTAGCCTGTAGTGCATTGATGGACAGTTTTTGGTATGATTATGACCAGAGATTATTCGGTATAGTAATGACCATTGATGATTTAATGAATATCCTTTGCCCGTAGTGCAGGGATGACTCGATGATGTTGTTTATTTATTAAGCTGAGTCTCAACGATAAAAATTGATGAAAACATTTTAAATCATAGAAGATAGTAGATATCATGCTCTACTTTACTCTTCTAATGGATTGCTTATTCCGCTGCAGTTAAACTTGATGTTTATTGTATTTTATCAGTTTAACATTGTTGAAGACTAATGATAATTTATTCTGCATTATCTTAGTCATAATATTTCTTACTGGGCTAGTTGAGCTCACCCTTTCTTTCACTGTTCTCTTCAGGAAATGAGAACGTAGCCGGGACTAGTCGGGGAATGGAGTGACGGTCCAGATGATAGCATTAGTAGACCACACTATTTTGTTAAATAGTGTGACAATAAATGTAATGAGGACTCCATTGAGTGTGGATATTGTCTAGATGACAATATTCTTATTAAAACTCTTAGATTATGTTTTGTCGTATTTTACACGACTGTTGTATAATTAAGTTGTATTTGAATTTTGTACCATGTATTTGGCGACTCAAGATGGGTGATGTATACCTATTTTGGGGGAGTCACAGTTTTTGCCTCCTCGAACGACTGCGAACCAGTGGTGTGTACTATGAGGGGCTGGCCACGGTTCTTCTTTGCTTACTCAAACTTCTTCTTGAAGTCTTCAGCATCCCAGTGCACACACATAGCCTTCCATGAGGGGTCAGAGACTATGCGGGGCTGGTGATCTCTAATGGTGGTCCCGGGCTGGTTCTCAACTGATCGGGCTGCCCTTTATCGCATCTCATACAGCCAGCCAGAGTAATTCTTAGCGACATGTGCCATAATCACATCTTCACTATGTGACTGAGAGATACTCGGGTCATATCTATAATAAGTCTATAAAAAAAGTTTAAAAGTTAAGAACAATGAATTTCTTAGGCAACAACTATGTACTAATATATAACTGCCTAAGATAAACTTATTAACTTACGTGAAAATCCTGCAAGACAGTCTGCATAAAAGTGGCATCGTACTACACGTACTTACAATAACACATGCACCCGGTCGGGAGGTGCGTTAAACATATAGCGTGTAAGGAGTGCTTAGCTACCAGGTCTAGTATACTACAGTACAAATAGAACAATATGTGTTACGTTAATTGTGTCGTGCAATAAATGACAGAAATATTAAATTGTTACTGCAATAATGGATTAACATTTACTGTCCAGAATCTACATCCACCGGTACTGTAAGTGGAGCTGCCGATGGACGATCAAAGATACCTCGGTGTCGTCGATGATCTGCATCTGTAATAATTAAAAAAACTAAGTCAATAAACATAATTTGATACAAATTTAGATATATTTAAATCCTATTTAAGAAAACTTACTAGCTCCTGAATACGAGCCTCCATCATGGCTAGCGCCTCCCGATCCGGATTTCCCACCACCGCGGCGACCTCCACCGCTATGTCTAGCCATGAATATACTACTGCAATAACCAAATTGGTTGATTATGAATTTGAATGTATATTATTTAAATATATGAATATGTATATATTAATATTGTGGTATTTACTAATTAGAAATCATTTTAGATTACGTATGTCATCAAAACCGTCAGATTCAACGTGTATATTATTGTCGGATTTGGTATCTTCCTCATCCTTAGTTTCGAGATTAGTTTCGTCGTTGTTATCATCCTCAACGACTACGTAATCATTCACGACGACGTTTTCGTCTACATCCTCATTACCAGGTACGTCAAATATGACATCAGTTGTCATCACATCTTCAGCATTTAACACTACTTGTGTGGGATTGCTAACATCTTCTTGCAGTGCCTTATCAATCCCAAACATATTATCAACATCAAATGCATGTGTTTTAGTTGTGACTACTGTATACCAGGGGCTTCGACTATTAACAACATTAGGACTATAATATACTTGAGTCGCTTAACTTGCTAACATGAATATGTCATCAGATCTTAATATTGACTTGATATCTAAGGTTGTGATTCTATTACGATCAACTTTAACACCCTTTTCAGTATCAAACCAGTTGCACTTAAATGTTACTACCTTTTTACCCCCTTGATAATTGAGCACAATCACATCTTGTAAACAACCAGAGTCCACAGCCACAGAGACATAACAACCGAAGAACATATAGAGATAACAACCGAAAAATCCTCAAAACAACAAAACCGTACCGTTTCATATTGGTACCGACCTAAGTGAGAGACATAACATCCAGTAAAAGTCCCAAATTGGGGACTATTCGATATTTACTCTTACTAAGTGAATGTCAAACGGGTTTCTAAGTTCCAAATGATTGAACAGAGAGTATTATTGAAGATTGTGGCAAACTAAGCAAATGATACTTAGTTTTTTTTTATTTAATTTATTAAATTTAATGTAATTTTAATTTATTCTAAATTATTATTATTTTTATTTTATTTATTTATTAGATATGATTTAACTTATTTCATGTTGTTTTATTTTGTTTTTTTCCTATTATTTTTATTACATTATAATATATAATTTATTTTAATTAAATACTTTTATTAATTAATTTATTTTAGTACTAATAAACTAAGTAAATGATACTTAGTTTAAACATGGAGGAGGGCCTCTAAATTTGTAATTGAATTTTATTTAATTTATTTGTATTATATTATTTATAAAAACGTACCCTGTCAATTTACTTTAGTTGTAGAAGACTAAGCAAGTACTGCTTAGTATTTTATTTTATATTATTTTTATTATATTATATTATATTATATTATCTAATTGGTTTTTTTTATTTATTAAATTAAATTAAATATATTATATTATATTATATTTATTATTTAATTTAATTTATTTTTTATTAAAATTAATTTAATTTAGTTTATTAAATTAATTTTATTTTATTATTATGTTTTATTTTATTGTATTGTTTTTTGTATTATATTATGTTTTATTATATTATTTTATTTAGTTATATATTATATTATGGTATATAATGTATTTATTTTATTTATATGTTATTATATTTAATTTATTTATTTATTTATTACTTAGTTTATTTTATTTTATTTTATTATTAGGTGAGAAATTAAGTAAATACTACTTAGTTTATTTTAATATTAAAAAACAAAGGAAAATATCTAAATAAATTAAGTATAACAACTATATATACCAAATAAATAGCCCACAAATTTTGCAGTTGAAACATATTTGGTATTTGAATAATCAAGTAGGATATGCCAACTAGAATAGTCCCAATTTCAACAACACAACAAAATTCTCCCAAATTCAGAATGATATCAAAAACAAATTGCACATATCAATAATTCAGGGCATGCATATAATCCCAATTTTAGTTATGTAATCCCAATTTCAGACTCTAATTAACCAATTTTTAACCAAGAACAATATCCAATTTCATCAATTTCAGCCTTATTTCATACAAATTTCAGACCTATTTCATATCAATTTCAAAGCAATCACTTAAGTACAAAATCAATTTTCAAACCCAAAACTACATACAAAAACCTAAACCCAAATATACAAAATCAAATTACAGACTATAATGTACCTGTGACACCCCCAAAACAGGTATACATCACCCATTTTGGGTCGCCAGATACACACTACATAAATCAAATATAAACTTCCTTAATACAACTGTCGTGTAAAAATACGACAAAACATTGCTGAGTTTAAACATGAATATTGTCTCATAGACAGTATACAAACTCAAATTCAATCCTCATTACATTTATTATCACATTAAGTAGTGAGGACTACTAAAACAACTATCTCAGACCGTCACTCCATTCCCCAACTAGTCCCAGCTATATTCTTATTTCCTGAAGAGAACAATGAAAGAAAAGGGTGAGCTCAACTAGCCCAGTAAGAAATATTATGACTAAGATAATGCAGAATAAATTATCCTTAGCCTTCAACAATATAACAACTGATAGAATATAATAAACAACAAGTTTAACTGCAACGAAATAAGCAATCCATTAGAAGAGTCAAGTGAAACATAATGTCTACTGTCTCCTCTAGATTAAAAGTCCATCGTTAATATTTCATTCCTGTAATACTCATCAATAGTTCTTTGTTATACCCAAGACAAAAAGAACTATCATCACCTGTCTTCACCTGAACCACCAAAGATTATAGTTAAATCCACAATTATATTTATAATAATGTAAATCAACATTTTCTCCTTGCCACAAAGGCTTAATAGAACGTTTAGTCAATATCCTTACCCCAAAGGCTAAAGATATTCAAATGTAATAACAATGATTATACCAATCAGTTGTCTACCTTTGAACTACGGGCCAAAGATATTCAACTATAAAACCAATGGTCATGATCATACCAATCAATTGTCTGTCAATGCACTACGGCCAAAGACATTCAACTGTTAACTAATGGTCATGATCCTGCCAATCACATCATCGAATTATCCATGCACTACGGGCCAAGGATATTCGTTATTATCACCTGTGGTCATGATCATGTCATACATCTGTCCATCTTTGCACTACGGGCCAAAGCTTTCAATCAACAATTCATTTTTGCACGTAAGCCAAAGATATACAATTGTAAAATCAATAATCAACAGTCCATCTTTGCACGTAAGCCAAAGATATACAACCATAAAACCAATAATCAACAGTCCATCTATGCATGTAAGCCAAAGATATACAACTGTAAAACCAATAATCAACAGTCCATCTATGCACGTAAGCCAAAGATATACAACTGTAAAACCAATAATCAACAGTCCATCTATGCACGTAAGCCAAAGATAACTTTCATCACAATATAAGCATGAGGATGATGACAATGATATAAACATTAATCAAATGAAATCAAGGATAAATATTAAAGACTTTAATTTATCCAGAGTTTAAAAATATCCAAATTGTCAACATGATACTGCTTTATGGAGTAAAATTCAAGAATAATATTCATGTACCAAAAATAATTTGAACAGAAAAGAAATATATTTTTCGGATAAATAGTACCCTGTGAATAGTAACTCATGAATAGTAACTCATAAATAGTAACTTATGAATAGTAACTCGTAAATAGTACTTCGTGATTCGCATACATAAGATCAGTATACATAAATAATGTCATATACGCAAATAGTGCCATATACATGAATAGTGGCTTAGATATGTGAATAAGAACCCCCAAGACAAAAAGATAATGTTTCACGATAAAATCCATATCAATATTTATAACACCTTAATCCAAATGTTATAAATCACTTAATAATCTCATAATCTAATATTATTAATATTACCACAATATTTTAATCATTTCTTAAACTTATAAACAATTTATTTTAATTGTTTACATTTTACTAATTAATGCATTTAATCATCCTAAAATGCCAAACTCATAAAATTTAATCACCAATAACCAAAACTCTCATCAAAAATCTGCATATACCTTATATAGGATTCTCAAGCCATAAAATCCTATTTTCCAATTTTCTTACTTCACATAACATATTTAATTCATTTACTCATAACTAGTCTATTTTCATGAAAAATACAAAATCAGTACAAACAAATTTTCTTTTCTGGGATTTAGCAGAATATAGTCCCACATTGAACATATATTTTTCTCAAAATTTTTAAAATTTATTTACTATTTTTCATGACTAAAACTGCCGAATATTTAGACATTTATCAAAAATTGTACTTTTGTCCAAAAATTCCGAAATTTACAGGGTATACTTCTGTTATATAGATGTACTTCCAATAAAAATTTCACCAATTTTGGAGTTAACCACAAGGAGTTATCAGGGTTTACTTTTAAAATAGTCTTTTCCTATAAAATTCATAACTCCTAATTTATACATCCAAAAATCTCTATTTTTGGACACAATCTAGAAAACTCATCAAATTATCATTTCAAATTTTTCCAGATTTTTTGAGGGTCAAAAAAATTACGAAACTACCCCTGGAAGAAACCCCTTACTTACAACGGTTGAACGAAAATAATATTCCTTACGAATATTAAACGAATGTAATGAATATTGAATGATAATGATATTCATACGAATACAAAAAATAATATCTCTTCAGAATATAAAAATAATAACCCTTACCTCGGAAGAAGAAATTTGGATCTTTGGAGTAGTGAAGTAGCAGACTACTCTTCTTCTTTCTCTCTATAGCTTCTCTCTCAATAGCTTATCTCTCTATAGCTTCTCTCTCTATAATTGCTCTTGTGAGACTTAGTGAATTAGTGAGAAATGAAGGAAGAATGAGCTTCTATTTATAGGAAAATATAGTTTCGATAATTGCACGTTTTGGGGCTCGAAATATTACAGTACAATACCTTCAACTTTTCTCTCATTTTTAATTTAGTCTTGCAAGTATTATCAAACTTGCACCACCTCCCCTAATAGTAAATCATGTGAATTAATAGTTCATTCATGTGACTCAATAGTATAATCATGTGAAAAAACTAATTACAATATAGTACCTTCAACTATATCTCCATTTTAATTTAGTCATGCAGTATTATCAATCTTACACACTCCCTAATAGTAAATCATGTGAATCAATAGTACACACATGTGAACACATAGTTATAAGCATGTGAATTAATAGCAATTAATTGCTCATTTATCCAGATTAATTACCGAATTAGTCGATATAACTTCCAGGACATCAATTATCATCGAAATAAATGTCAATTTTCACTAACACCAATAATTCCAACACAATGGAACTATCAATTTCATCTTTAATCAACACAAACTTATTCATCATTAATATTATAACTCACAAAATTTAACAACGAGTCGTTTCCGGAAAGGGGGCTTTCAGATAAGGATTTCTCTCTTATTGGCGCATGATTAGGTGACCAAACCTATCCTTGTGGAACTTCTAGACATTGTCAATATTGCAAATAATAATATGAATAACTTTGTCGTCTCAATTATTGATTTAATCTTATAACATATTAGGTAGATGATACTTTGTGATAACAATTGAATCGATAATATGAGAGATATGATCGTGATTCTTTATGATAATTGAGTATAACCGGTGACTTCTCACGTAAGCATCAATAATCAAAGATATCTGTATAATACCGTGTGCTACTTATGCAACCACGCGGATTACTATACTTTTATGATGACTTCTTTACTTTGAAAAATTTTCACATCACCCTTAACTTTAACCTTTTATCAATTTAACCATTTACTTAAATAGAATAATTATAAGAAAATTGGATACTTTCATTTCATAAAATTCGGTATTCAATTTTCTTATAATTATTCTATTTAATAAATAATTAAATTGATAAAAGTTTAAAGTTAAGGGTGATATTTGAAAATTTTGCAAAGTAAAGTGTTGTTATAAAATATTCGTTGTGTTGGGAAATATTCGTTTGGTCGGAGAATATTTTTTTTGCCGGGGAATATTCGTACGATGGTATAATAATTGGTGGACCCCACAACGGAAGTATTGTCGTAGTTAGAAAATGATGTAATTATCTTTTATAAAAATAACGACTTGAAGTTTTACCGTTAAACTGTTAAACTACCCGTAGTAAAAGTACAAAGAATATCTGCGTGGTTGCATAAGTAGCACTACGGTATTGATTATTGATGCTTACGTGAGAAGTCACTCGCTTATACTCAATTATTACTACATAATTGTTTGCATCATATCTCCCATATTATTGATTCAATTATTGTCACGATGATCATGTGTATAATATTTTATATTATTAAATCAATAATTGAGACGACAAAGTTATTCATATTATTATTCGCAATATCGACAATGTCTGTAAGTTCTCATAAGGAGAGGTTTGGTCACCTAATCATGCTACCAATAAGGAGAAATCCTTTATCTGAAAGCCCCTTTCCTGGAACGCACTCGACACGGTTGTTAAATATTGTGAGTTATAATATTAATGATGAATATGTTCGTGTTGATTAAAGATGAAATTGATAGTTCTATTATGTTGGGATTATTAGTGTTAGTGAAAATCGACATTTATTTCGATAATAATTGATGTCTGAAAGTTATATTGACCAATCGGGTAATTAATCGGATAAATGAGCAATTAATTGATATTAATTCACATGCTTATAACTATTTGTTCACATGTGTGTACTATTGATTCACATTCTTGTACTATTAGGGGAGGTGGTGCAAGATTGATAATACTTGCATGACTAAGTTAAAAGTGGAGGTATAGATGGAGGTATTATACTGTAATTCATATTTTCATATGTATAGAACTATTGATTCACATGATTGAACTATTGATTCACATGATGTACTATTAGGGGAGGTGGTGCAAGTTTGATAATACTTGCAGGACTAAATTAAAAAATGAAGGAAAAGATGAAGGTATTATAATTGTAATATTTCGAGCCCCAAAACGCAATAATTATCGAAACTATGTTTTCCTATAAATAGAAGCTCATTCTTTCTTCATTCTCACCAATTCACTAAGACTCACAAGAGCAATTATAGGGAGAGAAGCTATATAGAAAGAAGCTATAGAGAGATAGAAGAAGAGTAGTCTGCTACTTCACTACTCCGGTATCCAGTCTTCTTCTGAGATAAGGGGTATTATTTATTTCATATTATGAAGAGATTATTTTTCGTATTCGTATGAATATTATTTTCGTTCAATATTCATAAAGAATATTATCTTCGTTCAATATTCGTAGGAATATTATCTTCGTTCAATATTCGTAGGAATATTATCTTTTTTAAATATTTGTTGGAATATTATTTTTGTTCAAGGGATGTTATTTTTTTTCAATATTCGCTTGAAATAATATTTTCTTCCATACTCTGTAGTATGTAAGTAATATTATTTCATTTCAGAATTTGAATTCTATACTCATTATGTTGAAGTTTTGGCTTCTGTACTCCATGAAATTAGTAGAATATCCTTGATATTTGCGCTTCATCTAGTATCTTTTCATGAAAATATTATTCTGAGCTTTCTTGATAATTATTGATCTTTTCATGACGGAATACTATTCACGAGTTACTATTTATGGGTTACTATTCACCCGGTTACTATTTACTCAAATATTATTCACTCGGATATTCGGGGCACTTTTCATGCGGAGTACTATTCACGGGTTACAATTCACCCGGTTACTATTCACTCAAATATTATTCACTCGGGTATTTGGGATACTTTTTATGTCGGGTTACTATTCACGAAGTACTATTCCTGAAGTACTATTCACAGGGTACTATTCACGGGGTGCAATTTACATGAAAAATATATTTATGTTCTGTCCAAATAATTTTTGGTACATGAATATTATTCTTGAATTTTACTCCACAAAGCAGTATCATGTTGACAATTTGGATATTTTTAAACTCTGGATAAATTTAAAGTCTTTAATTTATCCTTGATTTCGTTTGATTTGATTTTGTTTGATTAATGCTTATATCATTGTCATCATCCTCATGCTTATATTATGATGAAAGTCATATATCTTTGGCTTGCGTGCAAAGATGGACTGTTGATTATTGGTTTTACAGTTGTATATCTTTGGCTTACGTGCAAAGATGGACTGTTGATTATTGATTTTACAGTTGTATATCTTTGGCTTACATTCAAAGATGAACTATTGATTGATGAGTATCATTGGCTTGCGTGCATAGATGATCTGTTGATTGGTATGATTATGACCAGGGATCATTCGGTATAATCATGACCCGTAATGTTACAAGTGATGTGGTAAAAGTCCTCATTGGCCCGTAGTGCATTGATGGACAGTTGTTGGTATGATTACAACTAGAGATTATTCGGTATAATCATGACCATTGTTTAAAACACGAATATCCTTGGCCCATAGTGCATGGATAATTCGTGGTCGTAATACTAATGAATATCCTTGGCCGTAGTGCTAAGATGATTCGATGATGTGGATTATTTATTAAGGTGAGTCTCAGCGATAAAATATTGATTATACACTTTTAATTCGTAGAAGATAGTAGATATCATGCTCTACTTGATTCTTCTAAAATACAGTTGTATGTCTTCGGCCTGTAGTGCAAAGATGAATTGTTAATGAATATCTTTGGCTCGTAGTGCAAAGATGAATTTATTAGTATGATTATGAACAAGAATTGTGATTTGGTAGAACCATGATTTTTGATGTTTCAGGTAAAGACAGGTGATGAAAATATCTTCGTCCTGGGTGCGAAGAGGAATTTAGAATCACAATTATGATTATGAGTTATTCACATGATTGTGGACAGGAATTGTTGATTGATGTTACAGGGATAAAACATTGTTGGTGGACTTTTAACATGGAGAAGATAATAGACCTTATGGTCTTTTTGACTCTTTTAATGGATTGTTCGTTCCGCTGCAACTATGGTTGAAAAGTTTTATCATCTACCATATGTTCTAAATCTCTAATTTATTAGAGACGAAGGCTATTGATAATTTAGTTATCTTTAGTCATGATATTCTTTACTGGGCTAGTTGTGCTCACCCTTTTTGCTTCATAATTCCTTTCAAGTAATAAGAGTGTAGCTGGGTCGAGCGGGGTAAAATAAGCGGGGATTAGAATTCATGGTCTATAAATGAGGTTTCCCCAAAACAAAGATATGAAAATAATTTTATTGAGAAATTTTAGATAAGTGTGTCATATTTTATACGTCATTTTAACCGTTGATTTTGGTAAGCCGAATAGAGTGAGGTGAACCTAACTTTGGAAGGGTGTTTTGCCACTATCATACAAGATGTCTAATGATGCATTTACTTCGTGTTATCATAAGATGTATTGTGCGTATATGCACTTACCGATTATATCTATGAGCATTACCTATATAATCTTGGAGATTGGTTGAATTATAATTCTCAATTGGAGACAATGAAGATAATTATATGTCAAGAGAAGACTCACCATTGGAAAGAACATGACAGTAATCTTCTCGTTTTTCTTTGGGGTCTATTGGGTCAACCAAGGATAATTCTCAAGTCGTATGATATCTATTATAACTTAGATGCATGACCTCCCATGTACGAAGGTTTCCTTGAGTATTTTCCAAAGATTTTAATTTCTAAAATGCTTATTATTCGTATTTTTTCTCAGAAAGTACCATTGTAAGGTGTTATGGTCGAGGCACCATGAGAGTTACATATATTTTTTTTAAAACTCATAGCTTATGTGTTGTCGTATTCTGCACAACAGTTCAATAGTTGTATAAATGAAGTTTGTATTTGATTTTTATAGTGTGATATCTGGCGACTCAGAATGGGTGATGTATACCTATTTTGGGGCATCACAAATGGTATCAATGCTTAGGGATATGGTCACTGGTGGAGATATGAGTCTAGAACTAGGAGGGGAGAGACAAGTAATATACTTCGCTAGTGTGTGACTTACCTAATCTAAAATTTTTTACTTGATAATTTGACAAATTGTGAAATGTCAATTAATCTTTGTTTTGAAGATGTATTCTAGAATGAAATTTGAAATACAGGATATGAGCAATGGAAAAATCATGATTCAGAGGAAATAACTGGGAAGGTACAATCCAAAAATAAAGCAAGGTATTCTCATCTCTTCGAACTACTAGGTACGTAAATTTTGAGGGAGAAATTTCATAAGGAGGTGAGATTGTGAGACCCCGAATTTTATGAAATGAAAGTATTCAATTTTCTTATAATTATTCTATTTAGTAAATGGTTATATTGATAAAAGTTTAAAGTTAAGGGTGATATTTAAAAATTTTGCAAAGTAAACAAGTTATTATAAAATATTCGTTGTGTTTAGAAAATTATTCTTTAAAGTCGGAAATATTCGTATGCACTCAGATAATTATTAGTGGACCCCACAACTAAGTATTGTCGTAGTTAGAAAATGGCGTAATTATCTTTTATAAAAAATAACTACGAAAGTTTTACCGTTAAACCGTTGAACTACCCTTAGTAAAAATGCAAAGAATACGTGTGGTTGCTTAGTAGCTGACACTCGGTATTGATTATTGATGCTTACGTGAGAAGTCACTCGCTTATACTCAATTATTGCTACAGTAATTGCTGCATCATATCTCTCATATTATTGATTCAATTATTGTCACAATATCATGTGCATAATATTTTATATTATTAAATCAATAATTGAGACGACAAAGTTATTTATATTATTATTTGCAATATTGACAATGTCTAGAAGTTCTGTCAAGGAGAGGTTTGGTCATACTTTGTAGTATGTAAGTAATATTATTTCGTTTCAGATTTTGAATTTTATACTCATTTTGTTGAAGTTTTGGCTTCTATACTCCATGAAATTAGTAGAATATCCTTGATATTTCAAGGCTTCATCCAAAGATCATTTCATGAAAATATTATTTTCGAGCTTTCTTGATAATTATTGATCTTTTCATGACGGAATACTATTCATGAGTTACTATTTATGGGTTACTATTCACCCGCTTATTATTCACTCAAATATTATTCACTCGGGTATTCTTGGGAACTTTTCATGCGAGTACTATTCACGAGTTTACTATTCACGGGTTACTATTCACCCGATTACTATTCATTCAAATATTATTCACTCGGGTATTTGGGGTACTTTTAATGTCGGGTTACTATTCACGAGGTACTATTCCCAAAGTACTATTCACAGGGTACTATTTACGGGGTATAATTTGCCCGAAAAATATATTTATTTTCTGTCCAAATTATTTTTGCTACATGAATATTATTCTTGAATTTTACTCCATAAAGCAGTATCATGTTGACAATTTGGATATTTTTAAACTCTGGATAAATTTAAAGTCTTTAATATTTATCCTTGATTTCGTTTGATTTGATTTTGTTTGATTAATGCTTATATCATTGTCATCATCCTCAGGCTTATATTATAATGAAAGTCATCTTTGGCTTACGTGCAAAGATGGAGTGTTGATTATTGGTTTTACAGTTGTATATCTTTGGCTTACGTGCAAAGATGGACTGTTGATTATTGGTTTTACAGTTGTATATCTTTAGCTTACGTTCAAAGATGAACTATTGATTGATGAGTATCATTGGCTTGCGTGCATAGATGATCTGTTGATTGGTATGATTATGACCAGGGGTCATTCGGTATAATCATGACTCGTAATGTTACAAATGATGTGGTAAAGGTCCTCATTGGCCCGTAGTGCATTGATGGACAGTTGTTGGTATGATTACAACTAGAGATTATTCGGTATAATCATGACCATTGTTGAAAACACGAATATCCTTGGCCCATAGTGCATGGATAATTCGTGGTCGTAACTAATGAATATCCTCGGTAGTAGTGCTAAGATGATTCGATGATGTGGATTATTTATTAAGGTGAGTCTCAAATGATAAAATATTGATTATACACTTTTAATTAAGTAGAAGATAGTAGATATCATGCTCTACTTGATTCTTCTAAAATACAACAGTTATGTCTTCTACCAGAGTGCAAAGATGAATTGTTAATGAATATCTTTGGCTCGTGAGTGCAAAAGATGAATTTATTAGTATGATTATGAACAAGAATTGTGATTTGGTAGAACCATGATTTTGATGTTTCGTAAAGACAATTGATGAAAATATCTTCGTCCAAAGTGTGCGAGGAATTTAGAATCACAATTATGATTATGAAGTTATTCACATGATTGTGATGTGAATTGTTGATTGATGTTACAGGGATAAAACATTGTTGGTGGACTTTTTAACATGGAGAAGATAATAGACCTTATGGTCTTTTGACTCTTTTAATGGATTGTTCGTTCACCGCAACTATGGTTGAAAAGTTTTATCATCTACCATATGTTCTAAATCTCTAATTTATTAGAGACGAAGGCTATTGATAATTTAGTTATCTTTAGTCATGATATTCTTTACTGGGCTAGTTGTGCTCACCCTTTTTGCTTCATAATTCCTTTCAAGTAATAAGAGTGTAGCTGGGTCGAGCGGGGTAAACAGGGGATTAGAACGGTGGTCTATAGCTGTTGAGGTTTCCCCTAAAACAGTATGAAAATAATTTTATTGAGAAATTTTAGATAAGTGTGTCATATTTTATACGTCATTTTAACCGTTGATTTTGGTGAGCCGAATAGAGTGAGGTGAACCTAACTTTGGAAGGGTGTTTTGCCACTATCATACAAGATGTCTAATGACAGACGACTTCGTGTTATCATAAGATAGGGTTGTGCACATGCACTTACTGATTATATCTATGAGCACTACCTATATAATCTTGGAGATTGTTTGAATTATAATTCTCAATTGGAGACAATGAAGATAATTATATGTCAAGAGAAGACTCACCATTGGAAAGAACATGACAGTAATCTTCTCGTTTTTCTTTGGGGTCTATTGGGTCAACCAAGGATAATTCTCGAGTCGTATGATATCTATCATAACTTAGATGCATGACCTCCCATGTACGAAGGTTTCCTTGAGTATTTTCCAAAGATTTTAATTTCTAAAACAGTTATTGACTGTACTTTTATGTAAAGTACCATTGTAAGGTGTTATGGTCGAGGCACCATGAGAGTTACATATATTTGTATTAAAACTCATAGCTTATGTGTTGTCGTACTCTGCACGGCAGTTCAATAGTTGTATAAATGAAGTTTGTATTTGAATTTTATAGTGTGATATCTGGCGACTCAGAATGGGTGATGTATACCTATTTTGAGGGCGTCACAGAAGAGGCTAGCGGTGGAGGTGGAGGAGGAGGCGAACGGACGTGGAGGAGGTGGTGTCAGGAGGTGGAGGCGAAAGGAGGAGAGAGAAAAAAATTGGTTAATGAGGGAGGTTGTTGAAAATTACGATGACTATTTAGGTTTTAAGAGTTATTTCCGACGGAATTTCTGTCAGAATTAATCCCTCAAAATTAAGATATGTTCGACAGATATTCCCTCGGAACTAGCTCTTATGTCGTCGAAATTAGTTTCACGCTGGCAAGAAAGATGGCGCCACAAAGGGCCTAATACTTTCGACGGAATTCCGTTGGATTTATACCATTTTCGAGGGAATTATATTTGAAGGATTATTTCGTCGGGAATAAATTAATTACGACGGAATCATTCCGTCGAGGATAAATCTGTCGGAAATAGCCGCTTTTCTTGTAGTGAAAAACATCATTTTTTCAAAGTATGATAGCGATAAATTTCTATGAAATACTTAGTTGGTACAAATAACAGTTACTCAGAATGTGATTTGCTGAATAACTTTTTAAAAAGATAATTAAAACTAGTTGATATATAGTAAAAGTTAATTTAATTTTTTCTAAGCGTAGTGTAACAACAAAAAATATTGTCGACGAGATTATGTTATATTCTCGCTTAAAAGCGCGCATTAGGATATATATATATATATATATATATATATATATATATATATATATATATATATATATATATATATAGACATTCTCTTATAATCTTTTTATATATTAGAGTTTCTAATATAGTGTTATAGATTTAGTTGTATATTATTATATATGCTTGTTAATTATCCATTATATTTGATCTTAGCCCATGGTTATAAGACCTAAATATTGATATGTAAGAAAAACTCCTCATTTATTTATAAATAAAGTAAAATTGTAATCATATTTGCACCATTCCTAACTCTTACACTTGGGCCAAATAGCTATTAAATATTTAAGCAAATAGGGTGAAAACGTTTAAGATTGTAAATATTTGATGTTCCAGAATGAAAGTTGACCATATTTTGTAATGTTGGTACCAAAATTTAATTTGTTATCATATTTGTTAGCGTGTCATGGTAATCATAGCTTGGAATAAGGTCAGGGAAGAGTGTGTGATATTTTAAATTTTTGAAGAGATTCTAAGCAGACAATACCAAAACAATAAAAAATTGACTAAATATGAAGATTCGGCCATCCTAGGTCCTCCCTTAATAAAAACTCTTCAATCAAGAAACAAATGCACAATTTGAAGGTTCAAAAACAAAACCTTGGTGACAAGCTATGAAAAAAAGGGAGATGACTTGATAATGTAATATATATATATATATATATATATATATATATATATATATATGAGAAATGATCCATAGAATACGTTAGCCGTAGAGGATCTGCTTCAACTAACGCTCATCCAAAATAGTCCAAAATTAGAGTGAATGGTGAGATGAGGTCCACCGCCACTCCCTCTAGCTGCCAAATTAAATTTCTTTTTGTTGGCCACACTCCTCTCTAGCTGCCAAATCAAAACACTTGCTTTTGATTTGCTTTGATCGGCCGCCAGAGGAGAGTAGCGCCAACAAAAAGAAATTTGGCTTAATTACTGATTATCCTGATTATTCTCGTACATTACTTATTAATCAAGAAAATAAAATAATAAAAAATTATAAGGATAATCAAGAATTATCTTTATACTTATCATTATACTTATTAATGATTATCCTTATACATATTACTTATTAATCAAGAAAATAAAATAATAAAAATTATAAGGATAATCGGTAATTATCTTTATACTTATCGTTATACATATTACTTATTAATCATATAAGGATAATTACCGATTATACTTATAATTTTTTGTTATTTTATTTTACTTATTAATAAATAGTATGTAAGAGAATAATCGTGATAATCGCAATTAAGCCAATTTTTTTTTGTTATTTTCTAATGGCCAACCAAAACACTATTGCTTTTGATCGCCACTAGAGGAGTAGCTATTGGGCCCCCATCTCGCCTATTCACTCTAATTTTAGACGATCGAATGAGCGTTAGTTGAAACAAATTCTTCCGCTAACGATTCTATGAATCATTTCTCTCTCTCTCTCTCTCTCTCTATATATATATATATATATATATATATATATATATATATATATATATATATATATATATATATATATCAAGTTGATGAATTTGAATCATGGTATTATCAAGTTTGTATTATTATCAAAATAATTCAATAGATAAAAGGAAAAAGAGAACTAATTAAGAACATCGAACATAAAGCCCCCTTTAAAGTTGAGGTTGCTTTATTTAATTTGTAAATTGTAAAAAATTTATGACATTTCTTGTGAGTGTCCTAATGATTAGAACCACCAATAAGTCTTACAACTATTTTTTATTTTAATTTATGGGATATTTTTGTTTACATAATCCCTAAACTAAATTTACTTAATTACAGGGCGAGGTTATATATCTTCGCAAACCCATAAATCAGTGATCATTTTTTACATTTTAGTCTTCTTATAGCCAAGTAGAGTTTGTTGAGAATTTATTATTGAAAGTCCAATAATAATATAATCTAGAAGGGGTTGAATAGATTATTACAGATTAAAAAATTATATTAGGCCTTTTTGAATTTTTAATAATTAATTTGCATTTTTAGAAATTAGCATGCAAGATAATAAAAATTCAATCACACAATGCACAGAAATTTATCTAGTTCACAACATACACTCCTTGGTATGTTGCTACATCCAGTCTCAAGTCCCTACTTGAAACTTGAGATCTTATTACTATCAGTAATAAAAACTCCTTCAACAGGCAGAGAAACCTTTACAAAGTTTTATAGACAAACTGCCAACTTCTTCAACTATTCTATCTTGGACAGCAAGCTCCCCGCTCCTTCCTCTAGTTGTTTCTCCTTTTGAGTTCAGTTCTATTCTATGATTTGGTCTTGAAACAAGAGCCTCTTCCTCACCTCACAAGTACACTAGAGTTCCAACTTCCCGCTGACCTCTCTAAGACTCTGGTCTTGGTTGAAGAATTACTCATCTTTCTCACAGGTACATAAAATAAACTAACTCTGATCTTTTCTCTTTTTACAAGTGATTTTACAACGATATGCTTCTCAAATAAGCAGATAAGAATTTAGTACAAATGAATGCTTCTTAATTAAGCAGATATTAATTCAAGAACAATTATATATTTATAAAAGTTCAAAGACTTTTATATTTAAAATAATGCTTTTTTGAAAGCAGATAGAAATTTATATTTAGATCAAATGATGCTTCTGATTAAGCAAATATGTAAAATATGCACAGTTATAAAAGTTCAAGTAACTTTTATGTTTTAGAGAGATGCTTCTTGAATAAGTAGATAAGTTAATTTTAGCTTTAGCTCAAAAATACTTCTGTTTAAGCAAATATATAATTTTAATGCAATCTATAAAAAAAAATTATTAACTCTTTAAAATAAAGAGTGTTTTTCTATGGATTAAATAAAATTGTTTCTCAGATAATCTTTAACAAGTATTATAAGAATGATTTTTATGTATATTGACTTGTATATAAAAAGAATCAATCAATTCAAATAATATTTATCAAGTATAATAATTAAATCAGTTAAGCACAAACTAATATAGCAAATATTATTGTTTACCTTATATAATATATAAGAATATTTTATCTATTATGTGAACTTTATAAATAATGTTACTTAGTACGATAAGGAATCGTACGGTTTTGAATTCCTCTCCGTAGAGGTGTATCTCCGTAGCCTTGCGGCATCTAAGTACGACAAAATTTATAATTTTCACAATTGATATTTATATAAATATTTTCAATAGATCACTACGATTCTCAAATCCAGTTCGGATGACTCCTCTTTTTGGAGGAATATCTCAGTGTCGTTTTGAGCTATCAAGCGTCGTATCTATTTTATGATATGTATATAAATAATGTCGATAAAAGGTTACTAAAGACTATAAGGAATCACACAGTTAGAATTCCTCTCCGTAGAGGTGTATCTTCGTAGCCTTGCAGCTCCCAAGTATCCTTTTATTTGACAAATAGATGAAATTCAGATATATAAAATTATGTATAACAATGTATATTCGTATATCTATATATGTATAAAGCAAGTAAGAAATAATTCAACAAAAGTTAAACTCAAATGACTTATCTCAGTACTTGGACCAATTTTCTTTTCTAAAATAATCATAACTTTTGTAAGAAGAGATATAAAGTTTTTAGAGAGAATGTAGGCAAGAAGAGTATGCTTTGCTTTTCACTGAATTGGTAAAAACCAAATGAATGAAATACTACCTATTTATAGATTTTTGAATTCGGGGGCAAAAATATAATTTGAAAAATCTGATTTTGAATACACGATTCAGATGATCAATTTTTGAATTGAGCGGTCCAGATGAGACATAATTTTTACGCAGAAGTATTCTCAATTCCGCCCGGGCCAAAATCAAAATACTTAGCATTTAATACTTTTATTTGACCACATGTTGGAAGTCAAAATCAATTCCAGCATATAAGTCCCAAAAAGATTGTCACGCAATTTTAAAGAATCCCAGCACATGCCTACACTTAGTATATATGAATGATCCATACATGAATTAAATGTATATAAAGCACATGCATTCAAACCTTATATATATATATATATATATATATATATATATATATATATATATATATATATATATATACACACACACACATAAAACTAATATATGTACTCATTTCATATATATATATATATATATATATATTATACATATGATATATTCATGCATGCAAAAATATATTTGCCTAACTTTGAACTTTTTTTTGAAAAAGAAATAGGAGCTCATTGCCTTTTAAATATTTATATGAATTAATTTATTTAGCGTACATTTAAATTATCAAGGTTATTAAAAATTAATTCAAGTAAAATCAAAAAATAGTTTTGATACAATAATTAAATAATTACATATTTATTTAATTACTACATAATTGTTATCATCAAAATATATAAAATAAAATAAGATCTATCAATCTCCCCCTTTTTGATGATGACAATTATAAAAATATTTTTATCCCTTAAGAAGCTCCCTCTTAAACTATGAACACTTTAATTCCATTCACATAGCAGTTTATATCCAATCTCATAGCTGTTTGTATAACAGTTATAGCAGTTTATATCCCATCTCATAGCAGTATAACAATTATAGCATTTTATATCCAATCTCATAGCAGTTTATATAACAGTTATAGCAGTATAACTATTATAGCAGTTTATATCCCATCTCATAACAGTATAACAGTTATAGCAGTTTATATCCAATCTCATAGCAGTTTATATAACAGTTATATAAGTTACAATATTTTCCTTCTCCCCCTTAGTCATAATAAAAAAAGATGGGGAAGAAGTAGACCTGCAGAAAATTTAATTAAGTAAACCTGCACAGAGAGTTAGTAACCAAAATATATAAAACTAGAAAAATATTTTTAGCAGCTGCAGCAGTAGCAGCAGCAGTAGTAGTAGAGATAGGTTAGGAGAGTTAGGTACAATCATCCCAAATAGTTAGTGAATATTATAGATTTGTTCAAATAATTAGATTTCCTCTAGATTTAGAGGAGAGAAATGAGAGATATCAGGAATGTGAACATGTGGATCTTCAAGAAATGATGGTGGCATAATCTTAGCTAGGTCATCATTGATAGTAGTATTAAATGGGTAAGGACCCATAACCAAGCTATTAGTCTCCATCAGACAACATACCATGGTCTTAACAACATGTAGAGCTAATTGCACATCTTCTAACTTTTCTAACAAAAGAGTTTAATTGTGGAGAAGAAGTTGATTCATGCTATTAAGTAAATCAATCTTAGTGGCCATGTTTATGTTGGACTCAAGAACCTTATGATCAATAGGTTTAAAAATAATCAAGGGTTGAGGTGGCAGATTTAAATGGGAGACAATGTTACTTGTGGGAACAAGTTGGGACTGATGTTGTGACATAGGAATGTTCAGATAATTGAAAATATGAGTGAGCAGTAAACCAAATCAAAGACAATTGTTATGAAAGCAAAATTCAAAGAAATATAGCAAGAATTAGGCTAAGATATAAGGCATGCACTCATTCAAAATACTCTTTATGATTTCCAATCAAAGGGCAACAGTTTTCGATCATCTCTTACATGCATGAAGTTGTTTCTCAAAATTTTACCCAGAAACTGACACTCGACAGTGAGAAATTCTAAACCAATTTTGCAAGGATAATCAAACAAGAGAGCTGGCACCATTTGATCAGTTACAACAGACAAAGTATGCTTAAATAACATTCATTCTTCCACAGATATACTGGATGGATGAAGATAAGAGTTAACCCTAGGCAATTCTAAAGTAGAAGGATGCAATTAAAGTGCATGGACAAGAAACAGTTCATCAATTATGTAGGTTTGTCCTTGAATGCAAGTAGTGATGCTCTTTAATAAACCAGAAGAATCAGTTGAAAATTCCATATGAGAGTAAAACTCAGCTATAAGACTAGGATATATTGATTTATCATAGAAAATGACTAAGCATTCCCACCCAACATTTTTAAATTTTTTGAACAAGTCTGGAAAGCTATGAAATTTAATGACATTCCCTGGACACATATTCATAGTCCTATACTTAGATTGTGCAGATGCAGTAGTGAGGTGAGGGATTAGAAAACTATAACTAAGAATGAGAGGAAGTATTTTTCGTTTGGATAAAAACAGATTAGACATTATTAGTAAAGAGGCAGGAAAGACGGAAGAGAATGAGGCTAAGTAAGATTTGAAGAGATGATTGTATCATTTTTGAAAGAACTTATATATATATATAAATAGAGACGGATAATGTGATGATATGCTGCAGGCAAGATACACGAAATGTAGTTAGACAAGAGTAGTAGTTAATAGACTTATGCAGTAACAAGTAATATGACTATACTAGAAATACTAGTGAGGAATAGAAGTCATTTAAGTTAAACAGTACGGTGGATAAGTTTTTAAAACTGTTATTTAAGAGGGTAGAAAATAGTAACACAGAAATGAGCCACATGTCAGATAGTTAACATAGAGGACAATTAAGTTTAGTCAAGTTCAACCATGATTATAAAAGAATGTAACAGTATGTATCATTTAAAACATTCTTCAGTAAAACACGGCAAAGAATTGGTTCACAGAGAGGGATGTACCCTAATTATATCAAAAGATATAGGACTGACATTGAAAGAAAAATTCATAGAGGCAGGTAGTATGTAAAATATAGCATTGATAGCAAATCTCAGAAAGATTGATCAACCACCAGTTAGTGCAATAAACAAACCCAGTGGACATCAGTATCCACGCAAAATATATAAGACAATCAAAAATAAACCCAGTGGACATCAGCATCCACACAATTTATAATAAAAAAATTGGAGGTTTATACCTTAGTCAGCAACAAAAAAAATTTACCCGTTCCATAAGCGTGATAAGGCCATCCTTATGCAGTTTCTTAATGAGAGCCTCATTCATTCAAGCAGAAGAGCATAGATACATAGGTATATATGTAGTGTATATATATATATATATATATATATATATATATATAGAATATATAATATGTATCAGGAGACTATTTTCAGTGTGATAAAAATACAGATTTTTAACCAAAATTGAATAAAGTAAAAGATTAAGAATAAACACAAAAAACGTTTTTAAGAAAGTGAGATCACAAATTATAAAATTCACAGATTTGTCAAAAAAAAAATTCAAAGAAGGGTTTTAACGACAAAAAAAAATGATGATTCAGTGGAAGTTTTGAATAGAACAAAAAATCTTTAAATAATTTAAGAGAACGAGAGTATGCATGTGCTGTTACGATGTGAGGGTTTAAAAAATGATGAGTTTTCAAGTCAATGAACCAGTGAGATATAAACAAAAATGCTTTCTGTCGAAACCCTAAAAACATAGATGTTTCAGATCAAAAAAAAATTAAGAGTGATCTTCCAAAAGATAAACCAGAAAGAGTTTAGACACACCGAAATTGTGGTTATAAATCATAGTATATAAAAGTATGAACATGAGGCTTTGAAAAATTAACGGAAGAAATTAGGATTTTGTTTTCGAACAAAAATATTACCGGAAAGTATAAGGGATTTAAAAAAAATATTGAGAGAAGTGATTTTCATCAGTCTTTGATGGAACCTTAAAAGCTTGTGATGATTTTGAATAATAAAAAATTAGAAGAAATTAGTTTTTTTTTAAAAAAAATTTGCAAACAGAAATTACCATAGATTATAGTGGATGTGATGGAGTAAACGAAACGACTTTCATTGTTCTTCGATCGAAATCACAAGTACAAAAAAACTTTAACAGTTGAACTCAACTAAAAACCCTAACCAAATCGACAGAATGGATACTGAATCTGAAGTATTGAGATTGTGAGAATCGATTTTCTCCATATTTTGATAACGTATAGAAGACATAGATTAGATGAGAACCAGGAAATAGAGAGAATCAGAGATCGTCAAGATGAGAAAATAGATTGGTGAGCTGAGAGGCGAGAGAGAATAGAGATAGAGAGAAATGTGTGAACTAAGAAGAGAGAGAAAGAGATGAACAAAATGAATAAAAATAATAATTTTGATATAAATAGTTTTATTTACCCGATTGATCCAATGGTGGAGAATTGATCTGAATTGAAATTGATGGCATGGATTTAATCTGAAGATGAACAGTTGTGCTTCTTGAAATAACCCAGATCCAACGACTGATGAGATGAAGTTTTTGTTTTGATCGAAGGGCTCAAACAGTGATCTGTGTGCTTCCTGATGCTGGAATCTGATTGGTTCGGTGGCGAAGGCGCGGATGGGTTTAGATAGCCATTGGATTTGTACTTAATGAATGGTTTATATCAAATTTTTTTGATATATGTATATATATTAATTTAAAAAGGATAAAACTTTAAATATTATTTTTAAAATTATTAAGATATACACATGTTTTGGTTTTATAACTATTACTATGCAAACATATGTAGCAATAATATATAATATAATTAAGAATTAATAAAAATAATGAAGAGGAAAATAAATATTGTTAAACTAAAATTGTCAAACATTAATAAATATTGTAAAATAAAATTATACTAAGATTTTGTTTTAAAAAATAAAAAATTAAGAGGAATTATCTAGCATGCCTAACTCAATTCTTAATTTGCAAAATTTTTCAGAACTTAGTGGTTTAGTGAATATATCAGCTATATTTAATTCAGTGTCAATATGTTCTAGTTTAATATTTCCGTTATTAACATGATCACATAAAAAATGATGCCTAATATCTATATGCTTTGACCTAGCATGCAAAACTGTATTTTTGCTGAGATTGATAGTACTTGTATTATCACATAGAATTTACATGCAGTCAAATTTCAAGTTATAATCAAGTACGGGTCATTTTCCATCCACAGATTTTAAGACAAGACCGCAAGTAAAGACAATATATTCACTTGATTGGTTGAAATAGATACTAGAGTTCATTTCTTTAGAAAACCAATAAACTAAACATCCTCCTAGAAACTGACAGGTACCACTGGTACTTTTTCGATCGACATGATGAACTGCATAGTCAGAGTCTGAAAAACACACGAGATTAAATGGTTGATCCTTAGGATACCATATACCTAATTCAGCAGTTCCTTTAAGATATCAAAAAATTCTTTTTACTGCGGTCAGGTGAGATTCTTTAGGATTAGCTTGAAACCTGACACATTTACAAACACTAAACATAATGTCAGGTCTACTAGCAGTTATGTATAGTAAACTTCCAATCATTCCTCTATATTTCTTTGAGTCAACCAATTTTTCATTTTCATCAGCAAATAATTTATCAGTAGTTGACATAGGAGTGTTAAGAGGTTTTACAGATTCTAAGCCAAATTTATTGATCATTTCTTTACAGTATTTAGACTGAGATATATGAATATCTTTTTCTCCTTGTTTGATTTGCAATCCAAGGAAGAAGTTTAATTCTCCCATCATACTCATTTCAAATTCTTTACTCATACTTTCAGAGAAATCATTGCATATAGTAATGTTAGTAGAACCAAAAATAATATCATCAACATATATTTGAATCACCATAATATTATCATTCTTATTTTTAGTAAATAAAGTAGTATCAATAGTTCCCCGTTTAAAATTATTATTTAGCAAAAATTTACTTAGTCTTTCATACCAAGCTCTAGGGGCCTGTTTCAAACCATATAAAGCTTTATGTAATTTATAAACATATTCAGGATGACTAAAATATTCAAACCCAGGAGGTTGTTTAACATAAACTTCCTCTTCTATAACACCATTTAAGAATGCAGATATGACATCCATTTGAAATAGTTTAAAATTTTTATGACATGCAAATGCTAATAACATACGAATAGATTCAATTCTAGCAACAGGAGGATAAGTTTCATCATAGTCAATACCTTCCATTTAATTATACCATTGTACAATTAATCTTGCCTTATTACGTACAACAGTTCAACTTTCATCAAGTTTATTATGAAATACCCATCGAGTTCCAATAATTTAAACATCCTCAGGTTGTGGAACTAGGTCCCATACTTCGTTTCTAGTGAATTGTTCAAGTTCGTCTTGCATAGCCATTATCCAGTCTTCATCAAGTAAAGCATCTTTTATATTTTTAGGTTCAATTTAAGACAAGAAAGATAAGTGACCAGCTAAATTATATGCTTGTGATCTAGTGATAACCCCTTTTTTAATATTGCAAATAACATTTTGATATCTAGGACAAAATAAAATCAATTTACCATTTTGATCAAAGATAGAGCAATTATATGTACTAAAGGATATTTCAAAACCACTATCACTGAGTTGACTGATAGATAGAAGATTATACCTGAGTCCAGTGACTAACTGAACGTTGAAAATGGTTATGTGGTTATTTTACCTTTATTGTTATCTCCGAAAGTTACCTCACCAAAAACTGTAGCTTGCAGATTTTTTAATTTGGACTTGTCGCCAATCATGTGTCTTGAGCAGCCACTATCAAGATACCATTTGCTTTTGTTCAGATCAGCTACAAGACATATATACCTGCAATGTATGCACTAATTTTACAAGTTGGTACACTTTAATATGAAGGGTCCTTAGCGTGAGTTTTCCATTTTGTATAAGGAGCATTTGAAGTTTCCTTTACAAAACTTGGCATAGGATAATCAATTTTAGTAGAAAAAAGCATTCTATAAGTAACTGAATTATGAGAAGTATGATAATACTATTTATAAAATTATCTTCTTGTGATAGTTGGTGCTGTATATATTCCTTTGGGAACCCAAATCATTTTTATTTTATAGTTTCCATTTCTTGCATTGCACATATAAAAGGAATGATCATTTCTGTTACAATAGGAATATTTCGTGAAGGGAGATATATGACTTTCTTTTTCTTTGATTTTAACATGATATAGTCCTTTATCTTTTGATTTACTTGTTTCTCCAATATATCCTAAACCTTCTTTATTAAAGCTACATTTTTGTTGATTCAACATGACATCAAGATTTTCTTTTCCTTTTGTAAATTTATAAATTATAGTATTTAAATCTTCACGTTCTTTAGTTAAGCTTTCAATTATGGAATTATGTTTTTCTATTTCTAATTTTAAAAGTGAATTTTCATTTCTGATTTCTTAAATTACTGTTTGATCTTGTACTTGATTATCTTCATTGATTACAACAAGTGTTGAATTTTCAATTTCAAGATTTTCAATTGAGATAATAAGTGATAATTTTCTATTTCAAGATTTTTATTTATTTTCTTAAATTGTTCTAATTCTTCTTCATTTTTTAAGTTTACTTCATTTAAACTTTCATTTATGATAATTAAGTTAGCATTTTCAGTTTCAAGACTCTTATTTATTTTTCTTAATCTTTATAATTCTTCATTTAATATTTCATTATTTTTATATAAATGACTATATGCCTCTTGTAATTCATAGTGTTCTTCATTTATGTTTTCTAGCGTATATGCAGAAAATGAGGTGCTAGGCAATTGGTGTTCAGAATTTACCTCAGATCTTGGTGATGAGTCATTGTCTGCCATTAAACAGAGATTTGCAATTTCTTCGGTTGTTCAGCAGTTTCTTCCTCGTCACTTAGATCCCATCCTTCCTCAGCCACAAGAATTTTGTTATTGTCCAGTTTTGGATAATCCTTTTAGAAGTGTCCAGGCTGCTTGCATTCAAAGCATGTATTTGAATTTTCATTTGGATTGGTACTTCTAAAATTGTTGTTATTGGCTTTGAAATTTCCTCCTTGCGTCTTTGGCTTGAAAATTTGTTTGCTTTTAAAGTTGTTGAAGTTGTTGTTTGTCTTCATGAAGCCTTTGCCATATTTTATTGCCTTGCTTTGAATTACTCTCCTGAGTTGTCTGGACAATAAAACAACTTTATTGTTGTCTAGACTTAGGAGTTCTTCATTCAGTTCTCCATCATCACTTTCTTGATCCACCAGAAGGACTTTGAAGGCGATTCTTTTCTTTTTGAGATCTGTGTCTGATCCGACTTTTTTGATGAGCATGTCGACTTCGTGGGCACGAAGATTTCCAATGAGATTATCTATAGGATATGTGGTTAGATCTTGCATTTCTTTGATTGCGGTAACTTTTATTTTCCAGATGGATGGAAGGGCTTTGAGAATTCTTCTGTTTTTCTCATTAGTAGTGTATGCCTTTCCCAATTGCTCTAGCTCATCAATGATTCTGAAAAATTGTATTTCCATATCAATGATCTTTTTTCCTTCTTCCAACTTGAAACTTTCATACTCTTGAATTAGTGCATCTTTTCTGATTTGTTTGATATAATTGGTACCTTCATAGGTTACAATCAATTTTTTCCAAATTTCTTTTGCATTTTTGCAATTGCTAACTCTTTTGTATTCTTTTTCAATCAAAGCACAAGTTAGTACTTGTTCAGCTCGGGATGCAATATTCATAGTTTCTTCTTCTTCAGTGGTGAATTCATAGATGTCTTTCTCTATAGTCTTTTCTCCTTGGATTTTGGTTGGAATTTGTACACCTCGTTCGATGGCACACAAAATTTTGATTCCTTGAGATTTGGCATAGATTTTGAATCTATTTTTCTAGGTGGCAAAGTTGGTACCATCAAATAGTGGAGGTCTAGGCATTGACAGTCTTTCTCCGCAACCAGTAGCATTGTAGGTCATGGATCTACTCTTAGGTATGCTTGTATATACTCAACAAACAAGTTAAAGAGCACTGCTTTGATACCAATTGAAAGTCCAATAATAATCTAGAAGGGGGGGGGGGTTGCATAGATTATTACAGGTTAAAAAATTATATTAGGCCTTTTTGAATTTTTAATAATATATTAATTTGCAATTATAGAAATTAACATGCAAGATACTAAAAATTCAATCACACAATACACAAAGATTTATCTAATTCACAACATACACCCCTTGGAATGTTGCTACATCCAGTCTCAAGTCCCTACTTGGAACTTGAGATCCTATTACTATCAGTAATAAAAACTCATTCAACATGCGGAGAAGCCTTTACAATTTTTTATAGACAAACTTCCAACTTTTTCAACTATTCTATCTTAGACAGCAAGCTCCCCGCTCCTTCCTCAAGTTTAGTTGTTCATCCTTTTGAGTTCAGTTCTATTCTATGATTTGGTCTTGAAACAACAACCTCTTTCTCACATCACAAGTACACTAGAGATCCAACTTCCCACTGACCTCTCTAATACTCTGGTCTTGGTTGAAAAATTATTTATCTTTCTCACAGGTACATAAAATAAACTAACTTTGATCTTTTCTCTTTTTACATGTGATTTTACAACGATATGCTTCTCAAATAAGCAGATAAGAATTTAGTACAAATGGATGTTTCTTAATTAAGCAGATATTAATTCAAGAACAATTATATATTTATAAAAGTTCAAAGACTTTTATATTTAAGAATATACTTCTTTGAAAGTAGATAGAAATTTATGTTTAGATCAAATGATGCTTCTGATTAAGCAAATGTGTAAAATATGCACAATTATAAAAGTTCAAGTAACTTTTATGTTTTAGAGAGATGCTTCTTGAATAAGCAGATAAGTTAATTTTAGCTTTAGCTCAAAAATGCTTCTGTTTAAGCAAATATATAATTTTAATGCAATCTATAAAAAAAATTATTAACTCTTTAAAATAAAGAGTGTTTTTTATGGATTAAATAAAATTGTTTCTCGAGATAATCTTTAACAAGTATTATAAGAATGATTTTTATGTATATTGACTTGTATATAAAAAGAATCAATCAATTCAAATAATATTTATCAAGTATAATAATTAAATCAGTTAAGCACAAACTGATATATCAAATATTATTGTTGACCTCATATAATATATAAGAATATTTTATCTATTATGTGAACTTTTATAAATAATGTTACTTAGTACTATAAGGAATCGTACGATTTTGAATTCCTCTCCGTAGAGGTGTATCTCCGTAGCCTTGCGGCGTCTAAGTACGACAAAATTTATAATTTTCACAATTGATATTTATATAAATATTTTCAATAGATCACTACGATTCTCAAATCCAGTTCGGATGACTCCTCTTTTTGGAGGAATATCTCAAAGTCGTTTTGAGCTATCAAGCGTCGATCTATTTTTATGATATTTATATAAATAATGTTGATAAAAGGTTATCAAGATCAAGGAATGGTACGGTTCAATTCCTCCGTAGAGGTGTGTTCTTCAGCTTTCATGCATACCAAGTATCCTTTTATTTGACAAATAGATGAAATATAGATATATAAAATTATGTATAACAATGTATATTCAGATATCTATATATATGTATAAAGCAAGTAAAAAATAATTCAATAGAAGTTAAACTCAAATGACTTATCAGTACTTGGACCAATTTTCTCTTCTAAAATAATCTAAACTTTTGTAAGAAGAGATAAAGCTTTTAGAGAGAATGTAGGCAAGGAGAGTATGCTTTGCTTTTCACTAAATTGGTAAAAACCAAATGAATGAAATACTCCCTATTTATAGATTTTTGATGTCGGGGGCAAAAATGTAATTTTAAAAATCTGATTTTGAATGCACGGTTCAAATGATCAATTTTTGAATTGAACGGTCCAGATGAGACATAATTTTTACGCGGAAGTATTCTCAATTCCGTTTGGGTCAAAATCAAAATACTTAGTATTTATTACTTTTATTTAACCACATGTTGGAAGCCAAAATCAATGCCAGCATATACGTCCGAAAAAGATTGTCACACGGTTTTAAAGAATTCCCAGCACATGCCTACACTTAGTATATATAAATGATCCATACATGAATTAAACGCATATAAAGTACATGCATTCAAAGCTTATATATACATAAAAGTGATATATATACCCGTTTCATATATATTGTTGGGTCATGATATTTCTCACATTGGGCCGAATGGATTGGGCCCACTTATTTAATTAGTCCACTGAGTCTCCATCATTGGGTTCTAATAATATTGGGCCTAGTCATCATCTTATCCTTATTAAGTCCCTATGGTATCTGATTGGGCCAGTGGGTTGACCCATTAGATATTTTAATATCTCCTTCTTTGACCGGTAATGATGAAAAAGCATGATGATTGACTGCTGCACCTGCCATGCATTAATGTGGATGGGATTATAGCCACCGGTACGTGACATAAGCGATGAGAGAAGAAGATAACAACTCGTGCGGCAATGATTTAAAAGCACTGAGGAGTGGGTGGCACGGTTAACCAGGCAAGAGAGTATAACCTAGCAAAAAAGTCTTCAAGAAAAAGGTACGTACAAACACATTCCAACTGATAATTTTATCTCTCAATACACTAGAGATTATTATCCTCCATTGTTAACCTGGTGAACACCGATACTGACTCTCACGCCTGAGCTATCCACCGACGGTCGAAGTAGTCAAGCTTTTGGTGTTTATCGTGTTTACTGTGCAGGATCAGGGCGTCTTACGTGATTGGGACGTGGCTGGAGATCTTGGAGTTAACATTGGCGCTAGATGGAGGGGTGAGTTCTAGTGTCATTGAGCTTTCAATCACATTCATTTTACCTACTTCGGAAGATGGTGAGGAGTAGAGATAGTACGCCAGAGGGGCAAGCAGTGGCTGCGAGCTCATCGTTGCCCCGTGTTTCAGTAAAGGATCGTCTGGGTCCTTCCAAAAGTGCTCATGAGAGTACGGCCTCCAAACACGAATCAGGGGGTCCTCGTCCGAAGAATCATGGTGGAGCCAGACGGAGGCTGGTCTTTGATACAGATAAAGAGCTTGATCATGGTCGAAGGCGGACAGAAGGTTCACCGACCAGGACTCATCATCGAAGTGGTCAGGAGGATAGAGCTGCCAAGTTGGCAAGGATGGCAGACGAAGCATACAAGGCTTTAGAAGTTCTTCTAAAGCAAAGAGAAGATATAGCGGAGCAAATGCTTCGGGTAGCTGAGTTGAAGGACGAGGCGTCCAGTCATGTTTGGCCCAAAAGATGAAGTAGGCATAAGGAGATGCAACGGCGAGAAGGGAAAGAGCCGGAGCATTCTATACATGTGTCTCAGGATCGTTCTCATGACCGAAGGAGATCGAGGAGAAAAACTCCCGTTGCTTCTAAGAAGGCACTTATTGTCGTTGGTTCTCAGCGTCGAGACGATGATAGGCAAATGAGTAGGTCGAGGGAGGTCATGCCAGAAACTAGAAGGAGAGAACATCGACGTGAATATTCTCATCATGAGGATAGAGTTACACGTCGGAGTAAATCCAGAAGTCCAACAAAGGTGGTGGGGTCCGATAGAGGAGGCCGATCCACTTAGAAGCAAAAGGTTATTCAGGAGAAAGAAATCTCCTCTCAGCCAGAAGGCGTGGATTTTCTGGTGAAGGAGTTGAAGGAGCTCAGGAAGCAGTTGGCTGAGGTGCAATAGGTGAAGGACACTCCAGGGAAGAAGGCGTCTCCTTTTTCCTCGGACATTCTTAAGGAGAAGGCAGACGTCGCCAAGAAGTTGCCTCGCATGGAGAGTTACGATGGGTCTGGGGACCCTTATGACCATAGTCAGGCGTTCGACCGGCTGATGGATTATTATGATTTTACTGATGGTGCTAAGTGTCATACGTTCATCACAACGTTAAGGAAGGACGCGAGACAGTGGATGGGGACTTTGCCAGCAGATTCAGTATATTCATGGACTGAGCAATGCGACAAATTCCATGCTCGTTTTGGAAGCAACCGTAGAAGAGGGAAGCCTACGGGATCGTTGGCTCAGGTTAGATAGTTCACCAATGAGTCCGTAGGTCAGTATATGAAGAGGTTTAGGGAAGCAGTTGGCCAAGTATCTGACCTCAATGATCTTCAGGCTGTGGGGCTATTTCAGAACGGACTACATCTGGTGAAGTCCGAAAAGTTGGTGAAGAAATTGATGTTCCACCATCCGAAGAGCTTAGCAGAAGCTTTCGACAAAGCAGAAGGCTATATCGTGGTAGAGGAGGCTATGAATAGCCTAAAATGTCCTTCTTCGAGGGAGATCAGAAGAAGGTGGGAGGGTATAATGATCGGCCAGAGGGCTGTTCGAAGAAGTACAACAACTCATGGCGACAGGGAAGTAGTCGTCCACCTGTTCTCACCCCGAAGGTGAATAAGGTTTACACCAAACTGAATACGGATAGATCAATGATTTTGGACCAGATCAGAAACCAATCGTTCTACGAACTGCCTCGTGATAACTTCAAGCCAGGATAGGGAAATGCTCGGAAATATTGTGGCTATCATCAAGTTGCAGGTCACGACACTAATGAGTGTTGCAATTTGAAGGACTTTGTGGAAAGGAAGGTTCAGAGCGGTTTGCTAGTTCAATATGTGGCCGGGAGGGATCAACAGGATCAGCAGAATGTTGATCATACTGTTCAGATGATTCAAACGATTCCACCTATCCAAAATGCTCCAGCACCACCACCAAGGCACGTCGTTGATGTAATAACCGGTGGGACAGCAGGGAAGTTGGTGGGGAAGAAGAGGAAAGGATACTTGGATTTGGTCATGTCCGTGGCGGGTGCTCCCGCGAAGATCGACAGACCATTCCCAGGGACTGTTATATCCTTTACCGATGCAGATTATCCTTCGGAACCCATCGAGCCTCATGAAGGAGCGTTGGTGATCACTGCACAGGTAGGCTCGATGGATGTAAAGCGCATGATGATAGACAAAGGGTCTTCTGTGGATATTATGTATGCCCATACTTATCAGAGAATTCATCTTAATGGGCGAAAGATGGAGGTCGGATAGGAGGCTCCCCTGTATGGTTCAGCAACGATCCAGTCAGAGTTGCAGGCACTATTGAACTATCAGTGGTCTTCGGCACAACTCCTCAGCAGGTAGAAATAACCTGTAAATTTTATGTTGTGCATGTAGATTCGGCTTGCAACGCCATACTGGGACGACCTACACTAACAACTCTCCAAGCTGTAACTACCATCCCTCACTTCAAGATCAAGTTCCCAACAGCACACGGAGTTGGAGAGGTGGCAGGGGACTTGGATCCGCCCGACATTATATCGAATGTCATGTTATTTCCTCGGGAGTAGGGGTCGATGGTTGAAAGCAAAATATGGCAATTGAGATCAAGCCCTTTACTGAAAGCAGTTCGGAGCTATTGGTTGCTCCTGCAGGAGAGACGGAGGAGATCGAGCTGGTTCTGAGAAAGAAAGATAAGACAGTGAACATAGGTTCGGGTTTGCCGGAACCTCTCCGGACAAATCTTAAAAAACTTCTTCGCTACTATGCGGACATTTTTGCATGGGAGCCACAAGACATGCCTGGAATTAGTCGAAAGATTGCCGAGCACCGACTAGATGTGGATCCCTCAAAGAAGCCAGTTCGGCAGAAAAGGCGAATCTTTGCACCTGAGCGTCAGAGGATTATTGATGAGGAGATTGCTAAGCTGATAGCTGCTGACTTCATCTTTGAGATCGACTACCCGCAGTGGATGGCTAATGTAGTGTTGGTGCAGAAGCAGAACGGAAAATGGTGAGTTTGCATCGACTATACCGACCTGAACAAAGCTTGTCTGAAGGACTTCTATCCTCTGCCCCATATCGATCAGCTCATCGATGCCACTTCGGGGTATGCACTACTAAGCTTTATGGATGCTTTTTCAGGTTATCATCAAATTTCAATTTGTAAGGAGGACATTCCAAAGACAGCATTCATTACACACCGTTCGGTGTATGCATATAAGAAGATGACCTTTGGCCTAATAAATGTTGGAACCACTTACCAGAGAATGATGAACTTCATCTTCGAGAGGCAGCTGGGGAGGAACATGGAAGTGTATGTGGACGATATGATCGTGAAGAGCATGCATGTTCAGAAGTACTTGGATGATCTGGAGGAGTGCTTTCAGACTGTCCGACATCATAAGTTGAGGCTCAATCCGACAAAATGCACCTTCGGGCTCGGTGTAAGAAAATTCCTGGGTTATCTGGTCAGTCAGAGGGGTATTGAGGCCAATCCGGAGAAGATCCAGGCTATTCTCGACATGAAGACTCCTCAGTTGTTCAAAGACGTTCAACGTCTGACTGGTAGGATTGCAGCTTTGAGGAGGTTCATGTCCAAATCTGCAGAAAGATGCTTGCCATTCTTCGATACACTGAAGGGACCAAAGAATGCAAAGACATTCCAATGGACTTCGGAGTGTGAAGTCGCCTTCCGAGGCATAAAGACCTATTTGTCTTCGGCTCCTTTATTGGTGAAGCCTGCTCCATCTAAGACCTTGTATTTATATCTGGCAGCTAGTTCGTTAGCAGTGGGAGTTGTTTTGGTTCGAGAAGCAGGGGGAAGCAGCATCCGGTTTATTATGTCAGTCATGTCCTAAGGGATGCTGAAACCAGGTACCCGAATATTAAAAAATATTCTTTTGCTTTGATAATTGCTAGTCGAAAGCTTCGACAATATTTTCAAGGTCGGCTCCTGGTCGTCTACACGGATCAACCATTGAAGAAGGTGATGAGCAAACCAGAGGTTTCTGGGAGATTAGCAGTGTGGACAATGGAATTATCCCAATTTTTTATTGAATATCATCCCCGAACCGCTATCAAAGGTCAAGCCTTGGCAGATTTCATGGTGGAATGTTCGTTCTCCGAAACAAATGCTGGCCATTCGATGGAAGCCTTTTTGGCAGGTGGTCCTTATAAATTTGTCAGGCCCTTCGGGGTAGGCAAACTTCATCGGTGTAAGGAGGACGGGGTGGACTCGTTGGCCATTCGATGGCAGCCTTTTCGGTAGGAGTGTCCTTATGGGTTTGATTTACCGCGAGTAGTAAACAAATTCCAATGTCCTTTTAAATTTTGCTTTACCACGAGTGGTAAACAAAAGGCCCCGAAGTAAGGAGGTATGGTCGGACTCGCTGGCCATTCGATGGCAGCCTTTTTGTCAGGAGTGTCCTTATGAATTTGTCTTACCGTGAGTGGTAAGCAAATTCCATGGTCCTTATTTCTTTGTTTTACCCCGCATGGTAAACAAATGTCCTTATATACTTGCTCTACCCCGAGTGGTAAACAAGATCTTGATGGTGCAAGGAGGATCAGCCGAATTCACCTTATGACTGATCTGTCTCACACTTCGGTAAAGATAAGTATACATTACTTTATTTTGTTCAAGTGTTGAGTTCGGTTCGTTCAGTTCAATTCATTTAATTCAGTTCATATCATCTCCTAACTTAACTGTTATATGCCTCGTCTGACTCATAATTTAAATTAAGTTCATTCAAGGTCATTAATACTGAATTATTGATAAGAAACGAATCAAAACAGAAGCCATGATAAAGAAATTTGAAGATTCGTTCATCCATCCAACCATAATATTAAACTATTACATAAAATTAAATTTTTTTTGATAAAGTTCTTAAAAAGCAACTCCCAAAAAGATAGAAATTTTCACAAATATTTTTAAACAATTCCAGAGAAAATAAGAATATTCACTTCAGACATTATCCTCGCCCTCTGAAGAGTCGAGCAGAGCCGGGTCCACCTTGGCTGATATCAGTTTTTCTTTACCACGACTTCGACAAAGCTCATAGCCTTCAGAGTATATTTTCATGATCTCTCCATTGTTCTCGTCTGATTTTCGATACTCTTCGCAGATCTGCTTGCGGAGATCATTGGTTAAGGGAGGTCCCAGATCTCGAAGAGCCCGGAGTTCCCTGATTTTCTCTTCGAGCTTCTGACGCCTATTCAGATGGAGAGTCTCTTGTAACTCCAGCTTCGAAATCGATTTGGTCAGGATCTTAGTATCAGCCTTTAGTTCTTTGATCTTCTCCATCCTTATTTCATTCCTCTGAACCAAGTCAACGTTCATCTTGACGATCTCTTGGTATTGGGCCTTGGTTGACTTCAATTCTTCATTGGACGATTTCACATCTTCTTTGGTCTGAGCCAACTCATTTCGAAGACCTTCATTAATGTGGAGAACGCTTTCACGTTGAGTTTTTTCCTGAGCCAAAGCCGACTTCAGGATGGCGTTCTCCTTTCTCATTGCTTCTTCTTCGGCTTCAGCTTCGATAGATTTTGGACGCAGACATCCGAATACAGCATTGGCCTACACGTGTTTCACATTGTTTGATCAATTTCAAATATCTAAGCTCAGAGATAAATGCATAAATTAAGGAGAGACCCATTTACCTTCGCCAGATAGCTCATGCCTTCGTTAAGCAGATCCCCGTTCGAACTGTTCCCGAATTGGTGATCGTCGGTTTCCCGAACGAAAGCCTCGAATAATTAAAAAGGGAAGTTAGCATTAAAACGTGGCCACATGGTCGGGGATGCCATAACATCATGTTGAAACTCGAAAAATGATTGTTTTGGAGGGAAGGGCATAGATTGATCACGAGTTGGTGATAGATCCTTATGTATATTTTCTGGAGAGGGCGACCGAGCAGGAACAGGTTCGCGAACTGGTGAAGGAGCAAAAGATGAACCCGGATGACTATCAGACGGTTGCTTTCTCTTGCGAGAGAGTGAAAGGATAGTTTCAACTGGCTCATCATCATCTGGCACTTGAATTTCTATGGGGATTGCTGGAGGAATGATGGTCGAAGATGTTGGCACTCGAAGTTTGTCGGCAGTTAAGGGGGTAATCTTTGTCCTCAATTTCTTGACACGAAGGACTTTCGCCCGTTCGTGCAGAGGTATATCAAAAAGGCTTTTCTTGGTTGGAGCGGGTTCAGGAGGTGCAGAAGTGGGAATGGATGAAGGGTTTGCTTCTGGATTTGCTTTTGGATCTATCTTAGGGTTTGTATCTAGGCGGATGGATTTGGATCTCCTAGCAGCTCTCTTTCTTTGTCGGGGTTTGAGGGATTCTTCAGGTACAATGGGCTCATCGATTTGTGGTTCATCAATATGAGGACCAACAGTGGGTGGTTTAGTAGTGAGAGGATCGGCTTGGGGAGATTCTTCTGTTGGAGGTTCCTCATTTGCATCCGTAATCTTCCCAGCCAAAAAGTATTCAAACTCTTTTACTTACAAGAGTTCTGGCCTAATCAAAGACACTGCAAAGATTGTGCAATGACAACTCAGAGCCAATATTATCAAAGGTTTCACAGAAATATGCATAAAAATAGTTCGACACTTACGTTTATGATCAAACAGCCATGCCTGTTTGGAAAGAAGTCCGTGTTTCCATTCTTCCTTCGGGAAATTCCCGAAAAGCTCTATCATCTCGTTCACTCTTTCATCAGAGATGTCACCAAAATCTGCAGAAATTTTCTCGCCAGTGGCCCAGTTCGGTAAAGAGGCAATTTCCGGTCCTTTGACGAAAAACCATCTTTCGTGCCACCCCATGTTGCTCGAAGGAGTGTTTATTAAAGACCGCCTCTCAAATCTTTCACCTGCCTTTGGTGCTTGCTTACCAAGAACTTTAAACCCTTTTTCCCTAGACTGGGCGACTTTGTAAACAGTAAAGAAGAAATCAAGGGTGGGTTCGACGCCCAATTCATGGCAGAAAGCGATGAACGCTAAGATATGGATGTATGAGTTTGGGACTAGTTGGGCGAACCCAACACCGATAAACCCTAACAGGGTAACCAAGAATATTTGAAGAGGGAAACAAACCCCCTTTTCAAGCAAGGTCACTGGAACCGCCGTCCACCCATCTGGATGTTGGTACATCTTCTCATCAGATTTGGGGGCTCTCATCAAGTGAGTATCGGGGATGTGATAACGAGCTTTAATCTTTCGCAATTCAATTTCAGAAACAGAGGAGGGAGTGTTGGCATGAGGAAACTGTTCTCTGTTTTTGAAGAAATCAGAGGGGTTAGGAATGGATTTCGGTGGCAGAGATTTCTTACTCGGAGTGTCAGTCTTGGTGTTAGAACTTGAGGCTTCTTTATTAGGGTTTGGACTGGGCGGTACGATGTTGATTGGGGTCGCTTGGAGAGGAGAGCTCTGATCAGTATTTAGGACCACCATTGTTGTTAGATCACAGAGAATGAGAGAGTTCGAAGGAGAAGAGAAGAAAGCTCGAGAGTCCAGAATTTTAAATTGGCAGGTAAAACTGTTAAATTTGGTAAAGTTTACCTTTTATATTGACAATTGCACGAGACTCGAGGGCGGCACATTTAATTGATAGTCATAATGAAAAATATGAAAGGTTAGCATCCTATTCAAGCCTCATACATTAACCAGGTCTAGTTTCAAATATTCTTCAGATTGGGCCTCTCATATTAGACCTTCTATCTCTTTCTATTTTGTCTTACGGATCCTACCGGTTGGATTTTTATTTTTCATTATGGGCCTTTAGTAAGTCCAATCATATCATGCATCTTTATAGTTTCCTATTAAACTCCCTGTTTAATAAAAAACTAGGGGGCAATGTCGGGTCATGATATTTCTCACATTGGGCCGAATGGATTGGGCCCACTTATTTAATTAGTCCACTGAGTCTCCATCATTGGGTTCTAATAATATTGGGCCTAGTCATCATCTTATCCTTATTAAGTCCTTCTGGTATCTGATTGGGCCAGTGGGTTGACCCATTAGATATTTTAATATCTCCTTCTTTGACCGGTAATGATGAAAAAGCATGATGGTTGACTGCTGCACCTGCCAAGCATTAATGTGGATGGGATTATAGCACTACGCGGCATAAACGATGAGAGAAGAAAGATGACAACACATGCGATCGGTGGAAAGCTTATCGAGGAGTGGGTGGCTACTGTTAACTTGAAAAAAGAGAGTATAACCTAGCAAAAAAGTCTTCAAGAAAAAGGTACGTACAAACACATTCCAACTGATAATTTTATCTCTCAATACACTAGAGATATTATCCTCCATTGTTAACCTGGTGAACACCGATACTAACTCTCACGCCTGAGCTATCCCCCGACGGTCGAAGCCGTCAAGCTTTTGATGTTTATCGTGTTTCTTGTCAGGGATCGAGCGCCTTTACGTGATTGGGACGTTCTTTGGAGATCTTATTAACATATATATATATATATATATATATATATATATATATATATATATATATATATATATATATATATATATATATATATATGATATATGTATGCATGCAAAAATATATTTGCCCAACTTTGAACTTTTTTGAAAAAAAAGAAATAGGATCTCCTTGCCTTTTAAATATTTATATGAATTAATTTATTTAACACTTGACATTTAAATTATCAAGGTTAATAAAAATTAATTCAAGTAAAATTAGAAAATAGTTTAGATAAAATAATTAAATAATTACATATTTATTTAATTATAACATAATTATTATTATTATTATTCAAAATATATAAAATAAAATAAGACCTATCAATTATTATTATTATTATTCTAGTCTTTATATAATCTAAAATAGTAATGTTACAAGATCTCATTTTATTTAATATAAACAAGGCAAGTGGGAAGAATATACCAGTAGAAAACACAAGTTCAGTTGTTGTAACATCATAAATAATACATGCAATATTTTCCCATATTAATTACTGATAGAGCTCTGGAATAGATAATCTTGGTGTTGGAATAAGAACAAGAGGTACTTTCTTCTTCAACACAATCCCAAACTTCTCAGCCACATCTAACTTCTCTCCTGCCGGGAGTTTCCAGTCAAAAGAATGAACAAGCGACGCGAGCGATAACAAAAACATCCTCTCAGCCATGGGAGTCCCTGCACAAATTCTTCGCCCAGAACCAAACGGAAAGTAATTAAAATCATTTCCACTAAAATCCCATTTTCCATCCAAAAACCTCTCAGGTCGAAATTCCAGCGGATTTTCCCAAATAGAAGGATCCCTGTGTATTGACCAAACGTTAACAAAAACACGAGCGCCTTTTGGGACAGTGTAGCCACCAACAATACTTGTGTTATTGGGGCAATGAGGTACTAAGAGTGGAAGGACAGGGTGCAAGCGTAGAGCTTCTTTCATAACGGCGTTTAAGTAGGGGAGTTTGTGAATGTGATATTCTTCCACTATGTTATCTTTTCCTACAACTAATTCCAGTTCTTGCTGGACTTTTTTAATTACTTCTGGTTTGTTCATCATCTCGGCCATGGCGAATTCGACCGAGTTGGAGGTCGTGTCAGTTCCTCCCACCACCATATCCTGTACCAGATTCATCAAGTTAAAATCAAATGATCGATCTTTAGGTTTTACTTTGAAATGAATTTTAATATAGAGGATGAATGTTTGGAACAATAGGTCAAGCCTGGCTAGGATGTGATATAAAACCGGAGGCATGCGATTATGGGAATTGGGAGTTGATATTAACATGCTTAAAATTATGAGGACAGGAAAATTGGATTAGGAAATTTTAATAGTCAATATTGATTTGCAACGATATAGATCAGCAATAAAATTATTTTAGATGCATTCATTTTATATTGTATCACTAAATATAATAATTGTGATGTTAAATGTGTAATGTGTAATGTGTGAAATTGTCTATAGGATCCCCTCCATTACATATATTCACTAATGTTTTTGAAAATTGATATTTTCACAACACTTTTTGATATTTTTATATGAAAAGTGTCGTTATTATAGGATACTTTTTATGTGAAAATATCATTTGTTGTTGTGAAAATATCAATTTTCATATTATAGTACATATTTAGCAACATAAAAACAAGTCCATAATTTTTCCCATTTTCTATCAGCTCTCATGACAACTTATGGAGCAATACTACAACTCTTAATTTTTTGTGCCTAAATTACCAAGAAAAATACTATGAAGTATTGTGCTATGTAATTATAGTAAAACACTTGAAAACATTTTCAAGTAATTTGGAAATAAAATTCTAAAGTTATGTTTTTGATAGTTCTTGTTGGAGGTTCAAGAAAATCCACCAAGCTTCTGTCCAAAAGGCTAAACATTAAGCAGTGTTAGGGTGTGGTTTGATGGGTTCAAGAGATTTGGAAGGACCCACACTATGTGGTCATGGGTAGTTATATTGTCAATAAAGGGTTGATTTTATTGAAGGGTTACGGTTTAAGTTGACTTATAATTTCCTTGTTCTAATTGACTTTCTATTCTTGAAGAAGTCAAATGCTATTTCAATTCGGGGATAGGCATGATATATTGAGGTGATGTTATCAAGCTATAAATACAACCATAAATCAAGTTTTGGTACACACACTTTATTACACTTATTCATTAGAACAATTATCTACCTCCATTCTTGACGTTTCTAGCTTGTACTTATTCTCACATTGAAGTTATCTTCGGCGGTCCCGTCTGTCAAGCTTTTTGGTGTGTTTTACTTGTTCACCGAGCATGTTTAAGTTCTTTGTTTGGTGATTTGGCAAATAGACAAATTTTGGCCTTAACATTGGCGCTAGAAGGAGGGTTTAATTCTAGTGTTTAGTTGAAATCACTAACTAACTTTTAAAGAAAATGATGTCGAGTAAAGGAAAGAACCAGAGGACAGTTCAAACAACACAATATGACAAACAATACCCAATCACACACAGTGGTCCCAACAAAAGCTTAGTCGACTCCGGTTTAACCACAATTTTTTTTTACAGGTCAAAAGGCTCTCGATCCCCACAAGCGCGGGACAAACAATCAGTCCCAAATACATACTCACCAAGATCATGATTGAGGGCTGGAGGGGCAAGACATGCATGAATTAATCCGGATGCATAAGATCCAACAGGCAAAGGATGCTTTGGAGACCTTACGCCTCTAACAAGAAAAGTGGGATGCACAATTAATTGGCTGAATTGGAGGGGGAGGGAGAGGTTTCCTTGAATCGGCAGGGAAGTCAAGAGTCTACACCGCAAAGTCGGTCTAGAACCCACCGATCAAGAGACTCTCTAGAAGGAAGGAATGGGCGCAGACCACATCCCCGGGACCCGGAGGAAGGACGAATAAAGCTTGAATGGCGTCAACGATTCACTTCTTCGGATTATATAAGGGATCTACATAGAGGAACTTCCCCGAATGGAATATCTGATTTCATTATACAAAAGTTTACGGAGTTAGAACAAAAGATATCGGCTGCAGCTCAAGTGAACCAGTTATCGGTCGACCGTTGATCACCCTTTACAACAGAGATTAATCGTGTTTGGGTGGATTTAACTAAATAGATGCCCCTCTAAAGACGTATGATGACACAGGTGACCCCTACGATCATACTCATACGTACGAACATCTCATGCGTTACTATGACCATTCGGATGTGACTCAGTGTCAGATGTTTGTTACTACTTTAAAGAAAGTGGCACAATTATGGATGACACTGTTGCCACCCAACTCCATCGGGTCTTTACAGGAGCTTTGTGACAAATTTCATGATTGATTCAGTAGCAACAAGATAAGGGAAAAGTTGACAGCTTCTCTTATGCAAATTAAATAACAATCAAACGAAAGTTTGAGTTAATATGTGAAGAGGTTGAAGGAGGCGGCCGGCACTGTGACGGACCTCAAAGTTCCCCATGTGCTTAGATTTTTCACTGTGGGGTTAGACATGGAGAAATCGCAAAAGTTGCTGAAGGATAATATATTTAATCCCCCGAAGGATTTATTAGAAGTTTATGATAGGGCATATAATTTTATCACCATTGATGATGTTATGGGAAGTCTTAAGACGCAATCACGCTAGACGGATTAACCTCGGGGCTGGGATCAGGATATCAATTATAATCCCTGGTCGGATATGCAGGTGAAGAAAGAGGAATGTAACGAGTTTGCGAGAAACAACCGACCTCCATTCTGAAATCAGTGCATTAATAAGGTATATACTCCCCTTAAAACCGACCGGGCCAAAATCCTTAATGAGATCAGAGATAATTTTAAATCGTGCTCGGTGAACAATCGTACAATAAAGGGAGATCAGAGTTTGTTCTGCCAGTAGCACCAAAACATGGGGCATTCGACCGAAGCATATTGGCAGCTGAAAAATATGATAAAAAAGAACGTCCATAATGGGGATTTAGTGCACTATGTTGCCGGACGAGAAGGATAAAATTAAAGACAGAGGGATGACCAAGAACACCATCGGGAACGACGTACGACAACTCGGTCAGGATGAGCCTGTTCAGCGAGTTGTGGATGTTATTTCGAGAGGTTTGGTGGGACGTATAATGGGAAAAAAGCAACGATGCTAATTAGATTATATTTTGATTGTGTTTGAAGAACCACCAAAAAGGGAAATGACCTAACTTAACATTGTGATCTCCTTATTCAATCAGGATTATCCGTGTGACACGGTGGCACCACACAAAAGGCCCTTGGTTATCATGACACAGGTAGGACCGGTTGACATGCGGAGAATTTGGATCGATAATGGGTCTTTAGTGGATATTTTCTATAGCCATGCGTACCGGATGATGGATCTGAAGGCCGGAGGGAAAATGGAGGTTGGGCATGAGGCTTCTTTGTACAAGTTTAGTAACGATCCGATCAATACGGTCGGTACCATCAAGTTATCATTCACCTTTAGTACAACTTCTCAACAGGTTTAGGTGAATATTAAGTTTTTTGTAGTACAAGTTGATTCCACTTATAATGTTATATTGGGTCGGACTACAGTTGCGCTACATGCAGTCACATTATATCCCGCATTTCAAAATTAAATTCTCTACACCACATGGGTTGATGGGGTGTTCGCCAGATATAATGAAAAAAGTGTGGTTGGTGAGTGTAATGGTTTGGTGAAGGAAGTGTGGCTGGAGAAGGTACCTATCGATGCAAGAGATGAAGTGTTACGAAGAGATGGCGTCTGAGCTCTCACGAAAGTTTGAATGTGTGGGTGAGAAGTGGAAGTTCTTATGCTTGGAGAAAAAGTTTAAAGGACAATAAACCGTACAAGCACGTTTTTCCATTTACGACGTAATGATGAAAAGGAGAGCCTCTGTCAATCACGTGGCTTAATGGGTAGGTGGTTTGACTTTGGTGGCGTTGCGGTACGAAAGAACAAATTTAAGAAGTTTATTATTAATTTTGTATTATTATTTAGAGATAAATGTTGAATTATTAATGTAATTATTTAGCAAGCTATTATAGTAGTAATTTTTCATTAGGAGAATTTTATTTGTACTAGTAGATTTCAATTAACAGAATTTATTATAGTACTAGATTTTAGTTAGGAGATTGAAGATTGTTTCCTTTCTAAATTAGGATTTTTACTTAGTATTATCTATTTAAGCTTTGTAACACTTCATTATTTTGAGATTATTGAATATATTGATTTGAGATTTTGCCCGTTTCTTTACCGATTCTCTATGGAGATAGGTACTCTTATTCCTTCTTCCTACCCCGTTCTACATCATAATGGTAACAAGAGTCAAAATTCCTGATATCGTTTAAATATTTCACCCAATTCCTTCCTACCCTATTTTTTGGCCTCCATTAAATTGTCGAAATTTGCTAGAGAATCGACAATAATTTTTCGAGACAAAAACACGGTCTGCAACAGGAATTGTTGTCGCCATAGTCTCCATCTATCCCGGAGAAAAAAAGGTCAACATTACTATTCATCGCTATAGTGTGCGACACTGTTCATCGAAGTTATGTTGTTTCTTCTATGAAATTATAGTTTGGTACCCTCACGTTTCTAAAATTTTCAATTCAACACCTTAAGTTTATGAAATTTTCAATTCAGCCCCAAAGTTTATGAAATATTCAATTCAACCCCCAAAATTTTTGAAATATTCAATTTAGCTCTCAAAGTTTTTAAGTTATATTTTTTTAAAATTTTCGATGCAACCTCTCTACATGTATACAATATCATCTATGTTTAACAATCCAGACTTTCTTTAGGCTAAGATAAAGAAACTTGAGTATCAAACTTTGGTCATATGCGAGCAACTTATCTCGTGTCTCGTATAGTGCCGAGTATTGGAAATTATGCTATCAACTAGCACTTTCTGAAACAAGTCTTGCAAATTTAAAGACACATTACGAGTACATAATCACATGTTATGTTCGTCCATATTTTGTTCAAGCAAAAAAAAATGTTCAATTCATCCTAATTGTGTTTATTCAACTAAAGCAACGCGCTCACAAGAGGAGACCCGCAAAGTAAATTCTTACAAGACAATTGATGAATATCTCAAAATACTTAAACGTATCAATAACCAATATGAAATTGGTGAAGATAAAGAAGAATATGTATTCTTGCATATTGATGTTTGTGAGAAACATGAAGCGAAAGTTAGTGTGTTGAACAACTTGCAGATTCAGAGATGGTTTGCAGTGAGAAAATTAAAATTAAGTTTGACCCCAAATGCAAAAATATTAACGAAGATAAAGTTGCGGTCAACCACGTTGATTTTCTCTTTCTGGTTCATACATTTGAGTCCCAAGCTACTTCAATTTTTTTTTTATTATGTCATTATTATTCTCGAAAATTGTTCTCCTAACATTAAAATATCATATGCGAATATTTTGTTGAAAGGCATCTCTCGGACTGTGGCTTATTATTCTACGATATTTTAAAACTCGAGGACTAGTTTTTTTTTCAAAGGCGAGGAGAATGATGCGGTACATAAGAAGAAATTCAAAAAGTTTATTATTAATTTTGTATTGTTATTTAGAGATAAATATTGAGTTATTAATGAAATTATTTAGTAGAATATTATAGTAGTAGCTTTTAAATAGGAGAGTTTTAATTGTAGTAGTAAATTTCAATTAAGAGAGTTTATTATAGTAGTAGATTTTAGTTAAGAGATTGGAGATTGTTTACTTTCTAGATTAGGATTTTTACTTAGTTAAGTATTGGGTTTTCTATTTAAGAATTGTAATACTTCATTATTAATTTGATATTATTGAATATATTGATTTGACATTAAAGTTATGTGTTTTTGTGTGTTTCTTTACCTATTCTCTGCGGAGATATGTACTTTTATTCCTTCTTCCTACCCCGTCTTACATCAGGTGGTGACATGGGTATATTATTTGTTAACTGATTTTATACTCTTATTTTAACTTTCTTATAATAAGAGTGGTGACAATGTTGGAGTTTGATTTGATGGATCCAAGAGATTCGGAGGAACCCACAACACATGGTTGGGTAGTTATATTGTCACTGAGGGGTTGATGTTTTTAAAGGGTTACAATCCAAATTAACTTATAATTCTCTTGTTCTAATTGGTTCCCTATTCTTGAGGAGGTCATATCCTATTCCAATTCAGGAACGAACATAATATATTGAGATTGATCAAGCTATAAATACAACCATAAATCAAGTTCTAGGTACACACACTTTATTACTTTTATTCACTAGAGCAATAACGTACCTTAATTCTTGTTAACGTTTCTGGCCTGTACTTATTCTCACACCAGAACTATTCTCTGATGACCCTCGACCGTCAAGCTTTTTGGTGTATTTTACTTGTTCACCGTGCATGTTTAAGTTCGTTGTTTGGTGATTCGACAAGTGGACATATTTTGGCTTGTTACTATCAGCTCTCATGACAAGTTATGGAGCAATACTACAATGCTCTGAATTTTTTATGCTTACCAAGAAAAATACTTTGAAGTATTGTGCTATGTAATTACAGTAAAACACTTCAAAACATTTTCAAATAATTTGCATGGACATAAAATTCCCAAGTTATGTTTTTGATAAACCTACAAGAACCGTTCTTGTTGGAGGTTCAAGAAAATCCACCAAGCTTCTGTCCAAAAGACTAAACAGTGGTTAGTATGAAATTAACTTTGATCAATTGACCAATACAATATCGACACGTACTCTTAGCATGTCAGCACTATATATATTAATCAATTAACTTACGATGAATTTAAATTCATGATAACCGGATCCGCTAAACATTAGGCAACATTACCAAACTTTCAAGCTTAGGCCTACCAAATTCTGTCCTAACTCCTCCTAACTTGCTTGATCTATAAACTCGAGGTGTTGCTTTTTTAGAAGCTTGCAGATAATTTATTAAACTATTCATCTATTTCTCATGTTTTGAATCTAAAAGGGTGTGGCTAGCTAGGAAGAGTTACAAAAGGACGAAAATGATGACACAAGTTGTCTATTTTATTTAAATAAAATATTAGTTAAAAGGAAGAAAATAATAGGTAATGTTCCAGACAGTTGTCTATTTTATTTGAGTAATGACAAGGTTTTAAATTTTGTCTCAAAATGTGTATCAAATGATATGATATTATACAAAATAAAGTGTAATATATGATATAACCAATCACAATAAACTTACTAAACCAATATAATGATGACACATCATTTGTCATAATTCTTGAGACAAAATTTGAACATACTAACATTACCCATTTATTTGAGATAAAATATTGGGGGTGGTTAGCATGAACTTCATGAGAAGTTCACTTCATGTCCAATACAGTGCTGGAGATCACCTTTCTATCGGTGTGTCAGTAATATATTGGGCATGAAGTGAACTTACATGAAGTGAATGGAGCTCACTTCATGCTAATCGGATCCTAAAATTTTAGTTAATCCTGCTTTACTTTGTTTTGGAACCTGTTAAGTACTAAAGACCAAGTAATTAAAGCTCAAATTCGAATCATTTTTCAAATCAACTTGAATGGGCTTTATGATGTTGAATCTGTGGGTATCATACATTTTTTTCTAGCCTATTTCAATAGTATTTTTCTTTTTATTTTTGACCGTCAAAGAACACAAAATTCTCTGCCTTAGACATCAAAGAGGGTTATCAGTGATATGCTGCGACTAGTCTTTCTCTACACACTGCACTAAAGCTATAAATTTCAAGTTAATGAAAATTTAATGTTCAAGCTACATGCAGATTGGATTAAATGATTTTTAAGTCACTGTACTTTACGTCAATTTACAAATGGATCACTGAACTTTTTTTTTTTACAGTCAACTCACTGTACTCGACTTTTTTAACATAAAGTTAAAAAATCGTTAAATGCTTCGACTTTAACGGGAAAAAAAACAGCTAAGCTACTGAGTTGTAAAAAAAAGCTGATGTGATAGTGATTATGCGACGTGGCAGTGATTACGTGGATTTGGAGGAAAATTTTTATGAAGAAAATGAAAAAAATATTTTAAAGTATAATATAAATTTAAAAAGTGTGCCAAAAATAAGAAAATAAATAAAATATATATTTAATTATTTTTGTAATTAATATCAAATAAAATTTTATTTATAATTAAGCCATTTATAAAATAAAAAATCCAAAAATATGTTAATTAAATTAAGAGGAATGTGAAATATATTTAGGGGAAATGAAAGAAAATTATAATAAAATCAGAAAATTTAGCAAAAAAATTCATGGTAGAAATTAAAAAAATAAAAAAGAGTTATTTAGTTATTTTTGTAATTAATAGAAAATATTTTCTTTATATAATTAATAACAAATATAATTGAGGAAATTATAAAATTAAAAATCTTTTAAAATTAAAAATCTTTTCAAAATCGGACATTAAAATTATAATTCACTACAAGAAAAAGGTCTATCAACATCACTTATCAATGACCGATTGCATGACGCGGTCATAATCGTCGTCGATAAAATCTGGTCATTGGGATGCACATCAACACCACTATCAACGATCGATATATCTGCATGATCGATATGAGCGTAATCGAAATGACAACTCGGTCGCTTAAGTTTAGTCAACACGATCCAGGGCCAAAGTCGACGTGGTCCATATGGCGTAACCACTATCAATACCCACAAGCTACACGATACCCTCAATTGTTTAGCCATCATTATTAACTATCAAACCGCATCGACGCTGGTTGATATGAAAAAAACCAGATTTTTGCTATTTTACAGAATTCCCAAAAACCTATACCTGTTTTGTACCTTCTTCATCCCAACACACATACACAACAATATAAACATCCATCGTCCACCAACACATACACCAAACTAGTATATAAACATTTAAAAACCAATATGATTTGAATAAATATAATAACATTTCAAAACTTGTTTAAGTAACATACAAACATCCAAAGAATGAATATACAAGTACAAGCTTATACTATAACTACAAAACTTGTATAAAGTAGGTACGTCAAGCATCATCGCCTCCTTGTTCACCCTGTAATTAACAAAATAATAAAACAAGTTACGAATATAGTAACTATGTTGATACTGGTATATATTACGACAATACATACAACAAATTGATTTTATACCTCATCGTCATCCCCATGCTGTCCTGCTGCTGCTTCCGCTACTACTTCAGCTAACTCCTCAGGACTCAGAGCCCCCAGATGCCCGCCCAGTATCTTCAGAAGATCTCGATCTCGACATATAGCTCTCACATACTCATTCGAGTATGAATAATTTGGATGACTCGATGATCAGAAAGACTGGGTAGAAGCAGCTGAGCCATCAAGGATGGGCGCCGTCGTTGTCCTTAACCTTTAATGTAGTTCTTCTTCACAATGACGCCTCTCCCACAACTCTTAATCAATAAAGCGACGTGGAGTGCCTTCGGATAAATATTTCATTCAATAAATGCTTATAAGTATCCTGTCATTATGTTAACGATTAAATAGTTAAAATAAATTACGTAAACATTAATAAACAAGATCAAATTGTTAAAACTTATTACCGCTTATTTGGATAGCATCAAAGCGCATCATCATCACGGTGTGCCACGTACACATCCAACTAATGGATAGGCTGACCTTGAGACTGAGACTCCTATACAAAAAATAGCACAATATTACTAAGTAAAAATGTAATATTTTCTACAATTCATGATTGTAAACATATTAAAACTTGTAAATACGCACTCAGCGTTGATATGTCGCAATCGTGAAATCTCGCCACCAGTATGTTCCTTTTAGCCTTTTTCGCCATCGAACCCGAGGATCCATTGGTGGCGGCAGTCTTTCGTCTTTTCACCCAGCTTTCAGCTCTCCATTGGGCACACATCTCAGCCCATATGGAGTGGGTGCACCACCAGGGGCTATGCTTGTGCATGTAATCCTCTCCCTGGCCTGGATGGTCGATCTCAGCATTGTGAAGGATTTTTTGTCTTTCTTTGTTCAAATTGTCTTTGAAAGCGGATCACAGACTTCGCCAAAATATAATGTCGTATCAATCGAAGCATCGCTGCGCCTCCCATCTATACCGTTTCTGCAAATAAAATAACAATAATAACATTACTAAACAATTATCCTTTGAATATTATATTATCTGTCATAATTAAAAAAAACATACCTGAAATTCAGCCCAAACAACATCCTTATGGGCGATAGGTGTGCTAGCCCACGTAATCACAGGTGTAGGCCAATTCTATAAACACAGCTGTGATATGCACTTGACGATCTTATTATCTGAAAAATTACTATAATATACAACAATTTATATCAACGATAAGTAGATATATTAAAGCAATTTACATCTAAGTTATAATACTTATGAACATTTTTCAAACTTATACTTATAATACTTAAAAAAAATTCGCCAGAATCTCTCCTACAATATAGACTAGCCACATGCATAACGGCATGCATATATGGACATTTCTAGGCACCCAAGACACAAACCAAGAGAAATATACAAATTTTCAATACAATAAGACCAAAACAATAACGATTGAATGCAAATTAAAGCAGTAAAAAATTCAGACCCATATATATTACCAATATAATACCAATCAAAACATTACCAATATACAATTATACATGAATTATAGATAAACTTAATTCCTAGTTATGTTTTATGTCATACTCATGTTCATGATTTTGTTGATCTTGACGATCTTATTATCTGAAAAATTAAATCACTATAATATACAACAATTTACATCAACGATAAGTAGATATATTAAAGCAATTTACATCTAAGTTCTATATATCTTGTATAAATAGAATCTTAAATGCTTATATATAAATGATATATCTGCGGACGACGTCGTCTTATTCGGAGGAGGAGAATCAATAAGAATCCGATCATCCGGATTATTAGGGCCTTGGGCACATGATTAGGCCCCTACCCAAGCCGCTTTTTTTTCCTACCTTGAAAGCCATCCAGATATATTACAAATTTTAAGATATTATTATGAGTCATATTTGATTACATGTATATATGACAATAAACATGATGATGATATAAACATGTATATATATGAATATAAAATGACAATAAACAAAAGTTGCATTTAAATAGTTTAAGACATAAACATGACAATGATATAAAAAACATGTAATGCTAAACATACATTTCATTTGTTCAAGTGTCAATGTCCGATTCGTAATCATCTTGTATCGTGTTGCGATTCATAACCATCATCTCGCTTGATTCAAAGGTCGATTCAATCAATAACTCTTCCTCCTCAGTATCAATGTCATCTGACACAAGTATTGACTCAGGATCTAATTCATGTAGTTCATCTCCACCATCTAACTGGATTACTTCATTGTCGTCCTCCACATTTATTATAGTTTGACTATGAAGCATCTGCTCTTAGTAAATCTCCCCATCAACTACTTCTACACGACTACGCGCGGGAGTATGAATTACAACTTGCCAATCTGTAGGCGGTCTATCCCTTTTCCTAACAGGACTAGGAGTGTAGTATACTTGTACTATTTGAGTTGGTAAAACAAATGGTTCGTTGGAGTACGCAGACCTATGGAGGTCAATATCGACGATTCCATGTCTGTCAACACGTATCCCTTTTTCTGAATCAAACCAACGGCACTTGAACAAGTGAATATGACCCCCGTACGTGCCCTTGTACGACAACTCTACGATTTCCTCCAACTCCCCATAAAAGGCACGACCAAGCTCATTGTAACAATCTCCTTGGACACACACTCCAGAGTTCGTTGTTCTTTTACCGCGCCCATATGCCTTTGTATGAAATTCACAACCATTTATTTTATAACCATTGCGGCTGACTTGGTCCTTGTCTGGTCCCATAGCTAGGACTTGTACATTAGCCAAAATCGTTGATCCCGCAGTCAAAGCCTACAAAAACTCCATCTTATTAAATGAAGTCATAGTTAACATGGAGTATATATATGCCGTGCTTAAGAAATTGAACTTACTTTGTCCTTTAGCCAAAGTGCAAATTTTTTATCACGATTGATTTGAATATCTTTATCAGTTATGTCGGGATGCTTCACTTTTAACTCGTCATCGTACAATCTATACCATGTTATAAACATTAACATATTGGAATCATTAATTTTAACTTAAAAGATAAATTATCAAGTTTACATGTGTACCTCACAAATTGGCAATCTCCTCATGAATTGAGAAGAATGTAAGTATGCTGCGACAGATGTAACTCTTGCTCGAAAAGGAATATGTGCTTCCCTTTTCCATAAGCGTGGCCCAATAGACCAAATACAGAGAGCTGACCATTTAGTTCAACATTTCCCCCATCATCATGTCTCGATACTCGATTGGCCTTTGTCAAGACTTCGTCCCGAAAATAGTCCGAGACAAATGTAGATATCTCATCGAAATCAGATGTCTCACATATCGACCCCTCGACATAAGCTCTCTCTTCTTCACCTTCCTCTTAAGGTTTCCCATCACCCTCTCGAAAGGGTACATCCATCTATATTGAACTGGACCCCCAACACGAGCTTCATAGGGAAGATGGATTTGCAAATGCTCCATGGAGTCAAAAAAACCAAGTGGGAATATTTTTTCCAGTTTACACGTGATCTCTATGATGTTCTTCTCAAGTATAGACATGTCCTTCTCATTTAATGATTTTAAACATAAGTCTTTGAAGAAACGACTAAGATCCGTCAAAGCATCCCATATTGGTTTATCAAGCAGATCCCGAAATGTTATACACATAAGTCTCTCCATGAACACATGACAGTCATGACTCTTCATCCCTTGCAATTTCCCACCCGTAACACACCTTGCAATGTTTGACGCATATCCATCTGTTAGTTTCAGAGACTTAACCCATGTGCACACATCTTTAACTTGCTTTTTGGACAATGTGTACCTTGGATGTGGTTTGGCAATCTTACCATTAGGAGATTCATAAAGTTCTAATCCAGGACGCTTACAAATATATTTCATGTCCAAATGTGCCTTATCGTTATCTTTTGTCTTCCCCGTAACATTCATCGCGGTGTTAAACACATTATCAAACACATTTTTCTCAATATGCATCACATCTAGATTATGACGAATCAAATTTGTAGACCAATAAGGCAGTTCCCAAAAGATGCTTCTTCGAACCCAGTTATAAGATTCGCCAAACCCATTGATTATGTTTGTGGCATCAATCTTACCAAATGGGATAACCGACAATCTCATCACACGATCTCGCATCTCTGTTCCCGACAATCACGGTGCAGGCATATCATTGTCTACTTTCCCTTTCCTGAAGTGTTCTCTATTTCTTCGAAACGGGTGATCTACCTAAAGTTAATGATGACGATCAAAAACCAAAGAAGGCTTTCGACCTTTTGATAGATTAAACGACTTTGTATGCTCCATACAATACGGACAAGCTAACTTCCCGTGTGTACTCCATCCAGCTAACATACCATAAGCTGGGAAGTCACTTATAGTCCACATAACCGCTGCCCTAAGGTTATAATTTGTTTTCGTTGGAACATCCCAAGTCTGTACTCCATCCTCCCACAATACCTTCAACTCGTCTATAAGAGGTCTCAAATAAACATATAAGTTCTTTTAGGACTCTTAGGACCAGGAACCACGAGTGAAAGAAATAAGTATGGCTGTTTTATACACATCCAAGGAGGCAAGTTGTACAGAGTAACAATCACAGGCCAACATGAGTACGGAATAGCTGAGTGGCCAAACGGATTGAAACCATCGGTGGAAAATCCAAGCCTCACATTTCTAGGTTCCAATGCAAACCCAGGATGTGCTAAGTTAAAATCTTTCCAAGCCTTCCCATCTGCGGGATGATTTAGTTCTCCATCTTTAGCTGGATGTGTTATTGGAAAATACATTAGAATCTTAAACGGTATACTTGATTTTTTTTGTAGTCACACCCTCTTTATTAGGCCTACACCGATCATGACTGCAAAACGTGCACCTTGTCATCTGTTCATTTTCCTTATAAAACAGCATATAATTGTTGGGACATGCATCGATCTTTTGGTATCCAAGACCCAACTTCTTCACCATTTTCTTATAAAAGTAATAGTTACCAGGTAATTTCTCACCGCCAGGCAACATACTCTTAATGGCCTTCAAGAGTGACTCAAAACACTTATGGCTCATGTTGTGATCAGCCTTGATGTTAAGTAATGTCGCCACTACAGACAATGTACTGTGTTTGGTGCAACCATGCCACAATAACTCGCTACCCTCATCTAACAACTTAAAGAAGTCTTTGGCATCAGAATTCATAGGTTGCTCTCTACCTTGTTCCCAATTAAAATCTGGCCCTGCAATATCATGAACCATTTCATTCATTCGATGAGTACTACTGCCCGAATTGTGTACTTTTGTGATGCCACCATCTCTTCTCTGCCCATGTGCCCACCAGCATTCTTCGTAATTTTTCATGAACCCAGAAATAAGTAAATGATAGTTTACCACGTCTCTGTCCATAAAATTTACATTCTTACACTTCAAACATGGACATCATATCTGCGACTTACCATTCATACATTCCGGGTGACTATCGCATACTCCAAAAACACTTGGCAACCAAATTTCTCTAAATTTAGTCAGAAGATTTATCCGGGCACTTGACTTTCGTCGTGCCATCCAACTACTGATGCTCAATAGAGGTCCATGATTCCAAGGTACCTACTACGATAACATTATAAATGTTAACATATAACTTGAGCATACTTGTAACCATATGACTTGAGCATACTTGTAAACATGCATATGATTAACATTTAAGCATACTTGTAAGCATATAACTTGAGCATACTTGTAACCATATGACTTGAGCATACTTGTAAGCATATGAGTATCTTGGAGATTCATTCATATCAACTAGTGTGCTAAGGCGCCTAACATGTTTTAAGATTATACCCCTCACGATCCCTTTCTATAATCTTTTATGTTTTGGGATAGTCACAACTTGGTTGAGCAATTTATAGCTTTTATAACATTTTGTAGCTTTATTCTTGTATACATAAGTGTTAAATACCCTTGTTTTTCTGTTATAGCCAAAACAGTCTCTTTATTGACCAAGTGTGTCTAGTTACCTTCTCTGTTGCACTAACAGTTCCCTAGCACTGCCTATTTTGGCTTAGCATCCCCCTAATAGCTTACCATGCTAACAACCAAGCTTGGCTTGGCCCCGTGAGGCTTGGCTAAGCTTGGTGTGGCCTCGCGGCTCCAAGCCCAGCCCATCAGGTCCAACATCCCCTTAATAGGCTCTAGTGGATCACCAATAGGCTCGTTAATAGTATAAATATTCGCAACGACCCGACCAATAAAAAAATTTAGCCAGAGTCTCCCCTATAATATGGACTAGCCACATGCACAACGGCATGTATATAAGGTCATTTCTAGGCACCCAAGACACAAACCAAGAGAAATATACAAATTCCTATTTATATAGGTTGCTAACTTGTAAAAATTGGTTGTTTTCGTTTATATAGGTTGCTAACTTGTGTGGCTACTTCCCATCCCGAATTCTTTCGATAGACATACACTTTTATGGCATTGGTGAACCGTGGCCATGTTTTTGGATTGTGCATTAGTATATTAGTTTGCAGATCTCTATGTATTTGTGGGGTACATGGGTTCATCTCTTCTCACACAACAAATCTGAGTGCATATTATACAATTATAGTAAACCTCGCATTTTATATTTGCATCCAATTATTTAATTTGCTTTTAGAGAACAAACAAGGCATCAACAGCTATATGTTAATGTTTCATGACCAATTTCCCACATTATTAATGTAATAAATCGCTAGATGGCTAATGTGGAAACCCCCCATGTGCCTGTCTGGATAATATCCAGCAAACTCCATTGGTAGCCTTCCTAGTTCCTAGTATTGACAACTTAATAATATTATTATGTATTCAAACCATATTTTTTGATTTAGTGAGCAAGTGAAAGTAGCATAATAATAATAGAGAGGTAGTACACTTGACTTGGTTGGACAAACCAGTTCCAAACATTCAATATACAGCAAATGTAATATATTTACACTTATTCTTATTTTCTAAAATAATTAATATTTTTAATATTAGTAAATAATTCCTCCAAAAATCACTGTAAAAAATAAGGAGCAATGAATACTGGAGAGATTCCTGTGCTAATTAGAAATCCATGACCATGATATATCAAATAAGGAGCAAATCAACAAATTATCAAATAATTCCTCCAAAAATCACTGTACAAATTAGAGAGTAATGGAGCATAAGATCACTGTAATGAGCAAATCAACAAAACCCTGAAAGAGAAAAAATTAATGTTCTAAAAATCATCAAATAACCCTAAAACAGTACAAATTAAAACCCTAAATATATTGGAGAGACAGAAATAAATTGATAGTTCATACCTTGGAATAGAAATCGACTGTGGGTATTGTCAACAAATATTAAGGGCTGCGGGCGGCGAGTATGTCGGTGGGGTGGCGGACAACAAAGGATGCGTCCCTCTTCCCCTTCTTCTCTTCTCCCCCTTCTCCCTCTTCTCTCTATTCTGCTCTTCGCTCTTTTTTTTCTTCGCATGTGTCGAGCGAATGACTGTAACTGGTAACATTAAGTTTAATCAGCGATCGCCATCAGCGACCTCATGAGGTCGCTAATTTTTAATGATGTGGAAGTATCAGCGACCGCATGCGGTCGTTGATGGATAGTGGTCGCAAACAGCTATCGCGCCAATATTTCCTGCCAATTTTTTTGGAGGTAAAATTGAACCAGCGACCGGGGTCGGTCGCTACCATAATCTAGCGACCATATGAGATTGTTGTCGCTACTGTCGGTCGCTACTAATTCTATCTGCGACCGGAGGTGCGATCACTGATATGTTTGGTCGCTATTAGAGCATTTTCTTGTACTGATTGAGGCAAATAGAGCACTCTCCTCATTCCCCACCTTTCTAAATTCTCAAAATCTATCCATCAAACAAACAGATCGGTGATGATGAAGATTAGGCGGTGGAGAACCCGCTTTCGGTGTCAACTGTACTCCTCCATGAAGGATGTGGGTTCAGATGGAGGTGAATCGTTGCTAGATTGGGGTCATTGTAGGGGCCGGAATCAGCGGGCTCTGCATCGCTCAGGCAATGACGAGCAAGCACCAGGACCAAGTTCCTAATGTGTTGGTGACGGAGGCTAGGGATAAAGTTGGTGGAAAAACATAATTGATGGGTTTCTATAGGAAAAAGGTCCCAACAGCTTCCAACCTTCTGATCCAATGCTCAAAATGGTGGTATGTTTACGAGCTCAATTAGGATTAGGGTTTACTCAATTTTGTTGTTCTTCTCAAATTTTGCATTTTCTTTTGGCATTTTGTATTTTATGTTTACTTTAATTATCTGCTTAAATGGCTATGTAACACTCTTTTATTATGTAAAACACTTCCACTGGTATTTCCCAAATAAATGAAGTCAATCAAGGTGTGACGCCCCCAAAACAGGTATACATCACCCATCTTGAGTCGTCAAATACATGGTACAGAATACAAATACAAACTTAATTATACAAACGTCGTGTAATATACGAAAAAACATATGCTATAAGTTTTAATACAAATATTGTCATCTAGACAATATCCACACTCAATGGAGTCCTCATTATATTTATTATCACACTAGTTAACAGAATAGTGAGGACTACTAATGCTATCATCTGGACTGTCACTCCGTTCCCCGACTTGTCCCAGCTATATTCTCATTTCCTGAAGAGAATAGTGAAAGAAAGGGTGAGCTCAACTAGCCCAGTAAGAAATATTATGACTAAGATAATGCATAATAAATTATCATTAGTCTTCAACAATGTTAAACTAATAAAATACAATAGACATCAAGTTTAACTGCAGCGGAATAAGTAATCCATTAGAACGAGTCTATAGGCCACATTTCCTACTCCATCGAGGATTTCAAGTGGGCCAATTAAATCGAGGGTTGAGATAACGCCTTCTTGAACCTTCTTCTTCACATTCATCAGATTCGGGTGTGTAGCTTGAGCGGCTTTAACTTTATCGATTAAAGTCGATTCTACTCGTATATTCGTTATCTTCACGTGAGTCCCTAGAGTATTTAACTCTATCTTCATCATTTGTAAGTTATACAAAATGGGTCTTTGTGTTAACAACATCGCACTCGTAAACGCATACGATCTTCTACTCAACGCGTCAGCTACCAGGTTCACTCTTCCACGATGATATTGAATGGTCGTAACCTTCAACAGCTCGAGCCATTGCCTTTGGCGCATTATACGTTCGTTTTGGGTGAAGAAATATTTAAGGGTTGAAGAAATGGGTTTTGTACTGGGGTCAATACAAAATTCGATTTCACGTTCTGGGGTAGGCTAAGAAGTCTTCAAGAATAAGTCAGAAATTTATTAACAATAGAAATATCATTCAAAACTGTGACTCTCATCCAAGACTTGGATAGCACATGTAATGAAGGTTTCTCCTAACGGAGTTTCAACAGATAAGTCAAAGTCTAACTTCTTCGGAGTCAAATTTAAACGTTGAACGTAAGCAAGAGAGATAAAAGAATGGGTAGAACCCCAGATTCAATAAGGTATAGACTTCAGTAAAAATTTATAATTAACTAACTCGTCTGCTAACTTCGTCGTAAGTTACTCACTTTTTGAGAAGTCACGAAAACGCCTTCCTAAAACCACCGACTTTGTTTTGTCCAGATCCGCTTTTGCCACCCGTCCCACTAGACTTGACTTCACTATATCGACAAAAAATCGAGCTAAATGACCTTCTCTTCTTGAAATTTCCACTTTTATTATCTTGGCCATGATTACCACCGAAGTGGTTACCATTCTTGGCATGATAATTTCCCCCACGATGGTCATCATTGTTTCGATGGCCGTTGTAACTGGTACGATTATTATCGTATTGTTGGTTGTTACCTTTTGGTTGTGCTAACTCATTATCGCGATCCAATAACTGAGCCCTATTCACAACATCTGAATATAAACAAAGTTTATGAGAAATGAGGTATTGACGTATATCAGGTTTCAAACCTCTTAGAAACATTCGCGTCATTCGCTCCTCATTATCGACCAAATGGGATGAAAACCGGGATAACTCCGCAAACTTAGCCTCGTATTGCGATACTGTCATATTATTTTGCTCCATTGCTTATCTCAACATTTTCAGATGCCATTTTTAAACACTATCACAAAACAAGGGTTAATTGACATATCATATATTATCCCTATACTCTGACCGACCAATTAAATACCAAATAAACTTAGGTAGGTCATATTAGCGAAGGAATTCCCCGTCTCTCCCCTCCTAGTTCTTGTCTCACATCTCAGCCAGGGATCATATCCCTAAGCTTTGATACCAATTGTGACGCCCCCAGAACAGGTATACATCACCCATCCTGAGTCGCCAAATACATGGTACAGAATACAAATACAAACTTAATTATACAAACGTCGTGTAATATACGACAAAATATATGTTATGAGTTTTAATACAAATATTGTCATCTAGACAATATCCACACTCAATGGAGTCCTCATTACATTTATTATCACACTATTTAATGTAATAGTGAGGACTACTAATGCTATCATCCGGACCGTCACTTCGCTTCTCCGACTTTCGTCCCCAAATATATATTCTCATTTCCTAAAGAGAACAATGAAAGAAAGGGTGAGCTCAACTAGCCCAAGAAGAAATATTATGACTAAGATAATGCGTAATAAATTATCATTAGTCTTCAATAATGTTAAACCGATAAAATACAATAGACATCTAGTTTAATCAGTAGCGGAATAAGCAATCCATTAGAAGAGTCAAGTAGAGCATGATATCTACTATCTTCTTCTATGATTTAAAAATTTTTCATCAATTTTTATCACCGAGACTCGACTTTAATAAATAAACCACATCATCGAATCATCCTCCGCACTACGAAGTGCAAGGATATTCATTAAATCATCAATGGTCATGACTATACCGAATAATCCCTGGTCATAATCATACCAAGTCCATCTATGCACGTAAGCCAAAGATGACTTTCATCACAATATAAGCATGAGGATGATGACAATGATATAAGCAATAATCAAACGAAATTAAGGATAAATATTAAAGACTTTAAATTTATCCAAATATTTTTAATCACTTAATAAACTCATAATCTAATATTATTAATATTATAATAATATTTTAATCACTTCTTAAACTTATAAACAATTTATTTCAATTGTTTACACTTTACCAAATAATGCATTTTAATCATTTAAAAATGACATACTCATAAGATTTCATCACCAATAATCAAATCACTCATCAAAAATCTGCATATACCTTATATAGGATTTTCAAGCCCTAAAATCCTATTTACCAATTCTTCAACTTCACATAACATATTTAACTCATATGTTTTAGAATTAAACCATTTTCATAAAAATTACCAAATCAACTTATTATTTTTCTATTCTTTGTCCAAACATATATACATATATTTCATACACAACAAGTATTTTTTTATAATTTTTCAACTCCTTTAAGTATTTTTCAAAAATTAATTTCTAATTAATTCCTTAACAAATTAGCTACCTCAAGTTTAAATCCAAAAATTTCCAAATCTTGGAAGGATCTTACACATGTTAACGTGAGCTTCCAGTTTAAATTTTATGGTCATCAGAGTTATAGAACTCCGGTTATAGTGTTTTTCGTCGAAAAAATCTAAATATTGAAATAGTCATAACTTGCTCATTTTAAATCGGAATGAGCTCATTTTTGGACAGGAGGTACTTTATACCATATATTTCTATGTCCCAAAAGGCCGAAATTTTTCTCATAAATTAAGTGGCCGAAACAGCCCTTACAAAATTGTGGGCAGTAGTTTTTTCTCTTTTTTTCACTTTTTTATGCTTTGTTAAAAATAGTCCATACAAAATCTACAACTCCTCTTTCAGTTATTCCACTTAGAGATGTTATAAAACTTATCATAATATCCTCTCAAATCTTTTCAGAATTTTTGAATGTCCGAAAAATTACGAAACTACAAATGGATTTTAACCCGCCATGCGGTAATCCACGAAATGCATCATCATTTCACAATTTAATAAGGAATGAATACGAAGGATCATTCATCATGCATGTAGTAATCCACATAGACAGGTTATTCCAATAGAATAATAAATAATGGAACCAGGTCAGGCGTAATACGCACCGGCGTGGATATTCTAAATGTATAATAAAGAATAGAATAACAACAAAAATCACCATGCATGCGATGAATCACTTGCATAAAAGTTATTCCAATGTAATAATAAATAATGGAACCAAAGTTAGGCGTAATACGCATGCAAGCGTGATATTCCAACAAAATAATAAAGAATAGAATAACAACGAAATCACCATGCATGCGATGTAATCGCATGCATGAGTTATTCCAACATAATAATAATTAATGGAACCGTGTCAAGTAATAATACACCGCAAGCGGATATTCCAACGTAATAATAAAGAATGGAATAATGTAAGAATTTCACCATGTATATTTCATGATAGGTTATTCCAATGTAATAATAAGGAATGGAATAACAATAGCTCTCTTCATGAATACGAAAGAAATAATACCCCTTACCTTAGAAATAAACTGGATACTGGAGTAGAGAGGTAGCAGACTTTTCTTCTTCTTTCTCTCGATAATTTCTCTCTATAATAATTGCTTTATAGCTTTAGTGAATTGGTGAGAAATGAAGGAAGAATGAGCTTCTATTTATAGAAAAATATAGTTTCGATAATTGCACGTTTTGGGGCTCAGAATATTACAGTATAATACCTTCCTCTTTTCCTTTATTTTTAATTTAGTCCTGCAAGTGTTATCAAACTTGCACCACCTCCCCTAATAGTAAATCATGTGAATCAATAGTTCTAGACATGTGAAAAAAACAATTACAGTATAGTACCTTCAACTATACCTCCATTTTAACTTAGTCATGCAAGTATTATCAATCTTGCACCAACTCCCCTAATAGTACAAGAATGTGAATCAATAGTACACACATGTGAACAATAGTTATAATCTTGTGGATTAATAGCAATCAATTGCTCACTTATCTGGTTAATTACCCGATTGGTCAATATAACCTCCAGACATCAATTATTATCGAAATAAATGTCGATCTTCACTAACACTAATAATTCCAACAGAATGGAACTATCAAATTCATCTTTAATCAACACAAACTTATTCATCATTAAAATTATAATTCACAATATTTAACAACCGTGTCGCTCCTGTGAAAGAGGGGCTTTTCGATAAGGATTTCTCCTTATCATGCCAAGCAATTAGGTGACCAAACCTCTCCTCGATGTAACTTCTAGACATTGTCAATATTGCAAAAAATAATATGAATAACTTTGTCATCTCACTTATTGATTTAATAATATAACATATTATGCAGATGATAATTGTGACAATAATTGAATCAATAATATGAGATATGATGATCGTGAATTATCGTAGCAATAATTGAGTATAACCGAGTGACTTCTTACGTAAGCATCAATAATCAATACCGGTGTTACTACTATACAACCACGCCAGACATCGTACTTTTTTACTACCGGGTAGTTCAACAGTTTTAACGGTAACTCTTTCGTCGTTATTTTTATAAAATGATAATTTTGTCGTTTTCTAACTACAACAATACTTCCGTTGTGGGGTCCACCAATGATTGTGCCGTCGTACGAATATTTCCTGTTAAAACGAATATTCCCCGAATAAACGAATATTATATAACAACTTGCTTACTTTGCAAAATTTATAAATATTATCCACAACTATAACATTATATCAAATCCACACCATAATATTCAAAAAAATATTTCAAAAAATTTAAATCTTTATTCATAAAATTTGGGGTCTCACACAAGGTACCAAATTTATAATTTTAGAAGTTGATTTTCTTTAATGTACTTGTAAATGAGGACTACTTTTCAAATAGAGGAAAGTATTTTTTTTCTATGCCATGTATTATCAAAAAAATAAAACTAAATAAAAATTGCCTCGATTATAATTTTAATATCCTAATTTGAAAAGATTTTTAATTTTAAAATATTTTTAATGTTATAATTTTATAATTTCCTCAATTATATTTGTTATTAATTATATAAAAAACATTTTCTATTAATTACAAAAATAACTAAATAACTCTTTATTTTTAATTTCTACCATGTATTTTTTGATAAATTTTTGATTTTATTATAATTTTCTTTCATTTCCCCTAAATATATTTCACATTCCCTTAATTTTAATTAGCATATTTTTAAATTTTGTATTTTACAAATGGCTTAATTATAAATAAAATTTTATTTGATATTAATTACAAAAATAATTAAATATATTTTTTGTATTTATTTTCTTGTTTTTTGGCACACTTTTTAAATTTATATTATACTTTAAAATATTTTTTCCATTTTCTTCATAATTTTTTTTTTCCAAATCCACATAATCACTGCCACGTCGCATAATCACTGTCACATCAGTTTTTTTTTACAACTCAACAATTTAGCTGTCTTTTTCTATTAAAGTCAAAGCATTTAACGATTTTTTAACTTTGTGTTAGAAAAGTCGAGTACAGTGAGTTAACCGTAAGAAAAAAAAATTTCAGTGACTCATTTGTAAGTTGACGTAAAGTACAGTAATTTAAAAAGCATCTAACCCCATGCAGATTGAAGTTGGACTCCATATGTTTGAAACTGACACATCAAATTTTGTTGAAATAAAAAAAAGATATACTTGTTTTCAATTGAGAATCAATAAAATAAAATAGAAAGGGTAAGAAATAAAGGGGGGGAGGGGGAATGTATTATTGACAAAAGGGGCAAGACAACAAGAGAGGAGCTCTGCTAAGCATGATCTTTTGACAAAGTAAGAAGAACCTTTATAGGGTTTAATGGCCAAGGGAAAGTGGGTGCACAAGCAATCAAGTAAAAATATAAAACATACTTTGTTCTATTGAATTGAAAAGTAAAATGTTATTTCATATGTAAGTTCTGTTTTGTTGAATATCGGATTCAGGAAAAGGGAACCAATGGACCATGGTTGGCATCAATAGCACATAAGAAGATCCAATATGCATATCCATATAAGCTTACATCCATTAATTAGAATATAGTTCAGAGGTGTGTAAGTGCAAAAATAGACCAAACTAGTTGGATCCAACTAGAATGCAACTCAACTATGGGAACAATGAGAGTTTTGTTATTTGCCCAGCAAAAATCCAAGTGGTCATCAAACTGGAAATTACTTTTAATTAAAGTGTATGAATTCAAGGCAAATTCCTTTAGCTGACCTTTTCTACTGAGCTCATATGCTGCCTAGCTCTTCGAGCACAATCTGCAAATTGGTTTACCAAACTGGCACATTTTAGAGGATTCTTGACATTTTCCCCATAGCACTCCAAGCATGCATTTTTCTCCGCCAAGCAGGGCATTTGTTTCTGGTGTGGAAGCTTGAACTCCTTCTCATGAAGATCCTTGGCTCTCTGTGTTACTTCCTGCACCATGTCCTCTTCCTGCTTCTTCAATCTATCCAGAGCCTTTTCACTATCTTGAAGGACATACCTGATTGCATCTATCGCCTCATGAGAAGCTTGTGGAGGTGGGGTAACTGGCAGAAAGAGTGGAGGCTGGACTGGCCATCCCACAGCACTGGGGCTTTTTAGTGTATCAGAATCACCAGAAATTTGCTTCTGATGGACTTTAGTAGGGGATTGTTGGGGTTCTCGTGGTATCTTTGTTTTCGGTTTCCTCATTTTCTTCTTCACACCGTCATCTGCGAGCTGTTTAACTAGGTTGCTGCTAATCTGAATTGTAAATGATTCACCCATTGTAGAACAGGTTCAAGGACAAATTACCTAGAAATATCAGTTAGTATAGGATTAGAATAGCAATAAATATAATGCCAATCGCAAGATAAGCTTGCAATAGAAATATAGCATAGTGCAGGTGGATATTATATGATTACCCAGCATCAAGCATTTGACAAGGTGAAAGGAAGAGAAAGAGGAGAGGGATTTACCAGCTCTTGTTGAGCCAATGCTATCATTAAACTGTTCCAGATCAACCAAATTAGATGTATATGAATAATGATAACATGTCTGCTGAGATTAAGAGGCTCTTTAGTAGTTCAAATGATCTCAGGAACATAATTTAAACGCCTGGTTAAATCAATGCTTTGCAGGATGCTGCTTATCAATTAACCTTAGATCCTTAGAATAGTCAATTTCACCTATAAATTAGTCGTGTAAACCTCATTCCTATAGTTTACCATAGAGCTTTGAAGAAACCAATACTTTTAGCTTTCCAATCTAGTATATGTTTAACTCAACAACTTCAAGGGCATTTGAAATGCTATTTCTATCTCTTGGCAGCTGTGATAGTTTTACATCAAATTTTAGCATTATGGCAGCAGGTTCCTAAACTGTTAATATTTCAATAAGATAACAAGGTCAGCCATTTACCTAAACTAATGGCGGATAAACTTTGGTGAGATTTGGCTCAAGAAGTGGATATCCTTACTACCTAACAGAATAAAAACCAGTCTTTTCAAGGCTAGGAACTAAGGAGGTGACAGAGAAACATAATCTTTCTGAATGCGATTTATCAAGAGTTCAAGACGTGCATTTATACTGAGATAACTTGAGGAGTATTGTGATGGTTGATTTTGACAAACACAAACTTACCCAAATTAGCATCTAGAATGTTTTCTCCGGAAATGCAAGGGCATACAAGTTCACAATAATCGATTCACATCAGCTCCAAAACAACTTGAATTGATTAGCATTTTCCACATTCAGACAGCGCACATGTTTTTGGCTCTCATTCCCCAATTTCCTTGCTGAGAGCCTAAGATAAATAGCTAAACTTGAGACAACCCAAATACATTTATTTTATATTACTCCTGACTCCATATCATTCTAAAGCATTTATGTCAAAATGGAGGGGATCCCAAAAGTTGAATAAAACTCTAACTAAATTGATCTATCGTACAAGTTTACATAATGATTACACAAATGACAATAAAATTTCGCAGAAAATAGCAGGGGACAACATAAGTTACACAATCCATCACATATTCTATAATCTAGTGATTCAATTGAAGCTTGTGTTCCTCAATTCAATATAACTTCACAGAAAATACTCTTAACTCTTGCTTTAAACCAAAAGACGAGACTAGAGGATTAAGGATATTAGGTATGAAAAATGAAGAAGAAGAAGAAAAGATTACTCACAAATCGGGAGGGATGACCGGGCTACTTAAAGATTACAGTCGATTGAAAGTATTAGATCCGTCTTAGGCTCACCACCATTGCCGCGATTGTTTTCTTCTCGATCGTCCGAGCTTTCCGTTAGCCCTAAACAAAGATCCACGAGATGACGACAGTCCTCTAGTAAAAAATAGAAAAAATAGTCCTCTAGTAAATATAATTTTTGTAAGAGCAAGAGGTGGAATACACTTACGCTATGTTTAGTTTTAAAATGGACAGGAAAAAAAAATGGATAAAAAATTAAATTTTTTTTTTTTAATTTTTATGTTTTTGAGTTTTTTAATAAACAGAAAAGAAAAAAAATAAATAAAAAATTTGGTCATTTTTCTCGTCAAAGTTTTCCGTCCAAAATTGGCCTGATTTGGACGAAAAAGAAATTGGAATAAGTAATATTTTTATAATTCTCATATTATCCTCAACATTTAATATAATAAATTTTAAATTATAACTCATGTCCTCAATTTTAAATTTCTATCCTTTTTTATTAAAAACTCAGAAACAACACAAAGGAAAATTTTAAATTTTCTATTCTTTTCTTTTCTGTTCTAATTTAAGTTTTCTATTCTTTTCTTTTCTGTTCAAAACTCAGAAACAGAATGTTAACGTTTTTTTGTGTGAACTACTTTTAAAAAGGGGCTAAATATACATTAAATATAGATTAATATCCTGATTTTTTATTTTAGGAATTGTCTTTTCAAAATTTTTAATTAAGGACTAAATTTTTAATTTTTTATCACTTTATGGATTGTCTTTTCAATTTTTTCAATTAAGAAATTAAATTTTTAATTTTTTCCCACTTTGAGAATTGTCTTCTCAATTTTTGATTTTTTCTATGAGGTGATTAAAATTTTAAATTTTTTTATTACATTTAATTGATAGTATCACGTAAGAAAACTGATGACATGACAATGACACGTAATTAAAAAATGTGTATGTGTAATATTGAGTCTTATTTTAACATGTATTCAATTAATTTTTTGTACCAAAAAGGGTAAATAAGACCATTATTAATTTTAAAGTAAATTATTATTATTGTTATTTTAATATAAGACCATTATTAATTTTTTAAAGTAAATTTAATGATAATTTTATCCTTTTTGGTAAATTATTAATTTTTAAATTTAATATTTGGTAAATTATTAATTTTTTTGGTAAATTTAATTTTTTAAAGTAAGATTAATAATGGTCTTATATTTACCTTTTTTTTGTATAGAAAAATTAATTGAATAAATATTAAAATGAGACTCAATATTACACATAAGCATTTTTTAGTCACGTGTTGCTCTCATGTCATCAATTTTCTGACATAACACTATCAATTAGACGTAATCAGAAAAAATTAAAAGTTTAATCCCCTAATGGAAATGATTGAGAAGACAATCCCCAAAGTGAAAAATAAAATAAAAGTTTAATCTCTTAATTGAAAAAATTGAGAAGATAATCTCTAAAGTGGAAAAAAAATTAAAAGTTTAATCCCCCAATTGAAAAAATTGAGAAGACAATCTTTAAAGTGGAAAAATTTAAAAATTCAGGGTATTAATTTATATTTAGGCCTTTAAAAAATTACAAAATACCTTTATGGGTACACAATATGAAAGGGAGTGTATTTTTATATACTCAAGTACACAAAAATGACGAGTTTGATTTATAAATTTACATCTATGAGCGATGATTTCTCTATCTTTTGCTCCCTTCAATCTAACCCTAACAACTTAGGGAAGAATGATGGGTTAGAAATGGATACAGAAGGCACAACAATTTTCTGAAAGAGCTCGACCCTATGGTTTCTTACGACATTATTACGAGGCTAATATCTAAATGGATCGATCTAGCCATGAACAAGTTGAAGAGAGCTCTATCAAGCTTTGGAAGACTGAACACACGTATGTAAACCGATACTTATGGATTCAAGGGTAACATCAAGTCGAAAGAGTGTTATAGAAAGATCTGCACTTCCCTTTAACAACATAGGGGGAAGGGGGTAATTATTCATATTTAAGAAAGGCGTGCTACACTAGAAATAGTTTGTTGTTATTTCTATTCGATAACTCATGCAATTATATGCGATTTTTCTCACCAATCATTTTTATCTATTATAGATATATAAAAAACCATGTGAAAATACCTCTTTTAAATGTAATTCCATATGCTTAATTCCCTTTGTATAAAATATGAATCTGAATTTTTTTTCTATAATAACATAAAATGACATCACGTGGTCCAAGTTATCAACAAAATTTTATATTGTTATATTATCATATTACTAAATTAACCACTTAAAATCATTCAAGAAACTTAAGAATAATTATGAAACAATAGTATTTCCTTGATGTAAATGAAAACGTATAAACTAATCATTCAACAATATAAACAGTCTTCCGGATTTTGTCATGGAAATAAGATTTTTTTTAATAGAGAAAATATATGGGGAAAAAAAATAAAATCAAACATCAATTAGACTCCTCCCTTGGGACTAAATAGATAATTGGCTTGCTTCATGTCCGTCGAAATTTAGACGGTGTCCCAGCTTCCGAATTGGCAGCTTATACTTGAACTTCAATTTGTCGGGCCTGGGCCCACATATGCAGTCTATACATTTGAGAAGTGGTTAGCGATCGTTTTATTTTTTTTAAGTAAGTTGGTCGATTAATTAATAGAGTCTTTTAACATGCTGGCGCTCAATGTATGTCAATATTCTATTGGTCAATTGACCAACTTACTAAAAAATAAACTTCATGCTAACTGGATCCATACATTTGTTTGTTATTTCACATCCTCTCAAATTTCTAATTTCTAATTATTATACACCTGGCAAAATCTAGCCCAAAAGTACATAGGAATGTACAAAGCTTGAAAATTTAATCGGTTAAAGTTCAAGTAATTAACTATGACTTGATTTTCACGTAGTGATCCATGAAAAATTCACGAACTACCAATAATCTATCAAAATATCTCCATCAATAAGAAAAATCAATATAGGATTAATACATGAAAGTGTCACAACAATGAAAAATGAAGGCAAAATCATTATTAATTCAAGCACTAACAATAGAACAGAGAATATTTTTGTAATGAGAGATTAATTAATTATTCGTTATTGTATATTGAACAATTTAACTAGTCATATAATATGTCATGATGAACAAAATTAAAATTAAGACTCAAGAATTTTAGACAGCTAGAGGACCAAAATGTTGGGATTTAGTCATATTTATGCGGGTTCGATTAATGACCATTACGACAAAGTAATCGGACCTTGTGAGCGAGCGACTGCCCAGCTCGTCCCGAGCGTAAAGTGCAATTGAGCTTGTGAATTTATTAGTAGTCCGATCTTGAATTTTACTAATGTATTGAACTTGAACCCATTTTATAATTAACGGGTAGAGTTTTCTAGTTATTATAAAACATTGCTGTGTATGAAAACAAAGAGTTTTATTATAAATCTATCATTAAAATTACACTTCATCAGTACTATATATATATATATATATATATATATATAAAATTGTTACAAACAGATAATATTGAGTTGAGCAAAAGTAATTTTTATTATATTACTTGAAAAGTACATAATCCTATTTATATAGCTACCTAACTGAATTACAACATGTGTTTAAATTAAATTAGTTATTTACAATTTAGCCCAAATCATCCTTAACATCCCCCCTCAAGTTGTTTGTGGAAAACAAATTATAAACACCCAACTTGGAAAGGAAAAAATGGAGTTTATGACTAGGCAATGCTTTGGTAAAGAGATCAGCAGGTTATTGAGTAGTAGGTAAGTAGGCCGTAGTAATGATTCCTTCCTTGAGTTTGTCTCTCACAATATGAAGGTCAATTTCAATATGTTTAGTCCTTTCATGAAAAATTGGATTAGCAGCAATGTGAAGAGCAGATTTGTTATCACAAAAGAGTTGAACAAGAGTGAGATTAGAAACTTGAAGATCTTTTAGAAGAGCAAGCAACCATTGAACCTCACAAACAGTATTGGCCATGGACCTATATTCAGATTCAGCAGAAGATCTGGACTGTGTAGATTATTTCTTACACTTCCAAGAAATAAGAGAGTCACCAAGCTTAACACAATAACCTGTGAGAGATTTTTTTGTCGTACCACATGATCCCCAATCAGCATCACAAAAAGCAATAAGTGTTAAAGGACTAGTAGCTGAGAAGAAAAGCCCTTGCCCTGGTGCTGTTTTAATATATCTTACTAATTTTAAGGCAACATCCATGTGGGTTTGCAAAGGGTTTTGCATGTACTGACTCAAGATATGGATTGCATAAGTAAGATCTAGTTTGGTAATAGTAGGATAGATGAGTCTACCAACCAATCTCCTGTAAATACTAGGATTAGATATCACTGAACCTTTAAGGTTGTTGAGATTGTGATGTTGTTCAATAGGAACCTTAGAAGGTTTAGCTCCTACTAAACCTACATCTGTGATAATATCCAAGGCATATTTTCTTTGACAAATAAAGATACCAGTAGAGGAATAAGCAATTTCTAATCCCAAAAAAACTTCAACAATCCCAAATCTTTGAGTAAAAACTGAGAACTGAGATAAGCTTTCACTTTATCAAGCATGAATGAGTGAGTACCAGTCACCACAATGTCATCCACATACACAAGTAACACTGTAAAAGTATCTTGAGTGTGCAAAGTGAAAAGAGAGGAATCATTATAAGACTGCTTAAACCCATATTGAAGTAAGGCTGTAGAAAATTTAGAGAACCACTGTCAAGGTGCCTGTTTAAGGCCATAAAGAGACTTCTTTAATTTACAGACCAGTGGAATAGAAAAGCTGTTAGTAGTGGATTGAAATCCTGGAGGTAGAGTCATATAGACCTATTCATCTAAATCGCCTTGTAAGAAAGCATTGGTAATATCCATTTAAAATAATTTCCAACCTTTAATAGCAGCTAAAGCTAACAAAGTTCTTACAGTTGTCATTTTAGCAACCGGAGCAAATGTCTCAAAGTAGTCCATGCCAAGAGTTTGGGTGAACCCTTTAGCTACTAATCTAGCTTTATATCTGTCAAGAGTACCATCGAGTTATATTTGATTCTCAGAATCCACCTACAACCAACACATTTTTTTCACAGAGGTAAAGATGTTAATTCCCAAGTATTATTCCTTTCTAAAGCATTTATTTCAGTTTGCATAGCTTTACACCACTCAGGAGATTTAATAGCCTGAGAATAGGTAGAAGGTTCAGAAAGAACATAAGTGGCAACAAGAAACTTATGATATGATGGAAAAACCTGAGAATAAGAAAGAGAAGCACTAATAGGATATAAACAAGTAGAAGCAATAGAAGAATGAACTTGAGAAGGAATATCATAGTCTTTGAACCAAACAGGTTGTTGCCTTTGTCTAGATGGTCTAACAGAAGGAGTAAAGGAAGGAACACAACTAGCATGAAAAGGTGAAATAATAGGCTCAATAACATGAGAGGATGGGATTGAAGCATTTTGGATATCAATATGAATTAATTCATCCTGTGTGTAAGAAGGGAATATAGATGGGGAAGAGTCTGTAGAAGAAGACATAAAAGGAAATTGGTCTTCATAAAACACTACATCTCTAGATACAAACACTTTCTTGGTCTCTATATCACACACTCTGTATCCCTTTTTACCATAGGGATAGCCTAAAAAACAACATTTCACTTCTCTAGGAGAAAATTTGCATCTGTTATGTGAAGAAGTAGAGGTATAACACAAACAACCAAACACTTTAAGATAAGAATAGTTGGGAAGATGACTCAATAAAATCTCATAAGGAGTTTTGTTCTTAAGAACAGAATTTGGCATTCGATTAATGAGATAGGTAGCAATCAAAATACAATCTCCCCAATAACAAAGAGGAACATGAGAGTGAAACATGAGAGACCGAGCAACATCTAATAAGTGTCTATGTTTGCGTTCTACCACTCCATTTTGTTAAGGAGTGATAATACAACTAGTTTCATGAACGATACCAAGAGACTTTACATAAGCCTGAAAAGAAGTGTCAAAAAATTCTGAACCATTGTCAGACCAGATATGTTTAATTGAACCAGCAAACTGATTTTGAACATATGCAACAAAGGTTTGAAAGAAAGATAATGCCTAAGATTTGTATTGCATCAAGTAAGTCCAAGTACATCTTGAGTAATCATCAACAATTGTTAAGAAATATACACAATTATCATATGTCTTGTGCCTATAGGGACCCCATATATCAAAAATGAACAAGCTCAAAAGGTTTATTAGTGACAGTAACACTATAAGGGAAATGATGCATAGCTTGTTTAGCTTTATGACAAACAGTACAATAAAAATTTGTAAGTTTAGGATTACAAGGAATTGATGATATATGCTGCATAGATGATGGGGAAAGATGTCCCATTCTGGAATACCAGAGATTTGTTGCAGTTGATACATAAAGTGAATAAACACTTGAAGATGAAGAAGCATGATGTGTATTTGACAAGAAAAACTGATACAAATTATCAGCAAGCTTACCAATCACCTTCATGTTCTTCGAGACAGGGTCCTGTAAGATACATAGATTTGATTAAAAAATGACATTACATGCAGAGTCTTTTGTGAGTTTATCAATAGAGACAAGATTAAATTTAAATGATGGAACAAAGAGAACATCATAAAGAATCAAATCAGTAGAAAGAACAACAGTACCCTTATGAGAAATAAGAGCATGATTACCATTAGGTAAAAGAATATAAGAATTAATAGAAATAAGATTTTGCAAATATTCCATAGAACAAGTAAATTGATCTGTGGCACCAGAATCCAAAAGCCAAGTAGTTGTGCTAGCAAAGCTAGATAAACACATTGGAAGAGGAACATTACTAAGGTTTTTAACAATCATACCTGCCAAATGTTGAGTAGAAACTGCAGATGTTGGAGCAGGTGAAGTAGAAGTTGTAGAAGCATGTGAGGTTGCATCAAAGTCATCAGATGCTGAAGCTGGGCAAGAGTACACGAGACACGTGAGGTAGAAGCATCAGGGGTAGTTAGAGGACTAGGCATTGGAGAAACAACAGATTGATAAGAAAGGTGACCAAAGTTAGAACTAGTAGGCTGCTGTACACACTCGAAATTTCATTTTCCTATTATTAACTATGCAAGAGGACAAAAACGTCTTTTTTACTGTCTAGAGATAACCCTGGAGGACCACAACATGAATTCTAACCCCAGAGATATCCCCGGGAGATCTAGTTTCCAACCCGGAGATAACTTCGGGAAATCGGTTTCCAACTCCAGAGATAACCCCGGGAAAATCAGTTCTAACCCTGGAGATAACCTTGGGGGATCAAGTTCAAAGCCTGGAGATAACCCCAGGAGGTCAAGCCAACCTCAAAAATAACCCTGAGGACATTCAAAGTCAACAAAATGACAATCTCAGAGATAACCCTAGGAAAAGACCGCTACAACTGCGCCAAAGTCAGAAACAACTCTGGGAGGGGCAAAAAGGTCATTTTACAACCTCAATCTCAACTCAAATCAACTCATTTCAACTCAAACTTCTTCAAAAGAAGTCCCACGAGAACCATATCTTAACTTTCGAGCGTAAACTATGCAAAACAGCTCAACGGACTGCCAAACGGAAACCCAGAAATGCCATTTTGGTCATGGACCCATATTCCTAGAATTAAAAAGGGAAAATCCTATGTCATTGCATAGCTCTCGGAAAGAGATTTCCAGAATGGTATGGCACGCCTCAATCAGAGGCTCGGATTGAAGTTCTGCAAGTTCGAACGAACAACGCGTCGTTTGAGTGCACGTACTTCGAGATGGCAGGACCCACATTGCCCGGGGCACCCCAGGCAGCAGCAGGTACACCTGCTGCTACAGCATGTACACCTGCGGCTCCCCCCCTCTATAAATAGTGGGCTTGGGGTGACCATATTTGCAAGAAAAAAAGGCGAGGAAGCCCTGTCAAATTTGCTCTGTACACACCCCGTATTGAGTGTTTTCTCATTTTAAACACTTGTTAGCTCATATATTGTCATATTTTTACCGGCGGGAGCCGAGTGTTCATCCACTTAAAGCTATAGAAGTCTTCTTTAGCAGTCCACTATAAGCTTTCTTACACACTTTAAAGCCTTTCTCTTCATCTTTGTACACATTCTTCTTCACGTTGAGAGTTATGTTGTGTGTGTAGGCCCGGACTTTGGTCCATGGTTTTCATTTATGTTTGTATATATATATATATATATATATATTTATATATGGACTAATATTATCGAGTTATGTCTCGATTGAGCCTGGACTCACGTTCAGAGCATTTGTTTGCTTATATATATATGTATTTATATATATGAACTATTGTCGAACTCTATTCGATGAGCCTGGATTTTACATCCGGTGCGTTTATTGCTTATATATATATATAGTTATAAATCGCTAAAATGATAAACCGAGTCGAGATCGATATATATTCTGTGCGTTTACCGCTTATATATATATATATATATTTACATTTCTGATCCCCCATGGAGGTGCTTCGTGGTGGTTGATCATGTCTCTATATATATATTTACCGCTTTTATATATTTACATCTCCGATCCCCCATGGAGGTGCTTTATGGTGGTTGATCATGTTTCTATATATATATTTATCGCCTTTATATATTTACATTTTCGATCCCCCACGGAGGTGCTTCGTGGTGGCTGATCATGTCTGTATATATATATTTACATCTTTTATATATATAACTGCTTACTGCTTTCATATAAACTGCGGCATCATGTGAGCCTAGGAATCATGTGATCACATATTCAGTCTACTGAATCTAGATTCGGTTCCCATGATGGACATTTTCAGCTGTAAGTAGCTTGTAAATTATTCACGGTGTTTGAATTTTCTTAGATGTCTTTCATGCCCGTGAGGATTTTGATACTGCTATATATTATTTTCTCGAAGATGCTTTGCATCTCAAAAAAATAAAAGCAACCAAGCCGAATATTTAATAATAAAATGGAAGTATAAAAAGGTCTCAATTACTATTGAGCACAGGGTTTGAAAAACCTCTTTTACAAATCTCATTGCTATATTATGTCTAGAACTGAATTTTTCATACAAATTCAAACCCTTTGTATATAGGTGCAAACGAGGCCTCGCACTACTTCCAAATAACAGCACATTGACCCCCCCCCCCCACACACATTCATATAACAATTTCTTGAAAAGTGGCGGTCACCATGGTAACACGGATGTCGGGGGGTGCCTAACACCTTATCTTCGCATAATCAAGCCCCCGAACCCAAATGAATCTCGATTTCACAGACCCGTTTAGCAGTGTCACATCACTGGGTCAATGTGCAAACCTTTTCTCAGTTTCGTTGGTGTAACCAGTTAAAAACATCAAATGGCGACTCTTACAGTCAAATCGTATACATATACATGTCGGACCTTTTTCACTTGTTTTTCAAACAAATCTCACATAACATGAGAACACCAAAGAACAAGAACAGAAAAGGGACAAAAAAAATCCTGACGTCGATAGGTGGCGACTTTGCTGGGGACTCCAGTAAGAGGGCTTAAGCCGCTACTACAATCTTTTTAAAATTTTTATTTGCTTGTGTGTGGATGTTGCATTTACATTTTTTTTATGAATGTGTACGAATGCATTTTACTTCATCGCCTTTGCAATATATCTATCTCAGGATATTAGTGCTTCAAGATATGTCATCATTCCCATAACGGTGAGACACGTTGTATGTGAATGTATGTTGTGTGGTTCCTCCACCAGGAGGCTATTCTATCGGTGTTTGATTACTGGACTCGTAGGGAGACTAATTCCAAGGAGGCTCAGGAAAGGGACCACCCAGATTCACTCTAGTTGAAAGACTGGATTAACTTTCCGTCAAGTAAATTGCGATGATCTGGGAAACTTCATGCCAAAAAGCCGCGAGAGTAACCTAAGATAGGTCAGCCTCTGATAAACCAAACGTGGAGGAAAGTCTCTTCATGCTTTCCATTTTTAATTACTTGTAAAGACAATTACTTATAATTTCATTCCATGTTAATCTCTATGTAATGGAAAATATGAAGAATATGTGTACATGCATATTAAGGTTTGACATGCTATCAAATGACACCCGTTTTGCAGGATAATATTCCTAAAATGGGCAGATTATGATAGCATGCAAAATTTTATACATTCCCTAAGACTAAACTACGTAAGTCTTTTTTATAGGGAAGCAATTGGTCTCGTTTCCCGTTCAAAGTCTAGAAAGGCATTAAGCCCACAACCAAACATGGCTAAAAGTGCCCAGCCTGATCCTACTCCTGTCTCTCGCGAGGAGTTCGAAAAATTAAGCTATCAAATTACAGAGTTGGCTGTTATGCTCAAAGAATTACACCAATCTACTCTCATCCAAGACTTGGATAACACATGTACTGAAGGTTTCTCCTAACGGAGTTTCAATAGGTAAGTCAAAGTCTAATTTATCCGGAGTTAAATTTAAACGTTGAGAGCAAATAGGACAAATAAAAGAATGGGTAGAACCGGTATCTAACAATGTATAGACTTCGCAAGAGTTTATGATTAACTAACCCATGATAACTTCGTTCGGGTTACTCGCTTTTTGAGAAGTCACGAAAAATGCTCTTCCTGAAACCACCGACTTTGTTTTGTCCATATTCGCCTTTGGTGCCACTGTCCCAGCTGGATTTGATTTTGCTACAGGACAAAATTGAGCTATGTGACCATCTTTTCCACAACTAAAACATACCTTGAAGGTCAGTGAACAGCTTTGGACTTATGTGTCCTCCTCTCTCCGATCTCAGAAGATCTAACTCGCGTCGTCGATTCCTCCCCTAGAATTTGTTCTTTGGTGTCACGCCGCCGACGTCTTCCCATCATCGTTAAATCTTCTCTTCTTGAATTTTCCACTTGAATCATTTCTTCTATTATCTTGGCCATAATTACCACCAAATTAGTTACCATTTCTTACCTTATAATTTCCTTCACCATGGTTATCATTGTTTCGATGGTCGTTGCCACCGGTACGATTATTATCTCGTTGTTGGTCATTATCTTTTGGTTGGGCTGGCTCATTATCGCGCTCCAATAACTAAGCCCTATTCACAACATCTGAATATAAACAAAGTTTGTGAGAAATGAGGTATTGACGTATCTCAGGTTTCAAACCTCTTAGAAACATCCGCATCATTCTCTCCTCATTATCAACCAAGTGGGACGCAAACCGGGACAACTCGGCAAACTTAGCTTCGTACTCCGACACGATTATATTTTTTTACTCCAGCTTGATGAACTCTACCTCCTTCATGTGACGATCGAACTTTCGGGAAAGTACTTGTCATTGAACAGTTCTTGGAAGTTCTCCCAAGATATCTTTAGTGGGACAGGCTGAGTACGTTTTAATGATTCCCACCAGTAATCTGCCTCTCCTCGCAACATGAAGGTGTCAAAGGGAACCTTTTGCTCCTCGGAGCATCCCAAGATATTAAATATCTTGGTGATCTACTTTATTCACATCTCCGCCTTAAGTGGTTTTGGCTCTTCCAAAAACTCCGGTAGTCCCAGCTCCTTGAACTGCTTAGCGATGACCATCCGAGAGTTGCCAGTGTTTCCACCTGTATTTTGAACTGGAGTTTCTCTCGCCTGATGTTGCATGAATTGCATAAAGCCTCTGAACATCCCATCGTTCATCATCTGACCGGTGTTGTTGTTTACCTGAGGATTATTGTCTTCCTGATTCACATTATCCTGAGTATTGATTGTTGGTGACACAATGGTCTCATGTGCTTTATTACTTATCTCGACATTTTTAGATGCCATTTTCAAACACTGCCACAAAACAAGGGTTAATTGACATATCACATATTATCCCTATACTCTGACCGACCAATTAAATACCAAATAAACTTAGGTAGGTCATACTAAAAGAAGAATTCTGCCTCTCCCCTCCTAGCTCTTGTCTCACATCTCAGCCAGGGATCATATCCCTAAGATTTGATACCAACTATGACGCCCCCAAAACAGGTATACATCACCCATCTTGAGTCGCCAAATACATGGTACATAAATCAAATACAAACTTAATTATACAACTGTCTTGTAATATACTTACAAAACATAGGTGAGAGTTTAAACAAGAATATTGCCTTCTGCATACAATATCCACTCTCAATGGAGACCTCATTACAATTATTATCACACTATTTCACAGAATAGTGAGGACTACTAAAACAACCATCTGGACCGTCAATCCGCCTCCCCGACCAAATCCCAAATATATATTCTCATTTCCTCAAGAGAACAAAGAAAGAAAAGGGTGAGCTCAACTAGCCCAATAAGAAATATTATGACTAAGATAATGCAGAAAAAAATTATCCTTAGCCTTCAACAGTATAACAACTGATAGAATAAAATAGACAACAAGTTTTAGATCAACAATTGTAGTGGAATAAGCAATCCATTAGAAGAGTCAAGTAGAGCATGATATCTACTACCTTCTATGATTTAAAAAGTTTTTTATCAACTTTATCGCTGAGACTCAGCTTAATAAATAAACCACATCATCGAATCATCCCTGCACTACGGGCCAAGGATATTCATGTAATCATCAATGGTCATGATTATACCGAATAATCCCTGGTCATAATCATACCAACAACTGTCCATCAATGCATTACGGGCCAATGAGGACTTTTACCACATCATTTGTAACATTATGGGTCATGATTATATCGAATGATCCCTGGTCATAATCATATCAATAAACAGTCCATCTATGCACGTAAGCCAAAGATGACTTTCATCACAATATAAGCATGAGGATGATGACAATGATATAAGCATTAATCAAACGAAATCAAGGATAAATATTAAAGACTTTAAATTTATCCAGAGTTTAAAAATATCTAAATTGTCAACATGATACTGCTTTGTGGAGTAAAATTCAAGAATGATATTGTATCAAAAATGTTTTGGACCGAAAAGAAATCAATTTTTGTCATGAATAAGTACTCGAATGAATAGTATTCGAATGAAATAAGACCCGTGAATAATAGTACTTTGAGAATAGTACCCCATGAATAGTACTTTATAGTACTCGTGAATAGTACTTCATGAATAGTACTTTATGAATAGTACTCGTGAATAGTACTTCATGAATAGTACTCATAAAAGGAAAATACAAAAGAAAATGATATTCCATGATGAGTACAAAAGAAAGAATATCTCATACGAGTATAATAGAATATAGGAAATTACAAATGGATTTTCATTAGCAATGCGGTAATCCACGTAGACAGATCATTTCCACAATTTAATAAAGAATGAATACGAAGGGCCATTCACCATGCATGCGGTAGTCCGCGTAGATAGGTTATTCCAATGTATAATAAAAATGGAATAATGTAAGAATTTCACCATGCATGCTAGTAGTCCACGTGAGACAAGTTATTCCAATGTAATAATAAAGAATAGAATAATGTAAGATTTCAAAGATGCATGCGGTAGTCCAGTGAGACAAAGTTATTCCAACGTAATAATAAAGAATGAAGTAACAACCCTTACGAGTATTGAAAGAAAATAACTCTCTTCATGAATACGAAAAGAAATAATACCCCTTACGATTTGTTGAATCGAAAATAATATTCCTACGAATATTGAATCGAAGATGATATTCCTTACGAATATTGAATCGAAAATAATATTCATACGAATCTGAAAAATAATATCTCTTCGTAATATGAAATAAATAATACCCTCTTACGATTTGTTGAATCTAAAAATAATATTCCTACGAATATTGACCGAATATGATATTCCTTACGAATATTGAACGAAAATAATATTCATACGAATACGAAAAATAATATCTCTTCAGAATATGAAATAAATAATACCCCTTACCTCGTAAGAAGACCAATCTTCGGAATAGTGAAGAATGCACTTCTCTTATTCTTTCTCTCTATAACTTCTCTCTCTATGGCTTTTCTCTCTATGTCTTCTCTCTCTATAATTTCTCTTGTGAGTCTTAGTGAATTAGTGAGAATGAAGGAAGAATGAGCTTTTATTTATAGGAAAATATAGTTTCGATAATTACACATTCTGGGGCTCAAAATATTACAGTATAATACCTTCATCTTTTCCTTCATTTTTAATTTAGTCCTGCAAGTATTATCAAACATGCACCACCTCCCCTAATAGAACATCATGTGAATCAATAGTACAATCATGTGACTCAATAGTTCTATCCATGTGAAAAAAATAATTACAATATAGTGTACACTTGAAATTTTCTTTTCCTGTTACTAACTATGCAGGAGGAAAAAATGTCTTTTTTACTCCAGAGATAACCCTAGAGGACCACAACATCAATTCCAACCTCAGGATATTCAGAGTCAACAGCATGACAACCTCAAAGATAACCCTGCGAAAAGACGGCTACAAATATATGAAAACCAGAGATAAACCCGGGAGGGGCAAAATGACCATTTTGCCAACTCAACTTCACTTCAAACCAAATACACTCGTTTCAACCCAAATTGCTTCTATAGAAGTCCCACAAGACCCATATCTTAACAATACAAGAAATCACACATTTTATGACGAATTTTTTGCCACGCACAAATTTTTGTCACAATTTGTTAATTAATAAGTACGAAATTCATAATCGTCACTAAAACTTTTGTTTTTGTGACGACCTTTAATTTTGTTACTATTAATCATTTATATCGTCACTAATTTACACATTTGATGATGATTAAAAAAATTTCGTCACAAGTTATTTTGGAGGTAGAATTTCGCACCAAAATTTTGGAGGGAAACTTTTTAGTGACATTTTGAAATAATTGATGACAGTATTTATTGTCACCAAATATTTCTTTCGATGACAACATAATAGTTTGTTGTAAAATTTAGTGACAATGTGCTTTCGTCACTAATGTTCACATTTAGTGACGCCAAATACAAATTCGTCACAATTTTATTTGGAGGCAAAATTTTGGAGGGAAATTTTTTAATGACGAAAAAATAATAATTTATGACAATTTATATTGTCATAAATACAAATTTTATATGACGAGATAATAGTGTGTCACTAATTAGATGCGTGGATAAGTGACAAAAATCGTTCGTCATAAATTCTTATATTTAGTGAAAAAATACGTAATATCATCACAATTTTATTTGGAGGCAAAATTTTTCTAAAAAAAATTGGAGGGAAATTTTTTAAAGACGAAAAAAATATTAATTTATGACAATTTGTATTGTCACAAATACCAATTTTATATGACGAGATAATAAGTAAATCACTAATTAGTCATGCGGTGGATAAGTGACAAAAATGGTTCATCATAAATTGTTATATTTAGTGACAAAGTATGTAATATCGTCACAATTTGATTTGGAAGCAATTTTTTTTAAGAACTTTTGGAGGTAAATTTTTTAAAGACGAAAAAATAATAATTTATGACCATTTTAATTATCACAAATACCAATTTTATATGACGAGATACTAGTTCGTCACTAATTAGATGAGTGGATAAGTGACAACACTGATTCATCATAAATTCTTATATTTAGTGACAAAGTACGTAATATCGTCACAATTTTATTTGGAGGCAAAAAAATTTAAGAAATTTTGGAGGCAAATTTTGTAAAGACAAAAAATTAATAAATTATGACAATTTTTATTGTCACAAATACCCATTTTATATGACGAGATAATAGTGTCACTAATTAGATGTGTGGATAAGTGACACAAATTAATAAAGTCGTTGCCAAAAATGTATATTTAGCAACAAAATTTTTCATTCATTTTAGTTTCTAAAAGGCTTTCATTTTTCGTAACGAAATTCATAGGTTGGTGCAAAATTTCGTTGCCAATTTGTTAGTGGGAAAAAAATAATTTTTTAACTATTTAATTTTTTTTGTCGATGTTATTTCTCCTCATCTTGGGCAAAAAATTGTTTTTTTGCTATATTTCGTATCCTAATATGGGCTACATTCATTGTTAATAATTTTTTTCTTGCGTATTTTGTATAATTTTTTTGCAACGACTAGTAAATTGTTGCCCAAAATTAAGATAAATCCAATAAGCATGTTTCGACCTTTTTTTTTTCAAAACGCATCATTTTTCATTTTAAAATTATTATTTATTTGGACGCAAACTTATACAGTGAAATATTTCACTTCCCCTGTCTCAAAATAAGTGTCCAGTATTAGTTTTTTGGTCAGATTTATAATTTTTGAAATTAAAATTGAGCACATATAGATATAATATTTTCAAATTTAAAAAAAATCAAAGTTTGTAGTAAATTAAATGTAATTTATAATGATCATATTCTCTCACTTATAATTTTTTTAAAAAGTAATTAATTTCTAAAATAATTTATATGAATTTTTTCTTGTAACTCTTTTTTTACGTATATAAGTTTTGACAAAGGGCTGAGCAAAGAACCGAAATCGCCTCCGAAATCACATAAAAAATGGGAAAAAGCACCTTTATACCATTGTGGTCGTCATGTTTTAAGCAATTAGTCACTGTAGTTTAAAAAAATTCAATTGGCCCACTGTGTTTTTTAAAAATTCTTAATCAAGCCATTCAGTCCAATTTTACTCACGGACATTAAAAAATTGAACCAATTTTCCTACGTGGCTTTTGAAAAAAAAACAAAACAAATTATTTCCTACGTGGCAAGCTAGGCAGCCAAATTCCTAATACTTGTAAATTGGAAAAAAAAACACCTTTACCCCATTGTGTTCGTCGAGTTGTAAGAATTGAGCCACTGTACTTTAAAAAATATAATTGGTCCATTGTGATTTTAAAAAATATTTAATTGGGTCATTTCGTTAAATTTAGTGGATGTTTGTTTATTTATTTCTTACATGACATTTAAAAAAAAGAAATTCAAGGAAATGACGTGAAATCAAATAATCAGACACAAGTGGATATAGTATGCATATGCTAAAAATGAGGTAGAAAATATTTATAATATGTATAATATTAATAAAAATTAATATTATAATGTTTATAATATGTATGTTTTATTTTAAAAATAAAAATAAAAATACTTTTATGTTTTAAAATACGTATAAAATTCTTTTAAAATACGTATAAAATTCTTTGCGTATACTACCAGCCTTAAATCCCAACCCAAACCCCTTCTTTCATTCTGAAGTAATTTCGCCACATTCCGATTGGTATTATCAATTTTTTTCACCTATTTGGGTATGTTTATCATTGAATTGGGGTTTGGGTGGTTATATCCTCTTCTTCATTCTTAGGTGATTCTCAAAAGCTCCAAAGGCTATAAAATTCTGGATTTTGTTCTCTCGATTTGGGACTTTGGGTGTGTTTATCGCGAAACTGTAGTCTGTGTCTTGATCTCCTCTTCTCTCTTCTCTTCATTCTCGGTGATTCTCCAAAGCTTCAAAGCCTCTAGGTATTACCCATTTTGTTATCCGATTTGGGACTTTGGGTCTGCATTTATCTTCCTAATAATTTTCCAGATTAGCATATTTTAGGTCTTCTTTTATCATGCTCAATTCTTTTTTGTATATGCATGTCTTTGGTTTATGTATTCTCTTGTATGTATGTCTATGCTAGTTAGTGTAATTGAGAGCAACATCTAACCATAAATTAACCAAACCCAACCTAGTTGAAATTTTTGTTTACTAAATAAATTCTAATTTTGTGGGCAAGATAATTTATTGAAGAAATTGGATGACGTTTTGGAGAAATACGAGAGCTTTCGAACATGAAGTGAAGAAGATGGGAAATGTGAGGAGATGGAGATTTTGGATGGATCGGTGGTGGTGTGGTAAAGCCCTCCTAATAGACCAAATAGTGAAATAATTGGCAACATCATAAATTTACGACGTCACATTTGGTCCAAAGGGATCGAGATAAATGGAACCGAGACGAGAAGACGCGATGACTACTCTAGAATTTCGAGAGAAAGATATCATTTACGAGTTTTTAGAGAGAGAGAGAGAGAGAGAAATGGGGAAGAAGATGATCCATGAAAGTTGAAGAAGATAGCGGTGGCGCTTACGACTATGAAAACGACCTAAGATGGGCGGATTATTGGTCCAACATACTCATCCCACCCCAAATGGCATCTCGCCCGATGTTGTGACCACTTCAAGCGCAAAATTCTACCAAATTACATCGACGCTTACTTCTCCTATCTCCTTCCCCTTTTTATACTTCACAAGTGTTTGATATCCCTATCTATGATTTAAAAAAATATTTCTTATCTACTATTACATTAAATTTGTTTGGAATCTGTGATGAAATTACTATATTTTTTCTGGGTTTTGTTAGAATTTATCTTTTCATTCCGATTATCTTATAATTGATTGCATGGTTGGATATCCGATTTGGTTTTCTTTTGTTTCATCGCTTGTGTTTTTTTTTTCTTTGGTCCTGGGGAATGGTTTAAGTAAAAAAAAATTTTCTTTACAAATTTGCTTTCAATTTTAATTTCGAAGCTTGGAAAACCTTTTTTTTGGTTTTTGGATAGTGCACTTTTAACTTCTCCTGGAATTTGGAATGATTCGAATGATCCTCCTTAAAGAATAAGGTATTTTTTAGAGCATCAGATCATTATTGTCAAATTGATGTTTTGGGGCAGTTGGTTTTATACACGTTTTTAAGATTTTCTTTTTCCTAGGTTTTTCTAGTCTAATATTTTGTCTCCTTACCTTGAGTCGTGTAAAGCTCCACATAACTTTATCTTTGTTGTGATATTCATGTGATCTGAGATTTGTTACCTTTAGTAATGTTTCAATTAACTTCAACATTGTTTACTATCTGAAATCGTGTTGATACTGTTCTATTGGGATATCAGGCATAAGCATTATATACAAAGCTTTATGAGTCTCCGAACTACATATGTTTATTTTTGAGAAATCATTACGATGGGGCTTTTATTTACGATATCGCGGGATCCTGATTTAATTGTTGTTTGGATGTCTTGATGGAATATGGTATTGAAATTCCATATACAATATTTTGTTTTTCTCTAAATTACTATCGAAAGGTCTACCTTAGAAAGTTTTAAAGATGACAATTATTTGTTTTAGATGCTAATATTTTTTTTCTATTTCTGCAATTACCCACCAATTCTAAGTGCATTTGATGCTTGTTTCTCCTTAAAAGATCAGAAATTCAAGCAAACTTAATAATAGACAAGGGGAGCATTCAAAATTTTGTTTGTTACCCCTTGTAATTTTGGGCATGCCTATCAATGGGCCAAATCATGACCCTGAATTGCCCGCTTCAAGTTCCGCTTTGGTTTGATCTGCATTCATGGTCTTCTTTCATTAGATCAAAATTTTTAACTGCCCAAATCATAGAACATATTTGATTTGGTCCATTAGTTCAAAAAACTTTTTTTAATTGTTTTTTTAATATGCTCGAACAAATCTATTTATGGCATTTAAAGGCAAAATCAGTATTGAAATTACAGTAATATATGCATGCATGTGTTTTTGCTAGTTTGATGAATTATCTTTGTCCTTGATCTTGCAGTTACACATATTTTCTAAGATGCTACTCTCCTACTCCGTAAATGTGTTCATTTATGTAGAAATTAGGAGAACTGTTTCAGGGTTGAGTTATATTTTTTCCCTTCTGCAGATGCTTTTAGAGGAGTTGGTTTCTTCTTATATCCCTTTTTTTAATGCACTTGTTTCAACTCTGCATTAATATTTTTTCTACATGCCATTAATATTTTTGGTGGTTTTAACAGGAAGTACTTGGAAGAGCTGTGTGTGTGGGTGGAGTCAAACACAACTAATGGAATACCTTACTAGATCTTTCCATCTGAAGGTGTAGTATGATAGTTTGCAGAAAAAAAGTAAAGAATTAAGATTTGCCTAAATGCCTATTCGTTGTTGCAATTTATTGACCCTCCTTCCCCCCCCCTCCACTCCCTTCCCCACTTTCCTTTTCTCTTTCTTTTCGCCCTAATTCTAAACACAGGGCAAGCTAACCTTCTTGTCTTTTCATGGATTTCTTTCTGGCATTTATTAAAGCATATGTACCATGCCCCAGGATCGCTAGTTACCATCAAAGTGTGTGGGTTAAGATTGGCGGTGACAGCTTATTCCGCTTGTGCACCATTACGTCCCATTCTTGAACACTCTCACCGTCTGCATGTATGAGATGGTGGTTGAGGTAAAAGCTTTGTGAGAGGAAATTCAGAGAAGCAGGGATGAATGATCTTGTAAAATAGAAGAGTATTCCAGATATTTTTTTCCTGATCTTTTAACTGCCTTTTAGAATATAGTTGATTTTAAGATATATGAACAAGTAGTAATCTTAATTTGAAATATTAATTTATCAATTCAGTCTCTGGACTCCACTAATAATTTCCGAGTAGCACTTTTTGGTATCACACTTTTATAGAAAGGTTTGATTTTCCCCTTGTACTATATATGCTTCTTTGTATGTTATCAAAGAGAGAACTAATGTTCTTGGATTATTTTGGCATGTAATGTAAAATATGAATTGTGGGGGAACTTGGATTTCACTAAAGAGTAGTACGTTGAAGTGTCGAAGAAAGCACAATATCTAGAGTTATGAGTAGTTTGATTTCGGAAAAAGTGATTGGAAATATTGTGTCCAAATTGGAAGTCGAGTAGAAAGATGAAAGGATTGCAAATTGTTGGTATCTTATTTAGATGAATGCGGGAGGATGGCAATTGCAGGAACATCATTCTTGATAAGGCTAAATTGGCTCCAGCTTTTAGAGAGCTTCTTGGGGCAAATGATGGAGAGAGGTTTCAGATAGTTCAATTTCTTTCAAAATTAGTTAAATTTAATGTACTTCCTTCTTTCTTCTTTTTCTTAATTCCATTTAGGCCTATAATTTATAAATGTTCAATAACGACTTACAACAAGTATATATCGAGAAGAGGCAATAGATATTCTTATTTCATGTCTTAGAAATTGTGACTTCCTCGCTACTCAAATAGCAGACTCTCGAGACTATTTTGGCCCTCCAGGAGGTTCTCTTATTTAGCGAAGCCCCTAGTCCGAGCTTTTCTTCTCAAATCCATGAGGACTTGACAAGAGTTATAAATCTACGTCTGAAAGGAGCAAAACAATGAACATCCGAGGAGAGTGAAGAAACTATGGTTAGCTCCAATGATTTCCTCATTTGGCATTTTTTCAGATTATACTCTTTAAAAGTTCACTTTTAATATCGCTTGCATCCCAATCTACGTGGAAGAGGAGAAGGTCACCGAGGAATGGGAGAGAAAATGGCTTTTGTTGCAGTCACCACAAGTTAACTTTCATTGTTTGAGGCTTTAGTAGAAGGCTTAAAGAGTAAATATGCAGAGTTATGCTCGACATGCTTTGTGTCCGCAATGGCTCGTACACATGCTTACCGTTCTTCCAGATATTGGAATTCAAGGAATAGTCCGAGTCTGCTTGCTCAAGCACTTCGTATCAACCTTCAAGTCTACGAAGGACACAGAAGACAGAGCACTTTCCATGCTCGCTCTAAATAGCTTCATTGGTGATCCTGATGGGTAGCTATTTACATAAATTGAATCTTCTTTTTTTAATTAATGTAGAAATTATGCAAGGCACACAAGTATAGTACAACAGTGGTACAAAAGTATAGTTTTTTGGATTATATAATTTGGTTTTGTGGTATTTAGATTATTAAAGCAACTGTTTATTGCCTAGCTAGTTGGGTATTTTGTTGAATCGGTGAATCTAGTATTTTTTTATAAGATAATTACTTTTTATTTTAAATGTTTATTGTCTTTTGTCTCTTATATTATATACAGGTGTAAAGTTGATTTAAAAAGCTCACTAAATGTATTATATTTTTTTTATTGAAAATTGTTAATGTGACAATACATTTTGAATGTCAAACAACTTAATATGACATCACATCATCACGATTTATAATTATTTATTGACAAATAATATTTGGTCAATGAAAATTAAAATTTAATGACGAATAATATTAACTCTTTAGAATTAATAGTATTGTCATTATATATATTCATTTAGTTATGACAATTGATCTTGTCACTAATATTAATTATTTGGTGACAAGTTATGTCGTCACTATTATATATCATTTAGTGATGACTTTTAATTTTGTAACTATTAATAGCTCTTTATGTGACGAGTTATATCGTCACCATAAGTATTCAATTAACGACATAGAAAAATTTGTCATAGAAATTAACTCTTTGGTGACAAACTATATCTTCACTATTATATATTCATTTAATCACAACAACTAATTTTGTCACTATTATTAACTCTTTCTGTGACGAGATGTATCGTCACCATAAGTATTCAATTAGTGACATTGAAAAATGTGTCCCAAAAAATAACTCTTTGATGGCAAATTATTTTGTAATATTATTTAAAATATGAAATGACAACGAAATAATTGTCATGTTAAATATAGTATTAGGTGACGAATTGTTTTATCGTCATTTATTTTTTTATTTATGGTGACGATAAACACAATAACATGACGAAAGAATCATCATAAATATGACAATATTGTCGTCATTAAAATTAGATGATTTAAATAGAGTAACATATTTTCGTCACTAAAACAATATCATTTAATGACGAAAAAAGATTTTTGTCATTTAATGCACTAAGTTTTGATGACAAAACATAATATAGAGTGACGAAAGTTTCATTCAAATAGTGACGCTATTATCGTCACTAAAAGTAATTAATTATAGTGACAATGATGTAGATCGTCACCATAAGTTAAAAAACATTTAGTGACAACATCAAATATTGTCATATATACCTAATACCACGCTCATACGGTGACGGTCTCTATGACGATTAACAATCGTCACCAAATGTTTTAGTGACGAAAAATAAATTTTATGTGACAAATTTTAGCGTCATTTTTTTATGTGATTTCTTGTAGTGTAACTTTGGAGCGCAAACTACGAAAAATAGCTCACCGGATTGCTTGACGGAAACTCAAAAATGCTATTTCGGTCATGGACCCATCTTCCCTAAATCAAAAAAGGGAAATCCTATGTCATTGTGTAGCTCTCGGAAAGAGCTTTCTGGAATGGTATGGCACGCTTCCATCGGACTCCCGGATTGAAAGTTATGAACGACCGAGCGAACAGTGCGTTGTTCGAGTGTACGTCTCATGCGACACCTGCAATGGGACCCATGCAGTTCTCAAGCACTGAAGCTTCGGGCATCCGTGAGTAGACCCTGCAACACCCCCTTTATATATATGGAGCTTGGGGTGGCCTTATTTGAGGGAGAGAGAGCGAGGAAACCCTGTCCAATTGGCTTTGTACACACCATAAACTGAGTGCTTTCTTATCTCAAACACTTTTGAGCTTATATTTTGTCATATTTTTACCGGCGGGAGCCGAGTACTCATCCATTTAAAGTTATTGGAGTCTTATTTGGTAGTCCACTGTAAGCCTTCTTACACACTTTAAAGCCTTTCACTTCATCTTTACACACACTATTCTACACATTGAGAGTCGTGTTTTATGCGTATGCCCGGACTTCGGTCCGTGGTTTTCATTTCTTTCTGTATATATATACTTATATACTTATATATTTATATATGGACTAACATTATCGAGTTATGCCTCGTTGAGCCTAGATTTTACATCCGGAGCGTTTACTTGCCTTTATATATATACTTATATATATAACTGTTGTCAGACATATCTGATGAGCCTGGATTTTACATCCAGAGTGTTTACTTGCTTATATATATATATATATATATATATATATATATATATATATATATATATATATATATTATATTTTCATCAAAGCCCGGAGTTTACTTGAGGCCTTTTACTACTTTATTTATATTTAGTCCTTTGGAGTTTACTTCGTGGCGGTTGATCGTATTTACTGCTTTATTTACTTTTCTGATCCCCCATGGAGTTGCTTCGTGGTGGTTGATCATGTCCATATATATATATTTACCGCTTTTATATATTTACATTTCCGATCCCCCATGGAGTTGCTTCGTGGTGGTTGATCATGTCTCTATATATATATATATATATATATATATATATATATATATATATATATATTTATAGTTTTTATATATATAATCGCTACTACTTTCCATATAAATCTGCGGCATCATGTGAGCCTAGGAATCATGTGATCACAGATTCAAAGCATCAATCTAGATTCTGTTCCCCATGATGGACATTTTCAAATTGTAGTTACTTGTACATTATTTACAGTGTTTGAATTTCCTTAGATGGCTATCATGCCCATGAGGAGTTCGACACTGCTGTATATTATTTTCTCGAAGATGCCTCGCATCTCGAAAATAAAAGCAAACAAGCCGAACATTTAATAATAAAATGGAAGTATGAAAAGGTCTCAATTACTATTGAGCACATGGTTTGAAAAACCTCTTTTTTACAAAACTTCACTGTTATATCATGTTTAAAACTGAATTTTTCTAAAAATTCAAACCCTTTGTATATAGGTGTGAACGAGGCCTCGCACTACTTCCAAATAAATTGCACATTGATCCACACACACACACACACACATATTCATATAACAGTTTCTTGAAAAGTGGCGGTCACCGTGGCAACACGGATGTCGGGGGGTGCCTAACACTTTCCCTCCGCATAATCAAGCCCCCGAACCCAAATGAATCTCGGTTTCACAGACCCGTTTAGCAGTGTTACATCACTGGGTCAATGTGCAAATCTTTTCTCAGTTGTGTTGGTGCAACCAGTTAAAAACACCAACTGGAGACTCTTACAGTCAAATCGTCGACATTACACATGTCGGACCTTTTTTCGCTTATTTTTTCAAACAAATCTCACATAACATGAGAACACCAAAGAACAAGTAATGAAAAAGGGACAAATAAAAATCCCGACGTCGACATATAGTACCTTCATCTATACCTCCATTTTTAATTTAGTCATGCAAGTATTATCAATCTTGTACCACCTCCCCTAATAGTACATGCATGTGAATCAATAGTACACACATGTGAACAAATAATTATAAGCATGTGAATTAATAACAATTAATTTCTCATTTATCCGATTAATTACCCGATTGGTCAATATAACCTCCAGACATCAATTATTATCGGAATAGATATCGATTTCTACTAACACTAATAATCCCAACACAGTGGAAATATCAATTTCATCTTTAATTAACACAAACTTATTCATCATTAATATTATAACTCACAATATTTAACAACCAGATCATTCTTAGGAAAGAGGGGGCTTTTCGATAAGGATTTCTCCATATTGGCACGCAATTAGGTGACCAAACCTCTCCTCAACAGAAATTTCTAGACATCGTCAATATTGCAAATAATAATATGAATAACTTTGTCATCTAAATTATTGATTTAATAATAATAAATGTTATGCAGATGATACTATGATAATAATTGAATCAATAATATGAGAGATATTATGCATCAATTACTGTAGCAATAATTGAGTATAACTGAGTGACTTCTCACGTAAGCATCAATAATCAATACCGTGTGCTACTATGCAACCACACGACATCGTACTTTTTACTACTAGGGTAGTTCAACAAATAACTAACGGTAAAACTTTCGCCGTTATTTTTATAAAAAGATATTTCTGTCGTTTTTTAACTACGACAATACTTCCGTTATGGGGTCTACCAATGATTATGCCGTCGTACGAATATTCCCTGTTAAAACGAATATTCCCCGACACAACGAATATTTATATCAACTTGCTTACTTTGTAAAATTTTCACATAACACCCTTAACTTTAACCTTTTTATCAATTTAACCATTTACTAAATAATAATTATAAGAAAATTGAATACTTTCATTTCATAAAATTTGAGGTCTTACAATCTCCCCTCTTTATGAAATTTTACCCTCAAAATTTACGTACGTACCTGGTATGTCGAAGAAATGATGATACTTCGTCAGATTCTAACTCTTGAGGTATAACCTTTGAGTGTAGAATATATTCATTCTTATCCAACATTTTAACAGGTATCTCCTCAGACATTAAATCTTTTACTATTTCGTCTAGTTCTAATTCAATAATGTGGTTCGGGTCGTCCACATATTTACGTAACATCGATACGTGAAAAACGTTATGAACACGCGACATACTTGGCGGTAAAGCAAGTCTATAGGCCACAGTTCCTACTCGATCGATGATCATGAATGAGCCAATTTATATATATGAATTGTTGTCGAACTCTGTTCGATGAGCCTAGATTTTACATCCGGTGCGTTTACTGCTTATATATATATATATATAGCAACAAATTACTGAAATGATAAACCGAGCCGGGATCGATATATATCCTGTGCGTTTATCGCTTATATATATATATATATATATATATATATATATACATTTCTATCGGGCCTGAAGTTTACTTCGTGGCCTTTTACTGCTTTATTTACATTTTCGTCCCGCCTAGAGTTTACTTCGTGGTGGTTGATTGTTTTTACTGCTTTATTTACATTTAGTCCCGCCTGGAGTTTATTTCGTGGCGGTTGATCGTATTTATTGCTTTATTTACATTTCTGATCCCCCATGGAGGTGCTTCGTTGTGATTGATCATGTCTCTCTCTATATATTTACTGTTTTTATATATTTATATTTCCGATCCCCCATGGAGGTGCTTCGTGGTGGTTGATCATGTTTCTATATATATATTTACCGCTTTTATATATTTACATTTCCGATCCCCCGTTGAGGTGTTTCGTGGTGGTTGATCATGTTTGTATATATATATTTATAACTTTTATATATATAACTGCTTACTGCTTTTATATAAACCGCGGCATCATGTGAGCCTAGGAATCATGTGATCACATATTCAGTCTACTGAATCTAGATTCGGGTTCCCGTGATGGACATTTTCAGCTGTAAGCAGCTTGTAAATTATTCACAGTGTTTGAAATTTTTTAGATGACTTTCATGCCCATGAGGAGTTCGGCACTGCTATATATTGTTTTCTCGAGGATGCTTCGCATCTCAAAAAAATAAAAGCAACCAAGCCGAATATTTAATAATAAAATGGAAGTATGAAAAAGTCTCAATTACTATTGAGCACAGGGTTTGAAAAACCTTTTTTACAAAATCTCATTGTTATATCATGTCTAAAACTAAAATTTTCATACAAATTCAAACCCTTTGTATATAGGTGCGAACGAGGCCTCGCACTACTTCCAAATAATAGCACATTGACCCACCCGCCCACCCACACACACACACACACATATTCATATAACAATTTCTTGAAAAGTGGCTGTCACCGTGGTAACACAGATGTCGGGGGGGGGGGTGCCTAACACCTTCCATCCGCATAATCAAGCCCCTGAACCCAAATAAATCTCAGTTTCACAGACCCATTTAGCAGTGTCACATCACTGGGTTAATGTTCAAACCTTTTCTCGGTTGCGTTGGTGCAACCAGTTAAAAACATCAACTAGCGACTCTTACAGTCAAATCGTCGACATATACATGTCGGACCTTTTTCATTTATTTTTTCAAACAAATCTCACATAACATGAGAACACCAAAGAACAAGAACAGAAAAAGGAAAAATAAAAATCCCGACGTCGATAGCTGTAATGGAGTTTGCATAGAGGATGATCCTGAGAATAAATTCTGATGTTCAGATAGAGAAGTTTCCACAAAATTAGCATTGTGTTGTCCTTTGAATTTAGAACCAATAAAAGAGACTTTCTGAGATGTAGGGAACTGAGACTGTGTTTGATTGGCAGGATGCATTTTGTGACAAGGAGGATAGCCATGTAATTTGAAGCATTTTTCCTTAATATGTCCTTCTTCATGACAGTAATGACACATAGTAGCAAATTTTTTCTTAAAGGACTTATGACCTTTGGTTACTTCAGAAATTTTTTTAACTGCTAAAGCAAGAGTCTCAGAAACAGCTGGTCCTGGTGTACTCAAAATAGCACATTCTCTGCTTTTCTTCTTGCAATAACAGAGCATAAACCTGTTCAACTATTGGAGAATTGGTCATGAGCAGAATTTGTCCCCTTACATTTGTATATGTATCATTGATCCCCATTAAAAATTGTGTCAATATTTTATTCTGAAGGTTTTGTTCCTGAAGTGTAGCAAATCCACAAGTACAGACACAAGTACACTTAGGTACTCCAATCAAATTCTGAAGTTTGTCCATGAAGAATTTGAACTTAGTATAATAGCCAGTAATAGACAAATTTCCTTGAGTAAGAACTCCTATATCTTTTCTTAACTAAAATAACTTTGGTCCATTAGTCTGAGTGAATCTTGTTTTTAGATCAGTCCAAATCTCATGAGCAGTTGGTTAATACACCATAGTAGAAGCTATCTCAGGTGTTAAGGAATTAAGTAACCATGAAATTACCATATCATTACATCTATCCCAAAGGCATCGAGATATACGTAACTAGAACTAGGTTTAGGATATGTACCATTCATCATTCCTAGTTTAAGTTTAGCTGAAAGAGTTAAAGTCATAGATTGCTTCCATTGAGAGTAATTAACACAATTCAATGGTTTAGTAACTAGAATCAAACCTGGATGATCAGAAGGTTGTAAGTAAAGTGGACGACAAGCATCAAGTTGCAGTCCAAGAGAAGCATTATCATATATATCAACATGAAATCAAATTGAGTGAAGCAATTTGACGATCAATTGATGTGCAAATAAGCAGATCAACAAAATTCTATTACAGAATTCTAATGGAATTTAGAAAATTGCAGATGAAGAGAAAGTATGCAGAAGAGAGGAAAGTATACACGGAAGAGATACAAAAATGCTATAGACAGATAAAGATGGGTGAGACGAAGAATTTTCACAGAAGAAGCGTGAATTTGCAGAAAAACAGGGATTGAGATTTTGTCATAAAGAAAGAGAAAACCCTAAAAGTTCCATTGCTCTGATACCATGTTACAAACAGATAATATTGAGTTGAGCAAAAGTAATTTTTATTATATTACTTGAAGAGTACATAATCCTATTTATATAGCTACAATTATGAACTGTAACTAATATTAACAGCTGTAATTAGCATTACATCAACACTAACAAAATATTACATAACTGAATTACAACATGTGTTTAAATTAAATTAGCTATTTACAATTTAGCCCAAATCATCCTTAACATATATATATATATATATATATATATACATGATTTGAGGTGTTCTAAGTAAATAGAAATACTATCAATAGTTATCCTATAATAATTCAAATAATTTTATCCTAACAATATGATAAACATAATAAAATCTAAATCAAAATACTTCTAAAATATATTCTAATCCTCAAGCGGAACTTACAAAAACAAAGCTTGACCTTGCATTTGGTAGAACATGCATGTAATGAAGAATCAATAAAATAAGAACTCCTCAAATCACATAAAACACAATAAACTTCCATTAGAGATTGAACAAAATTTTAGCATGCATGATAATAATATCTAACCAGAAATAAGACTTGAACTGAAGGGATTGTCCACACACTTGCAACAAAGATGAATCTTGCAATTCGTGACCTATAAAATCTGAACTTGAAAGTCATCAACAACTTCATATAACTCATCACTTTTTTGAATGATTGTTGCATTATTAAGCTGCAGAGAAGATTCCAAACCAAGTAAAAATGAATTATTAAGAGCAACCAAATATGAGTTGGGAATACCCTTATTTTTTGAGAAAAATGCATTCAAAATTTGAGATTTAAGAAGTGGACAATGTTTGAGGACTGCTAGACAAAGATTTGCATCAACATAGAAAAGAAAAGGCATTTGTGAATCAGGAAAAAGTCATCAGGAGAAAAAAGTGAATCGGGAGTCAGGGTTAAAACAACATCCTTGTTATATCGGAAAATACTTGAATATACTGCTTGGTGACCTGCTTCAACAACTTTTACAGGTTGAAACTTGTGAACTTCACCTTCGAAGGGCAAAGAAGATATTGAATAGCATGGGTAGTTAATTGGTGGAGTAGGAGATAAATTTAAGACTTAATCATGTAGTTTGTCATTGCTATGAAGAACATTTGAGAGCAAATCCAAAGATATGGAGGGCTTCATTAAATAATAATATTGAAAGAAGCCTTTTAAAATAGGCACCAAGACCATTGATAATGCACCCGATAAGTTCGATTTCATCAATTTGTTGACCTGCACAATTAAGCGCTTAGAGAAGAGATTTTGCCTCAGATATGTAGTTCTTCACGGATTGATTGGACAATTTTTGAAGCGAGTAAATTTGGTCGATAAGGTCCTAGACATACCAATTAGAAAAAGCAAAATTATCATTGTAACACCTCCTTCGAATAAGAGAGGGAGGTCACGTGCAAAACACAATAAACCTCAAAATAAGTAAACAAAACACTAATAATTTCAAAATATTTAATAATTGGTAATTCATAAATGTTGAATTAAATACAATTCTCCATAAATTGACAGAATAATCAAAACCTAAAATCAAATAAACTATTAGGTCAAATGTATCTCTCTTCACACGAAACCCTAAATCGCCTCTGCAAACTTGTCGGAAGAAAAACACAGCATGAGCCAAATGCCCAGTATGAATATAGAGTACAAGAATAATGAAACGAAATAACTAACTCAATTAAATGAACAGAACTAAAATGAAAATAATAAGTTGAACTAAATGGTTGGGTGTTATTTAATACCAAACTCAAAACAAATAGCCAAAGGCTAACAAAATACATCAGTACCATGATGTATGCAAATTAAATCGGATAGTACGCACGACACATACTTCACTAATCTGCCAATCAGATTAATCAAATTAAATCAAATCAAATACTAGGTCAATCCAGACGTTTCCTGAAAAAAAAAATATGAAATGACCAACGCTCACATCCAGAGCAATATACAAAATCAAATGGGCAAAACTCACATCCAGAGCAACATATAAAATAAAAGGATACATTGTGGACTGATCAATACCTTACATGATAACTTAATTAACAGAGAGTACAAATACGAGTCCTACGTATCAACTACAAAATGAAACTATCATATGAATTTTACAAAAAACAATTATGTAAAATAATAAAGGAATTCAAAACAAGGAACAAAACGAACTAAATAAGATTCACAAGAGTATTGTTGAAGGATTACGAAAATTCGTACCTGATACTCAAATGCCAACGATATCGAATATAAAATGTTATTCATCACCTAAACATATTCACCTCGAATTAAATATAATCTAAACTAATAATTCCAAAATAATTCGTAACCCATTCAAGGTGCCTTTAATTATCGCCTTAGATCGCTATTAATACTCCAAAACTTATAACTCAATAACAAAACTTATGAAATCTTAAAATTCTAATATGATAATTTATTCTTATGACGTCAGTCCACTATTCTGGTCTTATCACCATGAATTAAATCTTATTTGTCAAATTAATTAATTTTAATAGAAACTAGACTTCAATTACTCCAATTTAGCTTCAAGAATCACCCAAATCAGATTTAAAATCATTAAGTTATACATTTTTAAATATTATAACTTGTTGAAAATTCTGCTACAAAAATTCCAAATCAGTCCTTGCTTAAAATTAATAACAAATAATACGTTAATTTTTAGTGGTTCAAATTTGGTGAACATATTCTCAGCTTATATATGAATAACATATCCAAAAATTATAACGATCCAACGGTCGGATTAAGAGATATAACCCACACAATATACCTTAAAATATAGAAATTGATTTTCAAATTTTAATGTTTACATTCAATCAAATTATATTGCTTAATATAAATTTATCTCCTTTTTTCAATTATCATGATATCTAATTCCATGTCTATATTTTATTTAAAAATAATCTCTAATTTAAAAACCCTCATAACTAAAATTAAAATCAAAACATAAAATAATATTTACCTTCCTTGTTCGTCTTTATTCAATACTCAACAGTAAAGAATCTAACTTTTTGGTCTTCAAGATTCCTCAAAATCTCTTCACGTCTTCACGAAAATTTTAGCTCTCGAAAATATACACGAAATAGGCTCAAGAATCACTTAATTCAGAGTTGATATAATTGAGTTGCGAATTTTCAAAATTAGGGTTGAAAATAGTTACGGGAATTTGGATAAGTTGCGGTTTTTAGCAATTTAAGACATGGAGATGACGTCAAACAATTTTCTTCCTGTTTCACAATTGTAGAGGATGAAAACTGAAGAAATATACCTTAGATTCACTCAATTCTGACACTGAACGAATTAGTTATGATTTTTCTAATGGATTGCAGTGCGTATGAGTATTATAGTCGGGAATTCAACTAATCAAATTCTAATAGGATTAGGGTTACACTTCCATTCTTTAAATATAACAAGGAAACACTATAGGAGTTACCAAAACACTAATGGACTCTTTAATTTTAATTTAATCAATTATTTAATTATCTACTAAATGAATTTAATTTTCCAAATGAAACAAGGAAGAACAAAAAAGAATTAGTAACTTACCTTTTCCAATTCAATTACCCTTTTATAAAATAAAATAAAATAAAATAATATTTAATTATTAACAAAATTTTCAGTTATTACATTCTTCTCGTCCTAAAAATAATTCCGTCCTCAGAATTCAAATAATTAAGCTATAGAAAATTTTATTTTTATTTTTCTTTAAATTTTATAATTATTCATAAACTCTAGTTAAGACTTATTATCGCCTTTTGTAGCGATTAAGCTTGGTATGTGTATCGGTTCACGCAATTATCCATGCACTTGTAGAAAATTCGTCAGCTATCGTGTCAAGCCCTAGTAAGGTTCTTCGCTTTACATCGAATTAAACAACATGTTAGTGCGGCCCGCGTTAATTTCTTTGAGTTTCATTCTTACAAACGCATTCTTCGGAACATAATTTGAAAACACAAACTATTCTCCACATCTTAATAAGTTTCAAATACCCAAAATATTCAAAATTATCTTTAATTCGTAAAATGTTTATTGTCAAATTAGGATCTAACAATTTTTTTTTTTATTTTACATAAATTCGTGCAAAACTCCAAGGACATCAGATAAACAAAATAGCCATACACACTATATTACCAACTCTCCCTAGCACCACAAGAGCTTCAAAATATCTAAATCTCAATTCAAATTAGTTCTCAAATATTGTTATACCTATAAAAGAAGGGTTAATTGCAAATTCAACCCCAAAGTATACATCCTTTAATTTTACCATTCATATCCGAATATTTAAACGCTCCCATCCCGCTACCCAAAATACACATAAGTAAGCACTATGGACCTTAGTGGAACACTGGTCAATTTTTTCGCCAAAAAATGGCCACGTGTAACAATTTAATTTTTAAATAATGTTTATCGTATAAATACTGTACTTCAATTACTCAATTTGTACAAATACAAGAGAAATAATCTGTGACGCCCCCAAAATAGGTATACATCACCAATCTAGAGTCGCCAGATACATGATATAAAATTCAAATACAACTTATTATACAACAGTCGTGTAAAATACGACAAAACATAAACTGAGAGTTTTAATAAGAATATCGTCATATAGACAATATCTACACTCAAAGGAGTCCTCATTACATTTATTGTCACACTATTTAACAGAATAGTGAGGACTACTAATGCTATCATCTAGGTACTGCCACTCCGCTCCCAGACTTGTCCCAAATTTATATTCTCATTTCAAGAGAACGATGAAAGAAAGGGTGAGCTCAACTAGCCCAGTAAAAAATATTATGACCAAGATAATGCAAAATAAATTATCATTAGTCTTCAACAATGTTAAACTGATAAAATACAATAGACATCAAGTTTAACTGCAACGAAATAAGCAATCCATTAAAAGAGTCAAGTAGAGAATAAAATCTACTATCTTTTATGATTTAAAAGGTTTTTCATCACTTTTATCACTAGAACTCAGCTTAATAAATAATTCACATCATCCCTACACTACGGCCAAGGATATTCATTAGTATCACAACCACAAATTATCCATGCACTACGGGCCAAGGATATTCGTGTATTCATTAATGGTCATGATCATGCCAACAACATCCATCAATGCACTACTACGGACAATGAGGACTTTTACTACATCATTTGTATCATTACGATCATGATTATACCGATTAATCCTCGGTCATAATCATACCAAGTTCATCTATGCACTCACAGAACCCGAGATGACTTTCAACATAATATAAACATGAGGATGATGACAATGATATAAGAATTCAATAAAACAAGTTCAAGAATTAATTTATCCAAGAACTAATAACGTCCAAATTGTCAACATGACACTTCTTTGTAGAGTAAAATTCAAGAATGCTCAGAAGAATATTTCCGTGAAAAGATACTGGATGAAGCGCAAATATCAAGGATATTCCACTAATTTCATGGAGTATAGAAGTCAAAACTTTAACCAACTGAGTATAATAGATTATATGAAACTGCAAATGGATTTTCGCCCGCCATGCGGTAATCCACGTATACAGATCATTTTCACAATTTAATAAGGAATGAATACAAAGGATCATTCACCATGCATGTGGTAATCCACAACAGAATAATAAAGAATGGAATAACAGAAAGATTCACCATGCGTGCGATAGACTGCACATACAGGTTATCCCCAACAGAATAATAAAGAATGGAACCAGGTCATGCGTAAATGCACAGATAGGATATTCTGACAGAATAATAAAGAACGGAAATAGGTCAGGCGAAATTTGCACCGACAAGATATTCCAACAGAATAATAAAGAATGGAATAATAACAGAAATCACCATGCATGCGATAGACCGCACATACAGGTTATTCCAACATAATAATAATTAATGGAACTAGGTCAGGCGTAATACGCACCGACGGGATATTCCAACAGAATAATAAAGAATGGAATAATAGAAGAATTTCACCATGTATGCGGTACTTTGCATATACAGGTTATTCCAACATAATAATTAAGAATGGAATAACATAAGAATTTCACCAAGTATAGGGTAGCCCGCGTATACAGGTTATTCCAACAAAATAATAAAGAATGGAATAACAGAAGTTCTCTTTATGAATACGAAAGAAATAATACCCCTTACCTTAGAAGAACTGGATATTGGAAAAGTGAGGTAGCAGAATACTTTTCTTCTTTCTCTTTATAGTTTCTCTCTAGAGTTTCAAAGTGAATTTGTAAGAAATAATGAAGGAATGAGCTTATTTTATAGAGAATGGATCAATAAGAACTATTTCATGAACGGTCCAGATTGATTTACTTTTAAGCAGACGGTCCATATTGATTTACTATGCAGTATTAATAAAATAAAATCTTTTAAATAAAATATAATATATTCTATTTATAGTCTGATAAAACAAATAACTTTATAAAAGTATTCTGCTTTATATAAAAAAGATTTTACTATGCAAAATACTATCACAGAGCACTATGCAAACACTATGCATAATAAAATATAATATATTCTAATTATTGTCTAATAAAACAAATAACTTTATAAAAGTATTCTGCTTTATATAAAAAGCTTTTCTATTTTATTACATTAATAATACTAATAAATTTTTTTATATATATATAAATAAATATATATATAAAGTTCCGTGACTTCATAAAAGTCACCTCAATATATTTAACAACATTTATCATCATTATTATAATTCACAATATTAATCGACTGTGTCGTTCCCCAAGAAAGAGGGCTTTCCAATAAGAATTTCTCCCTATCATGCGCCAATTAGGTGACCAAACCTCTCTCGGCGTAACTTCTAGCCATCGTTAATATTGAAAATAATAATATTAATAACTCTGTCATCTCAATTATTGATTTAATAATATATAAAATATCGACAATAATTGAATCAAATAACGTGAGATACTATGTAACAATTATTGTAGCAATAATTAAACAAAACTGAGTGACTTCTCACGTAAGCATCAATAATAAATACTGTGTGCTACTATGCAACCACGTGTATTACTGTACTTTTAACACCGGGTGTTTCAACAGTTAACGGTACAACTTTCGCCGTTATTTTCATAAAATATTTTTTTGTCATTTTCTTAATCCGACAATAATTTCGTTATGGGGTCCACCAATGATTGTACCGTCGTACGGATATTCCCCGACAAAAAGAATATTCCCCGACCAATCGAATATTATATAACAACTTGCATACATTTCAAATTTATAAATATTACCCACAACTATAACATTATCTCAAATTCACACCATAATATTCAAAAAAATATTTTGAGAAAATTAAATCTTTATTCGTAAAATTTGGGGTTTTACAATCTCCCCTCCTTATGAAATTTCGCCCTCGAAATTTACGTATGTACCTGGTATGCCGAAGAGGTGAGAATACCTTGACTTCATTTCAAATTCTTACTCTTGAGGTATAACCTTTGAGCGCAAAATATATTTCAAGATTTTAACAGGTACATCTTCATACGTTAAATTATCCGCTATCTCGTCCGGTTCTAAATTAATAATGTGGTTCGGGTCGTCCACATATTTACGTAACATTGATACATTAAAAATGTTATGAACACACGACATACTTGGTGGTAAAACGAGTCTATAGGCCACAGTTCCTACTCGATCAAGTATTTCAAATGGGCCAATTAAATCGAGGGTTGAGATTTTCTTTCTTCATCGACTCTTGCTTCTAGAATAATGCCATCTTGAACCTTCTTCTTTACATTCATCAGATTTGAGTCTGTAGCTTGAGCGACTTTAACTTTATCGATTAAAGTCGATTCTAATCGTATATTCGTTATCTTCACGTAGGTTCATATATTCGCACTCGCATACGATCTTCTACTCAACGCATCAGCTACCACGTTTGCTCTTTCACGATGATATTGAATGGTATAATCGTAATCTTCAATAGCTCGAGCCAACGTCTTTGGCATATATTACGTTCATTTTGGTTGAAGAAATATTTGAGGGTTTAAGAAATGGGTTTTGTACTGAGGTCAATACAAAATTCGATTTCACGCTCTAGGGGTAGGCTAGGAAGTCTTCAGAGAATACGTTAGGAAATTTATTAATAATAGAAATGTCATTCAAAACTGTGACTCTCATCCAAGACTTGGATAGCACATCACATTGATACCTATCAACTTGTCATCGCCATTCACGACATCGCCTACAGAAAGTCTGGCTTCGATGCATTACAAGGAAGTCAACAACGAAAGGATTGGGGCTCTTTACTTATGGCTTGATATAACAATGATTGACTTTAGTAGTTTGGTTGCTTGAATTCGTATAACAGGTTGGATAGGAATATGAAAGCTAACAACCTTACGAAAAGCATGATGAGTAGTTAATCAATCGATTCCTAAAATTACATCAAAGGCAAGTATTTTCAAAGAGATAAGATCGATAGGTAACGTGAAAGTGTCGATTTGAATCAAACAAGACTTATAAATAGTGGAGGTAACGAAGGTTTCTCCTAACAGAGTTTCAACAGATAAGTCAAAGTCTAATTTCTCAGGAGTCAAATTTAAACGTTGAGCGCAAGTAAGAGAGATAAAAGAATGGGTAGAACCGGTATCTAATAAGGTATAGACTTCGCAAGAATTTATGATTAAATTACCCGTAATAACCTTGTTCGGGTTCCTCAATAAACACTCTCACTTAAACTACCGGCTTTGTCTTGTCTGGGACGGCCTTAGATGCCTCCATCCCAGCTGGACTTGACTTTGGTGCACGACAAAATCGGGCTAGGTGACCTTCTCTTCCACAATTGTAGCATGCTTTGGATGGCATCACGTATTTTGGACTGATGTGTCCCTCCCTTCCACATTTGAAGCATATGATAGGTGGTCGTTTTCCTTCCTTAACAACGGGTGCTGATGCTGACGTCTTTCCATCATTGTTAAATCTCCTCTTATTGAAATGTCCATTCTTATTGTTTTGGCCATGATTCTCACCGAAGTGGTTACCATTTCTGGCATGTTGATTCCCTCCACGTTTATTGTCACCGCTCGATGATCGCTATCACCGGGTATTATCATTTTGTCACCGCTTCTCTTTTGGTTGGGTTGACTCATTATCGCGCTCCAATAATCGAGCCCTATTAACAACATCTGAATACAAACACAGTTTATGAGAGATAAGATATTGACGTATCTTGGGTTTCAAACCTCTTAGAAACATTCGCGTCATTCTTTCCTCATTATCAACCAAATGGGACACAAACTGGGATAACTCGGCAAACTTGGCTTCGTACTGCGACACGGTCATGTTGTTTTACTCCAGCTTGATGAACTCTACCTCTTTCATGTGACGAATACTTTCGGGAAAGTACTTGTCGTTGAACAATTCTTGGAACTTCTCCCAAGTCATCTTCATGCGGCATATTGAGTAGTACGCTTTACAAATTCCCACCAAGAATCGCCTCTCTGCCGCGCAATACATGAAGGTGGAAAAGGAACCTTTTGCTCCTTGGAGCATCCCAAGACATCAAATATCTTGCAGATATGCTTTATCCGTCGCTTTCGCCTTAAGTGGTTTTGGCTCTCCAAAAACTCCGATGGTCCCAGTTCCTGAATCGCTTAGCGATGGACTGGCCCAAGAGTTGCAGTGTTTCCACCAGATTTTATACAGAGCCGCTTCTTGCTCGATGTTGTATGAATTGTATAAAGCCTCCGAACATTTCATCGTTCATCATCCGTCGGGTTGTTGTTTTGCCTAAGGATTGTCAATTCTCGATGCACATTATCCCGATTATTGATCTCGTGGAGACTCAACGGTCTTCTCATGCTCCATTGATGTTCTCAACATTCTCGGATGTCATTTTCAAATATCGCCACAAAACAAGGGTTAATTAACATATCACATATTATCCCTATACTCGACCAGACCAATTAAATACCAAATAAACTTAGGTAGGTCATACTAGCGAAAAGAATTCCCGCCTCTCCCTCCTAGTTCTTATCTCACATCTCACCGGGGATCATATCCCTAAGCTTTAATATCAACTGTGACGCCCCCAAAATAGGTATACATCACCCATCTTGAGTCGCCAAATACATGGTACAAAATTCAAATAAAACTTAATTATACAACAGTCGTGTAAAATAAAACAAAACATAAACTGAGAGTTTTAATAAGAATATTGTCATCTAGATAATATCCACACTCAAAGGAGTCCTCATTACATTTATTGTCACACTATTTAACAAAATAGTGAGGACTACTAATGCTATCATTTAGACCATCACCCGCTCCCCGACTCGTCCAAATTATATTCTCATTTCACGAGAAACGGTGAAAGAAAAAGGATGAGCTCAACTAGCCCAAAGAAGAAATATTATGACCAAGATAATGCGTAAATAAATTATCATTTGTCTTCAACAATGTTAAACCGATAAAATACAATAGACATCAAGTTTAACTGCAATCTAATAAGCAATCCATTAAAAGAGTCAAGTAGAAATAAAATCTACTATCTTTTATGATTTAAAAGGTTTTTCATCACTTTTATCATTGGACTCAAACAATAAATAATCCACATCATCCCTTTCTACGGCCAAGAATATTCATTAGTATCACAACCACAAATTATCCATGCACTACGGGCCAAGGATATTCGTGTATTCATCAATGGTCATGATCATGCCAACAATCGTCCATCAATGCACTCACAAAGAACGAGGACTTTTACCACATCATTTGTAACATTACGGCCATGATTATACCGATTAATCCTCGGCCATAATCATACCAAGTCCATCTATGCACTACGGACCACGGATGACTTTCAACATAATATAAACATGAGGATGATGACAATGATATAAGAATTCAATAAAACAAGTTCAAGAATTAATTTATCCAGAACTAATAACGTCCAAATTGTCAACATGACACTTCTTTTGTAGAGTAAAATTCAAGAATGCTCGGAAGAATATTTCCATGAAAAGATCTTTGGATGAAGCACAAATATCAAGGATATTCCACTAATTTCATGGAGTATAGAAGTCAAAACTTTAACCAACCGAGTATAATAGAATATATGAAACTGCAAATGGATTTTCGCCCGCCATGCGGTAATTCACGTATACAGATCATTTCCACAATTTAATAAGGAAAGAATACAAAGGATCATTCACCATGCATGTGGTAATCCACATAGACAGGTTATTCCAACAGAATAATAAAGAATGGAATAATGAATGATTCACCATGCGTTCGATAGACCGCATGCATAGTTATCCCCAATGTAATAATAAAGAATGGAACCAGTCATGCGTAAATGCACGCATGTGATATTCCGATAGAATAATAAAGAATGAACTGTGTCAAAGAAATTACAGACCAAGCGGGATATTCCAACAGAATAATAAAGAATGGAATAACAACAGAAATCACCATGCATGCGATAGACCGCACAGACAAGTAATTCTAACATAATAATAATTAATGGAGCCAGGTCAGGTGTAATACCCACCGACATGATATTCCAACAGAATAATAAAGAATAGAATAATAGAAGAATTTCACCATGTATGCGGCACTTCGCATATACAGGTTATTCCAACATAATAATAAAAAATGGAATAACATAAGAATTTCACCAAGTATAGGGTAGCACATGATACAAAGTTATTCCAACGTAATAATAAAGAATGGAATAATGAAGTTCTCTTTATGAATACGAAAGAAATAATACCCTTACCTTAGAAGAATCGGATATTGGAAAGTGAGGTAGCAGAATACTTTTCTTCTTTCTCTCTATAGTTTCTCTCTAGAGTTTCAATTGAATTCGTAAGAAATAATGAAGGAATGAGCTTCTATTTATAGGAGAATGGATCTGAATAAGAACTATTTCATGAGCAGTCCAGATTGATTTACTTTTTAAACAGACGATCCATATTGATTTACTATGCAAAGATTAATAAAATATTAATAAAACAAAATCTTTTAAATAAAATATAATATATTCTATTTATAGTCTAATAAAACAAATAACTTTATAAAAGTATTTTGTTTTATATAAAAAGATTTTACTATCTGAAAACACTATATAGGCACTATATAAAACACTATGCATAATAAAATATAATATAATCTAATTATTGTCTAATAAAATAAATAACTTTATAAAAGTATTCTGCTTTATATAAAAAAAAATTTACATTTTATTACATTAATAATACTAATAAAACAAAATTTATATATATAATAAATATATATATAAACTTCTATGACTTCATAAAAAGACACCTCAATATATTTAACAACATTTATCATCATTATTATAATTCACAATATTAATCGACCCGAATCGCTTTCCCGTGAAAGAGGGGCTTTTCAATAAGAATTTCTCCCTATTGGCGCGCAATTAGGTGACCAAACCTCTCCTTGGAATAACTTCTAGACATCGTTAATATTGCAAATAATAATATTAATAACTTTGTCATCTCAATTATTGATTTAATAATATATAAAATATCGACAATAATTGAATCAAATAACGTGAGATACTATGTAACAATTACTGTAGCAATAACTGAACAAAACTGAGTGACTTCTTATGTAAGCATCAATAATCAATATCGTGTGCTACTAAGCAACCACGCGTATTACTGTACTTTTAACACCTGGTGTTTCAACAGTTAACGGTACAACTTCCACCATTATTTTCATAAAATATTTTTTTGTCATTTTCTTAATTCGACAATAATTCTATCGTGGGGTCCACCAATGATTGTACCATCGTACGGATATTCTCTGACAAAAAGAATATTTCCCGACCAATCGAATATTATATAACAACTTGCATACATTTCAAAATTTATAAATATTACCCACAACTATAACATTATTTCAAATCCACACTATAATATTCAAAAAAAATTTCAAAAAAATTAAATTTTTATTCATAAAATTTGGGGTTTTACATAATCAATTAACAAAATAAAGGTTCAAGAAAGAGGGATTAACGGTCGGTTGCTACAATTAGACTGATTGTTTATCTTCTAGGGCTCAAAGCGTAGTCAGTGCGATTTACAGAGTGATGTGAAGGGAGGAGAGGATTTGGCTTCGATTTTTGCGATCAATAGGGCATAAATCGAGTTTGAATCCACACTAACCAACTAGACTACAACAAAAGATGGTTTGGGTACTGAGGTAATTTGATTTTGAAGGTTTTGACACCCCTTTATATCCATGTATGTTCTTTATTCTTATCTAAAGTGTAGAAACAGTATATATAGATGCTCAAGAAGCATTTTTGCATGTTTAAGTTGATAAAGTTCTTGCATGCTCAATTTTGGGCGACAATGGTGGTCCCATTCGTGTCTTTTTTTGTTTATTTGCTTTGTTTTTTATATAAGTGGTAGTTGGGAATACTCAAATAAAGTTTTTTGTTATCTTTTTTTTATGGGTGTAGTTTTTTAATAAATTTGGAATCCTTAACTTTATGTGCAGATGATCCAAATGCTCCCATTTTTTCGATTAAAATGATTTATAGTAGAAAGTTTGATGAGAAAGGGTATTTGGGGGGGTCAATTAAGTTTTTGATTATGTCGAGTTAAAGCATTTGAGTTACAAGGAATTGAGAAATATGGCAAATGAATTGGGCTTTGTTGGGGATTTATATATCATTTTACCACTTTGTGTCTAAGAAGGGTTATAGACACCTTAATAATGTAAAAGATCTATGTGTCATTAAGTTTTTTATTCCTGAATCAAAAGAAGTAGAAGTGTGTATGGTTAGTGAAGAGCTAGGTAATGCAGAGGTAGGTAATGTAGAGCCAGGGGAAGAACAGGTTGGGAGCAATGCTAGGACAACTGATAAAGGGAAGGAAAATGTTGATGACTTCAATGGTGGTGTTTTGACAATGGGAAGGAACATGATGGGAGTGATTCTGAGTGTAGTGACACTAATAGTGAGGATTCTACATATGTGACTCCATTTAATGATAATGCATATGAGGAGGAGGATAAAGACTATGAAGAAAATGTTGATAGTGATATTAAGTTTGATGGAGTAGGTGTAAATGACAAGGGGAAAGGGAAGGGGAAGGGGATGTGGAAGGGAAAGGAAAGGAAAATGTTGTTGATAAAAGGGAAGGGAAAAAAGGTTGTTAGTGAATTGGAATCTAATTTTGTAGAAGAAGATCTCGTGACTGAGGACATACCAAGAATGTAGATAAATGATGACGAGGATGGGCCTAAATTCATATGTCTTTAATCTTACGACAATGATGGATGATCCTAAGTTTGAGGAGGGGATGTTATTTGCAGACAATAAAATTTTAAAGAAAGTTGTGGTAGCACACACTCAGTGAAACATGGGAGAGCAGTGAATGTATAGAAGAATGAGAAACATGGGGTGGGGTTCATGTGCACTCCCCCATGCCCATGAAAAATATATGCTAGGAAATTACAAAAAGAGAACACCTTGGAGATTAAGAAGATCAATTTAACACACACTTGCCCTAGGATCCACAAAATTAAAGGTGTCACATATGTGTTGTTAGTTGAGCAATAGTTGAATGACTTTAGAAGAAATCCAAAGATACAGGCATCCACTTTTGTGGAGACAATATGGAATGATCACAACATTCAAATATTTCCATTGCAAGCATTCAGAGCTAGGATCAAAGCTATGAAGATGATTGAGGGCAATCATTCTCAATCATCTGGAGAAATATTATAACTTGTGGAAATATGTTGCTGAGTTAAAAAGATTGAATCATGGGAGCACTGTTGAGCTAAAAATTGAGCATGGTACCTTATTTGGTGAGAAACCTTTGTTCATGAGGATTTATGTATGCTTGGGTGGGCCGAAGGAAGGTTTAAGCACTGCAGGCCTATAGTTGGTGTTGATGGAACATTCTTAAAAATCACAAATGAAGGTATCTTGTTAACAGCTATGGGTATTGAGTCAAACAATAATATGTATCCAGTATCTTATACAGTGGTGGAGGGAGAAACATATGACAATTGGTTGTGATTTTTAGGATTATTAAAAGATGATGTGGAAATTGTGAATGACTATGGTTGAAAATTTATATTTGATAATGATAGGTCTTCAAATCTGGTAGTTTTATTTTGATGATAACAAATTAGGTAAATAGGTCAAATGGGTAGAATCATCTCCATATGATTAAAATATTAAAATGATTTTAATTATCTTATTTATCTTGACCAAAATAATTTTCTAACTCATATTGAATTTATTTTATTGACCTTGATAAATCTAATATCAAGTGTTTAAATACATTAATTCATAAAGTAAAATTTTCTAAGGCAAGAAGATTCCTATTTCTATTTCAAAATGATTTTATAAAACTTTTATGGGTAAAAAGAATAAACCAAAAAATTATATACATATATATATATATATAAAATCCGCTTCTCCAGCGAACTGGAAGGAGCGAACTAAGAACGAACTGGCTATAACGACGGTTTTTTCCGTCGCTATAGCATAGAAAGCCGGTTTTTTATGCTATAGTGACAGAAAAAATCGACGTTATAAATGATTCATTTCCTCCATTATTGGAGATTTCCACTATATATATATATATATATATATATATATATATATATATATATGTATGTATATCCTATAAATAAAAAGCTTTCAATCATTTTTCTTGACCAATTTACAAATCAGAAAACCTTATTCTCCTTGCCTACATTCTGTCAAATCAAGTTTTCATTCTCTCTTCTAACCAAAGTATTATTTCTACTTGGAAGCAAAAAATTGGTCAAAGTACGTGGTTGAAGTCCTCAGGAGTATCCATTGCCAAGAAATTGGATGACCAAGGGAGGAGGCACTAGAATTAATGGATTTAAAAAAAAAATCCACCCAAGATTTTGGTCAAGTCCTCGTAAAATACACTTGCCAAGAAATTGGATGATCCAAGTGACGAGGCACCCGAGTGTTACACTTTATCATCAAAAGTGAATGAGCCACCTGACTATAAGTCCTCAGACCCGAAAATTTGTACTTTCAACTTTAAAAGTAATCGAGGCACCTAACTATATTTTCTCGAATCAAAAAGTTATACTTTCAACTTCAAAAGTAATCGAAGCACCTGACTATAAGTCCTCGGAAGTTACACTTTCAACTTTAAAAGTGATTTAGGCACCCGAGTATAAGCCCTCAACCCCGAAAAAAGTTACACTTTATCTCTAAAAGTGGCGACCGTTATGCTTTCTCCGACAAAAGCAAGAAAGTTACACTTTATCTCTAAAACTGACGACCGTTATGCTTTCTCCGACAAAAGCAAGATTTATTATTTGAAACGTTATGCTTTTTGTTAAAAGCAATTTTATTATCAATAAATTGTTAAACTTTCGCTTATTCTTGAATATTTTTTCTGATCTCTAAAAAAAGGGTATAGATTCAAGTGTTAGTTTGCATAAAAAAACATGTTTTTTTTCTTGAAAAGATTCATGTTTGTTGAGGTCTATTGTTGTCATGGAGTCTTAATTTGAACAACTTAAGATTCAATGTTAAATATTGAGTTTTAAGGAATCATTCAAAATTAAAGACAATCAATAAGGATGAAGAAACTATATTTTGATAAATGAAATATATAAAAATGGGTTTTCTGATATAGGAAACAGAAAATATTACAAAAAGCCATGATCTCAAGGCCATGACATGTCAAGCTGAAGAGAAGGCATGGCTAAGCATCTAAGACAGCAATGGCGGTATCATGAATATTAAGATTCGCAGCTTTTAGCTCCCTAACCTCTCGGGTAGTTGACTCTAAGTCCCGTCGCTGGCACTCTACATCACGAAACTGGGCCTCTAGATCCCGAAGCTTGACCTCTAAATCTTGAGACTGAATCTTCAATTTATTTTTGGCTTCTTCAAGCTCTGAAAGCTGTACTGAAAAGGATTCATCTACACACTTACGTATAGCAACCTCCCAACATAGTGCAACAAGATTAAAATTTGACTTGAGAAGATCCAGCCTAGCATGAAAAGGAGACATATCAACACCCACGGCTGCAAGGTCGTCTACATCATCCCTAAATTTCTTCAAGTCCTCAACTCGCAAAAAATATAAAGAAAGAGTGTGCAACCCAAGAACAAGGCCTGCGAGTTGATCTAAGAAGAAGGTTTGGGCAGAAGCCGCCTTCATAATCGGCCGGTCGAGTATCTGCGAGAACCAAACTAGGAGACATTCAAGGCTTTCTTGACTAGAAGAGGATATATGAAAACCCCTCCAAGAAACAAGATCCCTGCTTGGATTGAAGGAATCTCTAACACGAGCTATTTTGGAAGCAGCCATAGGATTCATCGAGATAAAGGATGAAGGAGTAGGAGGCTTTTTTACTACTGATGATTCCTTGAAGCCTTAACCATCTGGAGGATAACCAAGGTCATTATATAGTGAGGAGGCAACATCTGGATAGAGAGCATTAAATAAAGCGAGTGTCTCAACAGGCAAAGGCAAATCTTTCATTTTCTCGCTCTGAAAATAAAATATCAAAGCATAATATATTATGGAGAAAGAAAGAAAATTCAAGAAGAAAATTATATGTTGACTAAAGAAAGATACTCACAATATAGCCAATGGTAAAAGAGTCGGGAGATGCCGCAGAAAGTGGAATGTCATTCCACCCACGCAAAGAGCTATCAACAATACCCTCATACACAATCACCAACTCGGCAGAATCCTTCTGGGGAGGATGAACATCAAAAATAATCTCAGAAGAATTCCCCCTCAAGGAAGTAGGAGACTCATCGGCATCCTCAGACCTACCATGGGGAGAAGTCATAGGAAGGTTTGAGGAAATCGTTGTATCACGCATAATAGGACATGGGCTTACATCGGATAAAGTGTCTTTAGCATCAAGGCTAACACAATCATTATGCGAAGAATACGACTCGAAACTGATAAGGATAGGTTGGGGAGGCTCACAATTAGCAAAAGCCTCTGCAACTACCTCATTTGCAGTACCAGAAATAAACATAATAGGAACATCATCATCCTCTTCATCGACCTCTGCAATATAAAAATCAAGAAAATAAATACATAAGGAAACACGAAAGCAACTATACGAGGGATAAAAGACAAAAAATGGAAATGTCACAAAAATTTACCAAATTTCTACGTTGCTTCTTGACTAGATCCTTGGCTGTCGGCATTCTAGAAACAACATCGTCAAGAGGGTGTTTCGACGATGGCTTTAAGTGGAGCCTACTAACGGGACGACTAATCGGGACCACGATAGAAGTAATAAGAGGAGCCAGCTCAGAATCAGTAGTGGTAGATGCTCTCGCTTTAGAACGAGTGATTCTCATTTCCTCGTCACCAGAGGATCACTGGGGAGGAGCTGGAGGAGGTATCTGTTATAGAGATAATTGAGACGAAGCTCGTGGTGGAAGACTCCTGGAGGTAGTAGGGGCCTGTGCGGGAAGAATATTTGGGTCACTTTGAGGATGAATGTCTACTGACTGAGGATGAGAAGACTTAGGAATCAAAGCCTCACGCTCTATAAGCCGACTACTAGTTGAACAACGTTCTGAACGGACATTGGTCTTAGGAGAATATAGCATCTTGGCACATTGGAGATGTTCGAGAATATAAATTGGTAGAGAACAAATCAAAGTATCATCCTCCCACCTTTTAAGATTGAATTGCCAATAATTACGCTCGCATGTAGTATATCGCCCAATCCGAGAATCATTTGGTATGACAAAAGGAAGGGATTTATGAGGAGCATTTGGAGGTCTTGGAAATGCCCATGTAAAAGAGGGAGAGGTAGAGACGAAGTTGAGAAGGGAAGTCTCATAAGTCTCCCGATAATTGTGGCCAAAGGGACGCTCCTGGTCAAATCCAAACTGCCTCATGACCCTGTGATGAGAATAAAGCACAATGCCAAAACCATTATCTTCGACGAAATAGGGAAGCTCCGCAGCCCGAAGGAAGACAAACCAGAATAGCAAAGAACCACTCAATTCGTTGATGTTTGAGTAGGAGCGAAAGTTACACCTATAGAAGGGGGCAGACGATCGTCGCTTTCTGAAACAATAGTGTAGGGACGAGCGGTGAAGTATGAAGAATCATCGATAAAAAGCCGTAAATCTGAATTAGATCGGTGATCAATCCAGTAAGCTGTGTGGGGGACGATGTTGGGTGATGAAAAATGATCTGAATACTTATTTTTCTTCTTAGGAAGATGTGCAGGAGTAGAATATCTTAAAAAGTGCTCGAAGAGAAAGATCTAAAGAAAGGAGCAGGGAATGAAGCAATGTGAAAGATTGATAAAAGAAAAAGAAGAGAAAAAATGCAGTGTGAAAGACAGTTAATAAATATATGAAAATGAATACCTCCCAATAGATTCCCTCGTAGCGATAATGGTTTCGTCCAAACGACAATACAATTTTCCTAAGAAGAGAGGAACAAGAAGAACATTTAGACTTCGAGATAACAAAGAAGCCAAACTAAACATGTGGGTCGAAGGACCATCTACAGGAGACTCGGGAAAGATGAAGTGGGACAACCACATAGCCAAATAAGCAGCCAATAGAAAAGGGCAAGGCTCCTCATGGAGAGCGAGGAAAGATTTGTTATAGTCAGAACTATTCCCATGGTCGGGCATGTAATCCTTGAAGAAGTAGCGTACCCAAGATAACCAGGAATTCTCTTGCCGGTTAGAGGTCTCAAAGTTTGGAAGGAGCGTGTCACCTTGAAATCACGAGATGTAATTGGGAGTCCTCCTGAAAGCTTTTGTCAAGTAAGTAATGCACTCAACATCTCTAGGAGACAAGCTAGATATGCTACAGAAAGTTGAGGCAACAACAGGAATGCTACAAGATATAATCCAGAATGAGTTCATAATCTAAAAAAAATGAATGAAATAGAAAAAAGGATTACTGGTAAATGGCATAAATGTCCTATAGAGTTGGGGTATACTCCCCCCAAGTAGTGATAAATGTACATGTGGAAGAACACCAGCGTGAAATCAAGACGGTAAGAGCATCATGGTCTTGTTGGATGCGAAGATCCCTGCATAGTTGAATGCAACACAAAATGCCGGCTCTCTCCAGTATATCCACATAATCAGAATTTGCGAGAACCTCGTAGGTCCAATGTTGCCACCCCTGAAGACGATTAGATGAGTCGGATAGGAAATGAATGGGACTGTAGGGGTACTCCTATTTTTCTATACACATACGGGGAATGCCAGAAGAACAGAAAAAATGGTCTTAGCTTGCGCAAGCCATAACATATAAAAGTAAGCCTTTTTTCTTAAGAGGAGGAAAGGCTGTACGATCATAATTCTTCACTTGCTCCCAGAAAACGTCAGAAGACCCATAAAAGGGAGCTTTTCCCCAGTCACTGATGAAAGGAACTTTCTTAGTAGTTTTCGGGTCTATGGAACGTTCACTGGAATTGGCTTGCAACAAGAAAAACTTAACATGAGAATTTTAGAAACATGGAAAGAAAGTGAATGAGCATTTGAAATTAAGTACTTACCATAACAAGAGAGAAGGTATGAAACTTAAATAAGAAGACTTGATTCGGGAAAGAGAGATCACGGACACCTAAAAGAAGAAGCAAAAAAAAGAGCACAAGCATTAGGAGCCATTCAAATAAAAATAGGGTAAAGGAAGAACGGAAAAATGTGAAGGAAGAGGCCACTAGGTTGGTCTCCCTAGGGGTTGGCCCATAGGGTTTTGCCACCTAAGGAGCTCTCCCTAGGGGTTGGCCCATAGGGTCTTGCTCGTTGAATCAACTGATTGGAATAAATGCTACTTCACCGAAATATCCAAGTCAAGATCCTTGTTAAGGTGAAATGGCCTGGATAAATTCTTCCTCGTTGTGGTGTTGCCTCTTTTCTTTGAGAATATCCAAGCCAAGATCCTTGTTAAGGTGAAATGGCCCAGAATAGATACTTTCTCTTTGCGGTATTGCTTTTTCATTGAGAATATCCGAGCCAAGATCCTTGTTAAGGTGAAATAGCCCAGAATGGATGCTTACTTGTTGTGGTGTTGCCTTTTCTTTTAGAATATCCGAGCCAAAATCCTTGTTAAGGTGAAATGGCCCGGAATAGATGGTTCCTCGTTGCGGTGTTGCCTTTTTTCTTCGTGAATATCCGAGCCAAGATCCTTGTTAAGGTGAAATGGCCCAAAATAGATGCTTCCTCATTGCAGTGTTGTGGTTGGGAAAAGAAATACTACAATCACCTAAAAAAAAGAAATAAATGAAACAATCATGAAGAATTGACAAGCGAAAAATAAACACATTCACAATTCAAAGTGAACAATGAAACTTTTTGGCAGCCATTCCATAAAAAGACTGATAAAAATATTTTCAATTTGTCTAGCAGCAGGGGTTGTTAGCGTTGGGGAAATCGATTGTTCACGTCCCTTAAAGACTTCTCATGATCAGAAGATTTCTGCATACCTCGTGATCAATGGGCTTAATTCATCACGGGTTACGATATGATTTCACTTACAAGAGTTCCTGTAATTATATGTGAGTATGATGGAGAATACCTTTTTCACGTGAACTTCAGCATAGATGTCACTATCAAATTTGACAGAAGTACTTGCGTTTATGTTTTGGTGGATAAAATGAATTACATGCCAGTTGGTGCACACACCCGAAACTCTATAAGAGACTAATTCTTACCAATAGAAAGCTAAGTTAAAAGTGAATGAATGCTAAAAGGAAAAGAGTAGTAATACTCACCAAAACAATTGAAAAAGAGTGTTTATTTTAGTGCATTCGAAGCCAAGCAGGAGGCTTTATCCAGACAAACGTGTTTAAGTTGCCTAAAGTTTAGTGAAAAATGGAGGAAATTTAAATTACCTCATTAGCATCTGCTGCTGCTTCATTGCTGCTGACTTAACTTTTATTTTTTGTACAATTCCCTGTAAAAGTCGTAGCAAGTCAGAAGAACTGGGATATAAATTTACTTAATAAAAATTTTTTTGATTCGTCTTAAAAATTTAATCAATTAAATAGAAAACTCGACTGAATAAAAAAAAAAAACAAAAAACACTTTCAAATACAAAATCAATTCAAAAAATTTTGTCGCGTGAATTCGAAGAATCACTATGCAGTGTTCGTCTTGTTGCAATTCTAAATATATATATATATATATATATATATATATATATATGTATATATTAGTTAAAAATATTTTTCAAAGCTGAAAACATCAAAGTGCCTTTGGAGCACATGCACGGTTTAATTGAAAAGGTGGTTATCATTTGTTTACCTTCCACGTAAAGCTGCACGATCACCACTGTTCTGTTATACGGTCACGACTGTTCTGCAATTGTTTCTTTTTTCTCTTTAGTTTTTTTTCCATCCATCTTCCTTCTCTAAAAACTTGTCTAGTAAAATAAATTACTCTAATTACGATTGTAATTCCTTTCAATCACCGTGCATAAAATACTATGCGGTATCACCAATTAAGGGAAAAGATCTTGCGTTTTAAAAAAAATATTATTATTATTTTACAAAATTAAATTATTCCTATTTAGAAAATATTTTTCAACCTTCAAAAAATATTTTTCAAATTCCTTCCTAATTTTATTTTTTAATTTTTGCGCTTCAATGACGGATGCACAAATCGCCACAAGACCATTTTCTTTCTGTCTTACCATATTAGTAATTTGAATTTGAAAATTCTTCATCCATTCTTTTTGTATCAATCATTCTGATATATCAATTCTTTTTAGGCATCCATGAACTTACATATCGTATTAATTATACTTCCCTTATATATATATATATATATATATATATATATATATATATATATATATATATATATATATATATATATATATATAATTAATTATTAAAGAAATAAAGATTGAACAGGATTTAGGGAAGATTTTCAAGATATCTTGGGAGAGCTCTCCTAGGGGTCCTCTCTCCAAGGATTTTCTGTTTTCAGGACTTGCAAGATTGAGCTCCGTGGATTTTTCAGAAATTTGAAGCAGGATTCACAGAGTTAAAGTATTTTGCATGATCGTCACTCCAAAGACGCGACTCTCGCGCAGGGGGCAAATATGGGCCCAAGTGCAAATTAGGATTCACTTGACCTAATTGAATTAAATGCACAAATTAAGGTTCACATTATGATTAAATTAAAAGAAAGAAGAGTCAGAAATAAAGAAGGAATTGAAGACCTGAGAGAATCTTTCACATGTCCCGAGGTAGAAGACACGTGGAGGCGACTCTTATTGGGAATTGATTGAGCGATTGGATTGGTGGCTAAAAGGGCAGGACGATCTGGACATTACTCTGATGACTAAGGGTAAATTTGGAATTTTCCGGAGGGCATGTGCCTAGAACATGACCACTCTACAGAAAATCCTATAAATACCCCTTCCACTCTATTGGGAATGGGACCTCACTTTGGACTCTTGAACCTTTTGGAGGACTAGAAGACTTGGATATTCTCTCTCAACCCGAAGCACTCAAGAGTGTAACAACCCAATATTTTCTATACAAATAAATTAGAAATTTTGCGTATAAATTTTTTTTTATAAAATAAATATGGGGAATATGTGCCAAGATAATGTGTGTATGTATTTATGTGATAAATAAAAATATATTTATTACATGAATAATTTTAAATAATTTTATTTTAGAATTATTGATTATTATAAATTATATTCCTATAATAATTAATATAGTAGAAATGTTTTTATTAATTATTTTCTATGAAAATATGATTATTATATTATTTAAATAATATAAGAAATGATTTTTAGAGTAATTATAATAATTATTTTATTATATGAATTTTAGTACAGATTATTAAGTTAATTATTTTAACTTAATTAATAATGTTAAGTATGACAGATAAATCAGATATGGAATCCAAACCCTAATTTTGGATTTTGATCAAGAAATGAGAATAATAATATAATATTAATTATATTTTGATTTTTCAGTGCTATAGATATGTACTGTATGTATAGACTAGCAATGATTGGTCAGTTATGATTTATTATGTCAAACCCAGTTTTACTGTGCTAAACTCTAAGTTGAAACTCAAATTAGAGTTCAATATTGTGTGTAAATGAGTTAATGTTGTTAATTAACAAGTGTTAGAATTATAATTGTTAATTAGAGAAAACCTAATTAGTAATTTAAAACCCTAATAACTAGAACCCAAATTATAAACCCTAATTGTGATTTGGTAACCCTAATTATCAAAATTATAAGCCCTAATTGCTAAATTAGCAAGGATAATTATAATTAGTAAATAATACCCTAATATTCATGTATAATTAGAACCCTAATCTAATTAAGGAAACCCTAATTATAAATTTTAGAAACTAAAATTTTTATTTTGTACAAACCCTAATTGGAAATCCTACAAATGCTATGTGCTAAACCTTAGGGTCAAACCCTAAGGGTTTGTCAAGATTATAAGGTTGCCATTAAAATTATAAGCCAAATGACATGTTTACCATTTTGTGCATTATTGAGGCTAATAGGTAGGTTTTGTGTAAGACCCCGAATTTTACGAAATAAAAGTATTCAATTTTTATAATTATTATTCTATTTAGTAAATGGTTAAATTGATAAAAGGTTAAAGTTAAGGGTGATATGTGAATTTTTTTCAAAGTAAGTAAGTTTTCATAAAATAATCGGTGGTAAAAGTACAGTAATACGCATGGTTGCATAGTAGCACACGGTATTGATTATTGATGCTTACTTGAGAAGTCACTCAGTTATACTCAATTATTGCTACAGTAATTGTTGCATCATATCTCTCATATTATTGATTCAATTATTATCACAGTATCATCTGTATAATATTTTATATTATTAAATCAATAATTGAGACGACAAAGTTATTCATATTATTATTTGCAATCTCGACGATGTCTGTAAGTTCATCGAGGAGAGGTTTGGTCATCTAATTAACGGCGCCATAAGGAGAAATCATTATCGGAAAGCCCTCTTTCCCGAGATCGATCTGGTTGTTAATATTATGAGCTATAATATTAATGATGAATGTTATTAAAAATTAAATTTGAGTTCGGAGTTGAATTTGGAGACGCGGAGGTGATATTTGAGTCCGGAACGATGAAATTAGTAAAAATAGACTATAAACACAAAATTTACCGGGGTTGACTTTTTGATCAAAAAGTCAATAGTTGATTTTTTCAAAAAAGTCAAACTTTGAAATTTCAAAAATAAAATTTTTGATAAAAATATTTCCATTGTGTTAGGATTGTTAGTATTAGTGGAAATCGACATCTATTTCGATAATAATTGATGTCTGGAGGTTATATTAACCAATCAGGTAATTAATCGGATAGATGAGCAATTAATTGCTATTAATTCACATGCTTATAACTATTTGTTCACATGTGTGCACTATTGATTCACATTCATGTACTATTAGGGGAGGTGGTGCAAGATTGATAATACTTGCATGACTAAGTTAAAAATAGAGGTATAGATGGAGGTACTATATTGTAATTCATATTTTCACATGTATAGAACTATTAATTCACATGATTGAACTATTGATTCACATGATGTACTATTAGGGGAGGTGGTGCAAGTTTGATAATACTTGCAGGACTAAATTAAAAATGAAGGAAAAGATGAAGGTATTATACTATAATATGTCGAGCCCCAAAACGTGCAATTATAGAAACTATATTTTTCTATAAATAGAAGTTCATTCTTCCTTCATTCTCACCAATTCACTAAGACTCACAAGAGCAATTATAGAGAAAGAAGCTATAGAGAGAAAGAAGAAGAGTAGTATGCTACTTCACTACTCCAGTATCCAGTCTTCTTCTGAGGTAAGGGGTATTATTTATTTCATATTCTGAAGAGATGTTATTTTTCGTATTCGTATGAATATTATATTCGCTTCAATATTAGTAAAGGAATATCATCTTCGCTCAATATTCATAGGAATATTATTTTCATTCAACAATCGTAAGAGGGTATTATTTATTTCATATTCCAAGAGATATTATTTTTTTTCAGATTCAGATAAATATTATTTTCGCTCAATATTCGTAAGGAATATCATCTTCGCTCAATATTAAATAGGAATATTATTTTCGCTCAATAGTCGTAAGGGGTATTATTTATTTCATATTCAAAGAGATGTTATTTTTCAGATTCGTATGAATATTATATTCGCTTCAATATTCGTAAGGAATATCATCTTCGTTCAATATTCGTAGTTATATTATTTTTGTTCAACAAATGTAGTGGTATTATTTTTCGTAAATGATATTATTTCTTTCAATATCATTATCTTAGGAATATTGGTACTAATTTTATTGTGGAATTTCTACCTTTTTGTGTGTTCGGGTTACTATTCACTCTAGTATTATTCACTCGGGTATTCGGGGCACTTTTCGTGCCAAAGTACTATTCACGAGTTACTATTCATAGATTACTATTCACCCGGTTACTATTCACTCTAGTATTATTCACTCAGGTATTCGGGGCACTTTTCATGCCAGAGTACTATTCATGAGTTACTATTCACGAGTTACTATTCACTCTAGTATTATTCACTCGGGTATTTGGGATACTTTTCATGTCGGGGTACTATTCATGATGTACTATTCACGGGATACTATTCACCCAAAAAATATATTTCTTTTATGTCCAAATTATCTTTGGTACATGAATATTATTCTTGAATTTTACTCCACAAAACAGTATCATGTTGACAATTTGGATATTTTTAAACTCTGGATAAATTTAAAGTCTTTAATATTTATCCTTGATTTCGTTTGATTAATGCTTATATCATTGTCATCATCCTCATGCATGCTTATATTATGATGAAAGTCGTCTTTGGCTTACGTGCAAAGATGGATTGTTGATTATTAGTTTTAGAGTTGCATATCTTTGGCTTACGTGCAAAGACGAATTGTTGATTATTGGTTTTATAGTTGTATATCTTTGGCTTACGTGCATAGATGGACCGTTGATTATTGGTTTTACAGTTGTATATTTTTGGCTTACGTGCAAAGATGGACTGTTGATTATTGGTTTTATAGTTATATATATATATATATATATATATATATATATATATATATATATATATATATAATGACCACCGATTATCAACATGTTAGTATATGGTAATTCGAGATATATATTCTGCTCACTACTTTCTATAAATGGTTATACAAGTGTCCCCACTTGGATAATCATTATATTTAATCACATGTTGATACACCTTTGTTAATTACCCATATATATATATATATATATATATATATATATATATATATATATATATATATATGTTGAATTATAAGATTATTGTTGAACAAGATAAAACCTTATTATTATCCAATCGAATTGCTTTGGTTTGGAACCCCGACAAGTATGAACATCCTTTACACGGGAAAACTTTTTATGCACCCAAGGTGGACAGAGTGAACGATAACATCATTCTTGCATGTAGTATTGATCAATACAGGGTACAACAGGCTTATCACCCCCGTGCCCGTAAGTTATGACGGTTTGTGGATAAAGTTCTGCTAAACCTATTCAAAAATTGAAAACAATGTTCATAGTATGTCACCATAACCCTATATATAGTCAGTACATAGTTTTAAAAATTTGATAGAGAGTTGTTATGTTATTAGTATCGGTTCAGATTACTTCATAACTATTGATTTGTTGTAGAAGGGTAGTACAAAGAAAACATTTAAACCTTTCAGCTAATGTTTATAATTGTTATTACTTGTTGGGTACTCATATGCTCATCCTTGCTTAATTTAAATGTTTTCAGCTAAGTGTGAACAACCAGAAGGCTCTGCTAAGAACAAGGGAAAAGGAAAGGTTGCTGAGTGAATGCAATGTTATTTTATGTAATAGTTAACTTTATTAAGTCAAGTATGATATATATTAATTATCATGTACTGTAATGAATGATTAAAGGTTACGTACTTGGGAGCTAGACTCTGATGATTATGTAAATTAAGTTTAATATCTATATTATTGTTATTATTATTAGTATTATTCCGCTCATAGAAATGGTATCGTGAAGCATCGAGTTCGGGTTTCAAGTACCCGAATTTTGGGGGCTTTACACTCTGAATCCTTGCAACCCTAACAAAGTTCTCGGATTCTAAGAGTTCTGCCACGTGTCATTGGAGTAATTGCTCACCTGTTCTTCTCCCCTCTTCAATCAATCAATCAATTCCGTACTCTTCGTGGATTTCTCTCCTCCTCAGCCAACACGAAACCCTAACCCTAGCAAGGTACAATTTCCTTGCCCACACAACTAGATCAAATAATGTTTAAATTTGTTAAATCAAATAGGTTTTAAAAGTTGTTCCTAACCAATTGATTTGGTAAAGAATCTAGACTGAGAAAAAGAACAATTTTACTAAAGCATTATATTGGAAAATAATTATTGCTCGATTATTAAGAGTTTATGCATAATACACTGGGCATGAAAGGTTGATTCCCTTGATTACCAAAACTTATTAAAAGGACCAGTTTAAATAGTGACAACCTTAGTATATGTTCATGGTTATTTCAAACCACTCAGCATCTATTATTCAATTATTAGAATATTCAATTATTGAAACTTAATTCAAGTTCTTTCACAATCGATTCTATTGTTGAACATTGAAAGCTAAATTCATTTCTAATCATGTTATATTTCCTTTGTATCTAAACTTTCTAAGCAAATTAGTTGCTTACTCTTGCTATATCATGACATTTATTTCAGCTAAGCCCGAGGGATCGAATAAGAAGGACAAAGGCAAGGGCAAAGTCCAAGAATAGTTAATATGAATGTTTATTATTATATTACCTTATGGAATTATTTATGTAAACCTTTTTTAATATTAAAGGTGTGTTAAAGTTAAGGTTAAGAAGACCTTGGGATATTGTTGTAAAACTTTATTATAATGAATAATATATGTTTATTATTTCGCAATAGTTATAGAATGCTTATGATGATGATGGATCGTGAGCACTGAATCCAAGGTTAGAAAACCCGAATTTGGGGGCGTCACAGTGAAATAATAACGGTATTCGAAACGAGCAACAAAACGAGCTAATTAAATTTCACAAGAGTATTGCTGAAGGAATAAGAAAATTTGTACCTAATATGCAAAACCATTTATAACACTCCATAAAATCTTACCCTCAAATGCCAACGATATTAAATACAAAATGTTATTCATCACCTAAATATATTCACCTCGAATTAAATATTATCCAAACTAATAATACAAAATAATTCGTAATCCATTCAAGGTGCCTTTAATTATCGCCTTAGATCACTATTAATACTCCAAACTTATAAGTCAATAAAAACACTTAAGAAGTCTTAAAAGCTTAATATGATAATTTATTCTTAAGATGCCAGTCCATTATTCTAGTCTTATTACTATTAATTAAATCTTATTTGTCAAATTAATTAATTTTAGAAGAAACTAGACTTCAAATACTCCAATTTAGCCTCAAGAATCACCTAAATCAGATTTAAAATCATTAAGTTATACATTTTTAAATATTAGAACTTGTTTCTGAAAATTCTGCTACAAAAATTCCAAATCAGCCCTTACATAAAATTAATAACAAATCATTTGTTAATTTTTAATGGTTCAAAATTGGTGAACATATTCTCAGCTTATATATGAATAACATATCCAAAAATTATAATTATCCAATGGTCGGATTAAGAGATATAACCCACACAATATACCTTAAAATATAGAAACTGATTTTCAGATTTTAACATTTACATTCAATCAAATTATATTGCTTAATATAAATTTATCTCCTATTTTCAATTATCATGATATCTAATTCCATGTCTATATTTTATTTAAAAACAATCTCTAATTTAAAAACCCTAATAACTAAACTTAAAATCAAAATATAAAATAATATTTACCTCTTCAATACGCAACAGTAAAGAATCTGACTTTCTGTTCTTCTCGAGTCTTCAAAATCTCTCCATGTCTTCACGAAAATTGTAGCTCTCGTAAAGATACACAAAATAGGCTCAAGAATCACTCAATTGGGAGTTAATATGAATGAGTTACAAATTTTCAAAATTAGGGTTGAAAATAGTGACGGGAATTGAGACAAGTTGCGGTTTTTAGCAATTTAAGACATGAAGATGACGTCAAATAACTTTTCTTCCTTCTTCACAATTGTAGAGGAAGAAAAATTGAAGAAATAGACTTTAAATTCACTCAATTCTGACATCGGATGAATTAATTATAATTTTTTTAATGGACTGCAGTACGTATGAGTATTATACGCATGAATTCAACTAATCAAATTAGAATAGGAGTAGGGTTACACATCTACTCTTTAAAAATAACAAGGAAACAATATAGGAGTTTTCAAAACACTAATGAACTCTTTAATTTTAATTTAATCAATTATTTAATTATCTACTAAAATAATTTAATTTTACAAACTAAATAAGAAAGAAAAAAAATTATTAACTTAGCTTTTCTAATTCAATTACATTTTTATAAAATAAAATAAAATATTATTTAATTATTAACAAAAATTTAGATTATTACAATCGTATTGATGATCTAGAATATCATCGGAACATGATTTCACTTTGAACAAATCATTAAAATCACAATGAGAAGATGTAGATTTAGGATTGAGCCACCACTTTGGGTCATAAAGGTAAGAGTAAAATTCTGGAGGTGCTGAAGTGATATTAACCAAAATTAGGGACTGCTTTTCCAATGACGGTAACGACATATTTACTAAGGCGGCAAGGGTTGGTGTTGTAAAGTCAAGTACAAGTGGTTTGGCTTAATTAGAACAAGCTGCAGATTGGCAAGGAACGACGGCTTAGAGTTGCAGAGGCGACAACGAAAAATTATGGCTCGACGAAAAATTGCTTTGGAGTTCTGTTATGATGGGAATGACACTGGAGCGATCAGATTTCACACGATGATGGGCAGTTGTATATTCGCGGTAGTTGTTGACGACTATTTTGGGTAAAGCAGCGACAATTGCTTTAGATTTCGACGAAGGGTGGGGCAGAGGGATTAAGAGTAATAAAACAAAAAAATTAAAGAACAGAAGCATGAAACAAAATGGATCAAGAGCTGTTAAGCTTGATAGCTTTGATACCATATCAAAACAAAGACTTTAATTATAAATTTATCATTAAAATTACATTTCATCAATACTAAATATATTTACATCATTTGAGGTGTTCTAAGTAAATACATGCAAATTCTAGTTATCCTATAATTATTTAAATAATTTTATCCTAACAATGTGATAAACATAATAATATCTAAAATACAATACTTCTAATATAACTCCTAATAGTGTGGATTATCATGTAGAGCGTGTAAGACATTTTATCAATATATAGACGAACAAGATTAGCCAAATTGATAAACTTGAATATATGTGTGTTTTATTTTTTTATTTTTTATATAATATTTGTTTGAATTAGTTATTATTCGTTCTTCAATTCTAACACAAAAGTACAACCGGTACGTAGAGCTAATAAGTTGGTGTGTTTTATCTGTATATATATGTATAGAGAATCATTCTAGTTTCTTAGGAGTACCACCAGCGTGCACCTCCTTATCCATGCTGCTAATAGCTCCAAGAAAAAAAAAACTTTTCCTTCTTTATGTTTGTATGATTGTGTTTGGTAGAAGTTGGTAAACAGTAGAGCCTTTCAGAGTTCCATTGGTCACAACCTAACAACCTACTTAAGCAAAAACTCAAAAATTAATTAATTCTCTCCCATAGCACCCCCCACACACACATATATATATATATATGAGTTTTGATAACACCCCCCCCCCCCCCCGACCCCATATATATATATATATATATATATATATATGAGTTTTGATAATTTTCAAGAATCAAGGCATCAACTGATATTTAGTCCATTTGTTGATTATATATCAAACTTCTTACATTTGAATTCAAACCACAGGTGTCCATATAATTCAACATTCCACTCAAGTATACAAGGCCAGGCCACTAAACAAGAAAGGGAATAATATTGAGAATATCTTCTTGTTGGCTATGTATAATCAGTCCTTCCTTTTTGCACACTTTGCTACTTATTAATCCTATCTCCTCTACTCTATAGAGGGACCATTTTCTTCTGCTTCCTTTTCAGAAATAATGGAACCTAAAAGATTAATTCTTTAATTGTTCCTCTGCAAGACTGCAACCTCCCCATATCATTTATAAGTTCATATTATTTAGTGTAATTAGGATTTTACTTAATCTAATGAAGGTAGTAGTGCTTCTTAGAATGTTATAATTAGCACCACTAGGAGCTCTTGCTAATGGCAGATCCTGTTGAAAGATACTCCCTCCAATCTAAATTATATGATCATTATTGACTTTTGAAAGTCAATTTGATCGACATTTACAAACTCATTAAAAATTATAAAATAATTAAACTTATAATTAATAATACTTTTTAGATATTTATAATCTTCATTATTGTATTGATTACAATTAAAAGAATCTATGTTAATTTTAAATTTAAAAATCTCTTAAGTTGACTTTAAAAAGTTTACAATGATCAAAATAATATGAAATACAGTTAAAGATAAGTACATGTATAAAGTGGAAATAGATTATGTGCCGAAGGCCATCTCAATTAATTTGCTGATGATTTTGTTAATGATGATAACGTGTCAAGTCCTTATATCAAACTAAACATCAATATTGGAATGTATCCCCATTTTCATTTTTGATTATCATTATGCTTAAATATAAAGAAATGCAGAATAGTATCGTTAGTATATGGCACGATGTGACATATATAACCCGATTTGACACTTTTTTTTCATATATATCAAAACCCGATTTGTGATTATTTAATCTTCTTATTGTTTTGTACTTAGTACAAGACTTCATTGTTGGACTGACTTGATGTTGAATATTGGTCTTATTTTTTGGTCTTTGGTCTTTGGTTAATCATTAATCGTTTAATTGATGGTCGATGGTCCTTCTTCTCCTTTAATGGGTCGAGGAACATATTAATGGGTCGAGGGAGCATATCACCATTATCTCATTAATGTTACTCCTTTGGTGAAAATGAGTCCAACTCATTTCCTTTTCTACCCTCTAGTTCTTGGCTATAAAAGGAGGCCAAATGGAAGAGGAAAGACACACCAAAATTGATAGAGTATATCTTAGAGAGAAGAAGAGCAAAGCTCTAGTTTGAGTGTCGAAGAGAGTTAGAGAGTGAGAAGCTCGGTTAGAGCATTGAGAGAAAGTGAGGTGTGAGAGAAATAAGCAGTTAGTTTATTTCTCAGTTGAGAGTTTGTAATCTCCATTTTATTTTCATAGTGATTTTCTGAGATCTCTTCCCGTGGTTTTTCCCAGTTGGGTTTCCACGTAAAATTCTTGTGTTATTATTTTATATCTCATACAGTAGTGTGTTTGTATTTATCTTAGTGTATTTGTGTGAGCTTGATTTCACAACAATTGGTATCAAAGCTCTCGGTTCACACCAACGATCGATTTAAAGAGAAATTAGGCGGTCACAAATCGAAGATGGCAAAACTGAAGTCACGAGGTATGAAGTTGAACCATTTGATGATGAAGTCAAATTTGATGTTAGGCGATGTCTGATCAAAGATGTTTTGGCTCAACAAGGATTGACAAAAAGGCTTTAGAAGGGAAGAAACCGGTATGACTATGGCGGATGAAAAATGGGTGGAACTTGAAGCTAAAGTAGTGGCAACAATCGAGATTGAGTTTGGCGCCACGGATCAAATATCGAGTTTTGTGAAACCTCTTGAAGGACTTGTGGGAGAAACTTGAGAAAGTTTACAAGTCAAAGTCTCTGTCAAATCGGTTATATTTGAAGAAGGAATTGTCTGAAACTTTGGATGGAAGAAGGTCGATTGGCCAATCATATTAATGAGTTTAATAGATTGGTGACCCAACTAACGATATTGATGTGAAGTTGGACGAAGAAGATAAAGCCTTATTGCTTCTTGTCTCTCTACCAGATTCATACTCAACTCTCGGACTACACTCTCTTGTAGGGAAGGAAAAGCTTGCGATTGACGATGTGATGTCGTGATCTTGGACGAGGATAAGTTCAAGGGCACTACTTCCGAGAGATCAAGGAGGCGGTCTTCTTACTTTTTCAAATGGGCGTGGCGGGGTCTAATCAAAAGAAGTATTAAAGAGAGAGAAAAAGGTCTCGATCGAGACCGGTGAAAGGATAAATCTCGGGTTGAATGTTATCATTGCCACGAGAAGGGCCACTACAAAAATCAGTGTCCATTGTTGAAGAAGGATAACAAGAAGAAAGGAAAGCAGATTGAAAAATCTGCTAATGTTGCTGAGCAAGCAGATGTGTGCAGCGACGGAGAGCTGTACACAGTGACAGAAAATGAAGCTTCACAAGGTGATCTCTTATCTGTTAGAGACGATGGCGCGACCTTCTGATTGGTACATGGATTCCTATTGTTCTTTTCATATGTCCCCTCATAGGGATTGGTTTGATACTTTTACATCCTGCAATGGTGATACAGTTTTATTGGGTAACAATGCGATGCAAAAGTTATTCTTTGGGATAGGCACCATAAAAATTAAAATGTTTGTGGAGTTGTTAGAACATTGGGTGATGTAAGGTATATTCGAGAATTGAAGAAGAGCTTCTTGTCGGTTGGAGTACTTGACTCTATAGGTTGCGATATCTCGATCGGAGATGGTGTCATGAAAATTACCAAGGGCTCGATGGTAATTATGAAGGGCGAAGAAGGGCACCCTCTACAAGTTGATAGGGGACACGATTCTTTGGTGGGCGACAAATTACATGCGAGATAATTCCAACGATGATAGCACGAAATTATGGCACATCGACTTGGTCATTTGAGTGAAGGTGGAATGAAAGAACTTCACATAAAGGCGATTCTTTGAAAGGTGTCAAAAGCGTGCGATTTGGAATTTTGCAAGTTTTGCGTGTCACGACGCAAACAACGGAGGGTCGACTTCAAGGCGGGAGCACATACCGATAGAATGTACTTGATTATGTACATTCGGATGTGTGGGGCCGATCAAGCATCGTCGAATGGGTGGAGCCCATTATTTTGTTAACTTTATAGATGACTACTCCGAGAAAGGTGTGGGTGTATTTTATGAAGCGAAATCAGGGTTTTTTCGAATCTTCAAGCGGTGGAAAGCTAAAGTAGAAACCGAATAGGAAAAGAAGTTGAAGTATTTCGGATCGGATAATGGCACGAATACAAGGACGGTCATTCCTACGATTACATCGGGATGAAGGTATCACCGAGCACTTCTCGAGTCGAAAAGAACTCCGAGCAAAAATGGGGTTCTTAGAGAGGATGAAACGAACTCTATTGGAGCGTGCGGATGTATGAGATTGAATGCGAGGATTGCCCGAGAGTTTACGGTGAGAGCAATCAATCTGACGTGTTATCGATAAATCGATCTCCTTGACGAGGAATTGATTACAAAATCCCGAAGAGGTATGGGTGGGGAAACCAGTTGATTTTTACGTGATGAAAATCTTTGGTTGTCGAACTTATGCTCATCTGCCGATCGAAGAAGCGACAGGTCGAAGCTTGATCGAAGGTCAAAAGAGTGTATTTTCCTTGGATATGAAGATGGTGTCAAGGATACGAGTTATGGGATCCGATATCCAAGAAGAAGGTTGTCGGCGAGATGTGGTGTTGATATGAAAACACATCTTTGAACAAGTCAAAGAATGAAGAATCTGCGAGCAAGTGAGTTGCAAAAACACCCGATTGAGGTGGAGCTTCTGAAGAGATTGAAGATGATCAACCTTGAGATCCCCAAGAGAGTCCTATAATCTTATTAGAGATCGGGAAAGGCGAGTCGATAAACGGTCTGCGAGAGATATGGGTTTGAAAACATGGTTGCCTTTGCCTTGATTCTTTGGTAGTGGAGATCAACTAGCTTGTCGGGATCTTATTCGATCAGATGATAATGATAAATGGGCGATATAGCTATGGCGAAGAAGATGGAATCTTTACAAAAGAACCGGACATGGGAGTTAGTTCAACTTCCAAAAGGATCGAAGGCTATAGGATGCGGTGGGTGTTCGGGAAAAAGGAAGCTCGATCGATAAAGAAGGTGAAAGATTGAGGGCCGGATTAGTGGCAAAGGATTCTCTCGAGAGAGAGGAATCGACTACAATGAGATCTTCTCACGGTTGTGAAACACACATCGATTCGGTTGATCTTATCTATTGTAGCATCACGGGATATGGAGTTAGAAACGACGATGTGAAAACGACTTTTCTCCACGGTGATTTAGAAGAAAAGATCTACATGAAAGCGACTGAGGGGTTTATTGAACCGGGGAAAGAGGTTTTAGTTTGCGGTTTAAAGAAGTCCCTCTATGGTTTGAAGCGGTCCCCAAGGCGGTGGTATATGAAGTTTGATAACTTCATGATGGCTCGTGGTTACTCTCGTTGAGTATGATCCATGTGTGTATTTTGAGATCCCTTGATGATGGATCTCTAGTATTGTTAACGTTATATGTCGATGACATGTTGATAGCGACAAAGAGAAGTCGGATATTCTTGATTTGAAGAATTTGTTGAAAGCGATGAATTTGACATGAAGGATCTTGGGTCACTAAGAAGATCCTAGGTATGGAAATTCACGAGGATCGTCAACGAGAAAAGTTGTGGCTAACTTCGGAAAAGGATATGTGCGAAGGTCTTAGAGAGGTTTAACATGAACAATGCTAAACCGATTAGCACTCCGTTAGCGGCACATTTGAGTTATCTTCACAGTTGAGCCCTGAAACGAGAGGGCGAGGTGGAGTATATGTCCAAAATGCAGTATCTGCAAATACGGTGGGTTGTCTAATATACGCCATGGTATGTACAGGCGGATATCTCACAAGCGATCGGCGTGGTTAGCGGTATATGGCAAATCCGGAAAAAAGCATTGGAATGCGATAAAATGGATTTTTCGTTATTTAGCGAGTCTGACCAATTACGGTCTTATGTTTGATCGTGATACTGCAAAAGTGAGGTTACTGAGGTTCGTTGATTCGGATTATCTTTGGAGACCTAGATGCGAGGAGATCTCTGACGAGGTTTGTATACACCTTTTGTGGAGGATGTATATGTTGGAGGTCGATGTTGCGATCTCTGGTAGCATTATCAACAACAGAGGTTGAGTATATGGCATTGTGAGAGGCAAGCAAGGAGGCTTTGTGGCAAGGGACTAGTTGAAGAACTAGGTTTCAAGCAAGGCGATATCCAGATTCGATGTGATAGTCAAAGTGCTATTCATTTAGCAAAGAACCAAGTGTTCATGCGAGCCGAACCAAACATATAGATGTTCGGTATCACAAGATTAAGTGAGTGGTTGAACAATGGTGACATTGCGATTCACAAAGTTCACACAAAGGAGAATCATGAGATATGCTCACAAAAGTCGATTCTGACGAGAAAAGTTCAAGCACTTTGTTTGGACTTAATTCACTTCGTCTAATGTTGAGTTAAGTAGTGGAGTATCCGGGAGAGGATACATTCACGAACCTGAAAGAAGATCACGATATTTGGAAAATATGAGCGAGGTGGAGATTGTTGAATATTGGATCCTATTTTTTGGTCTTTGGTCTTTGGTCATTAATCATTGGTCAATGGTCAATGGTCCTTACTCCTTTAATGGGTCGAGGAACATATTAATGGGTCGAGGAACATATCACCATTATCTCATTAATGTTACTCCTTTGGTGAAAATGAGTCCAACTCATTTCCTTTTCTACCCTCTAGTTCTTGGCTATAAAAGGAGGCCAAATGGAAGAGGAAAGACACACCAAAATTGATAGAGTATATCTTAGAGAGAAGAAGAAGCAAAGCTCTAGTTTGAGTGTCAAAGAGAGTTAGAGAGTGAGAAGCTCGGTTAGAGCATTGAAAGTGAGGTGTGAGAGAAATAAGCAGTTAGTTTATTTCTCGGTTGAAAGTTATAATCTCCATATTATTTTCATAGTGATTTTACGAGATCTCTTCCGTGGTTTTTCCCGTTGGTTTCCACGTAAAATTCTTGTGTTATTATTTTTTTTATATCTCATACAGTAGTGTGTTTGTATTTATCTTAGTGTATTTGTGTGAGCTTGATTTCACAACACTTGATGACGAAATAATTTAATTATTAAAATATTACAAATAAGTTGGAGTCTCATATTAGAGAGATAATAAAAATGAGAATGATATATATATATATATGAATGTGTCCAATACTTAATGACTTAAACTTTTAGGTTAGGCTGGGTTCCAAATATGTATATTAATGTCTTGTGTACACAGATGTCGCGTGCGGGCTTTGTTGAAACCCGTTTTGTAGTTTGATGTAAAATAATAATATTATCGCCTGAATCGAATGGTTGATGTGACGCCCCCAAATTCAGGTGCTTGAAACCCGAACTCGGTACTTCACGATACCATTTCTATGAGCGGAATAATACTAATAATAATAACAATAATATAGATTATCAAATTTAATTTACATATTATTAGAGTTTTCCAATCCCAAGTATGAAACCTTTAAACATTTGTTACATGATAATAATAATATTTATCATCCTTATCATAAAGTTCAAACTATTACATAGGATAGCATAGAAATTCATTTAGTAACCTTTCCTTTCCCTTTGTTCTTGGCAGAGCCTTCAGGTTGTTCACATTTAGCTGAAAATATTTAAATTAAGCAAGGATGGGCATTTGAGTACCCAGCAAGTAATAGCAACAATAACAGATAGCTGAACGAATTAAATATTTTCTTTGAACGATACTTCTACAATGAATCAACAGTTGTGAAGTAAGCTGAACCAATAATAAACAACATATCATTTCAATTTCAAATTTTTGAAACTACGTACTGACTATAAATGAGGATCATTCGACAGACTATGAACATTGTTTTCTATTTTCGAAAAGGTTAAACAAAACTTCATCTGTAAATCATCATAACTTACGGGCACGGGGGTGATCAGCCCATTATGCCCTGTATTGATCAATACTACATACAAGGACGATATTTTCGTCCAGCATATCCGCCTTAGGCGCATAAAAATTTCCCATATTTGGGATGTTCATACCAGTCTAGAATCCGAACCAAAATAATTCGGTTGGATAACAATAAAGTTATATCTTGTTCAACAACAATTTTAAGTTTGTGTCTAACAGGATCAAATAGCTTAGACGGCTTTTAATTCAACGTATACATACTGGACACCGATAAGTATGTATCAACATGTGATAAAATATAATGATTATCCAAGTGAGGACACTTGTATAACCATGATTAGAAATTAACGAACAAAATATATATCTTGATCTATAATAATGAAATTAAGGAACTTGTGCAACAAATTATAATTTAATAACTTACTTATACGTAATCATTGCATAAATATATACAAAGGTTGAAATTATTTGAACAATGAAAAGAATAGTTCGATATTATCTTACGCATGTCCATCAGTTGCAAAATTAAATGCAAAGGGTTAGATACTTGCACAGTGGTCTCACCGCTTACAGCTATGCAACTTAGTTTTATCTTTTATATCAAGTCTTATCATTAAATAGACCATTCGCTCGATTAGAATAACATACTATCACACATAGTAATCGCTATTTGCGATCGAGACATAACCTAATCACATTGTCACGTAAGTTTAACAACTATTGAATCACAAATAAACAAAAATACAGACATATTATATAAGTCCAGATCAATTTCTGAAATATGTCGGTGTATTGACGACTTTATTGGGTAATTATCGAGTCTAAGACTATTCTGTAGTTCAATATCCATTTATATAACTTAAACACCAGTCGTAATATTTTTCATGGCCTTATAATAATTTTTAAATAATTATTATAATTTATCATGATTTTTGAAACACTGAATCATTATTAAATAATTTAAATATTAAAAATTCTATTATTATTAATATTTAATTAATATTAAACTATTAATGAAACCATTGCTAAAATATTAAAGTTATTTATAATAACTTAGAATATTTTCAAAGTATTATTATTACCCTTAAATAATTTTTAAAATATTTAAAATCATTTTAAATAATTACCATTAATATTTAAATATTAATGTACTATTTATCAAAATATTAAAAGTCATTAATTATAACTTAAAATATTTGTAATTCATTTATATCCCTTTATAAATGATTTTTAAATTAATAAAATCATTTTTTAAACTATTTATTTAATATAATTATTTAAATAAATTTAATATCATTAATATTAAATTAATATCATTAATATTAAATTATTAATAAATTATCCTTTAAATATTAAAAGTTATATTTTATAACTTAAAATATTTTTAAACACTTTATTTTCATTTAAAATGATTTTATAATATTAAAATCATTTTTAAACTAATTTATTTAATATAATTATTAAATAAATTTAATATCATTAATAGTAAATAATTAATGAAATTTACCTTTAAATATTGAAATTTATATTTTATAACTTAAAATATTAATAAACTCTTTATTTTCTTTTAAAATGATTTTTCTAATATTAAAATCATTTTAAAATTAATTTATTTAATATTATTATTAAATAAATCTAATATCATTAATATTAAATAATTAATGAAATTTGCTTTTAAATATTAAAAGTTATATTTTATAACTTAAAATATCTTTAAATACCTTATTATCATTTAAAATGATTTTTAATATAATAAAATCATTTTTAATTAATTTATTTAATGCATTTATTAAATAAATTAAATATCAATAATATTTACATAAATACTAATATTTATGGAAAATATGCTAAATTATTAAAAGTTAATTTTTATAACTTAAAATTATTTTTAAAATTATTTTTGAAATTTTTAATAATTTATTTCTATTTTTAAATGATTTTTAGAAAATAAAATAAATTAAATTAAATAAAGTGTCGCTATAACTTTTAGCGACAGAAAGCGTCGCCTAATGTGTTCTTGAGTCCTCAAGAACATTCATAGCCAGCTTCGAGATAGCTACTTTGACCATGAATCATGAACTGTGTAATGTGTTTCTATGCATGTTTTTTGTCAGATCGTGTAGTACAAATGCAACACTACAAGACCCAACAACAAACATGGTCAACAAGCATGAAACCAACGAGATCTAAGCCTTCAAAGGGACTGTCAGACTTGTTCTTCATTTTCTGGATTACCCAGAAATGAAGAACAGTTCAATCTGTTCACTTTGGACTTCCACAACTTGAAATATATGTGATGTTTTAGTGATGTAAAAGTTGCAGTGTGTAGCCAACATGTAAGAGAGTAGATCTATCACAAAACATCAACAAAATCACAACACAATCTACAGATCCGGACCGGTCAAACCTTGTCAGAATACATGATCATACGTTTTCTGGGTTACCCAGAAAACGTATTTCGTGTTCTTCCTGCTTGGTTTGACCGTCCATGAAATCCAACATGAATGATGTTTAGATGAAATAAGACCTTGAATCGACAGTTCATATACCAAACTACATTCCAGATACAACATCAAGAACAAAACAACTAACACAAGAAAAATTTGGTGCTTGAAAAGTTTGTCGGTAGGCCGCTTCAAGGGCGTTAAGTTACCCGAAAACGCCTAATCGTAGCCTATCGATCTACGACTTTTGACTATGATTATCTTGCAATCTGTTCATGATATGAACTTGATTCAAGTTCCAGCTTAAAGAGCTCATAGCATAATACAAGATCAATGCTTTAAACAACAAAAACACATATCATACTAAGATTTAAAGGATCTGACATTCATTGTCAGACAACACAAAAAAAAAATTCCAGATTTTTTTAAAACTTGATTTTGAGCATATTAATGTTATGGACCTAGCATGTGCCAACCTAGATCATCATTATAAATCATAAACAACATATTTTAACAATAAATCATAACATCTAACATGCCGATTAAGATCAGATTTCTAGGGTTAGTTTCTATACCTCACTTTGATCTATCTTGTATTTAGGCTTCTGATCTGTTAGTGGATTTTGTGGGGCTGGTTTTGGGGACTGAAATGCCTTATAATTTCATAGGTTTTGAAGGAGAGAGAATTGGTTAAGGGTTTGTGCAAAAATGAACTAACAAGTGCCATTTTCTATCTCTCAATCTTATTTATAGATTGATATAATGCACATGACTGAGATCTAGAGCTGATATGCTGGAGATTTAGAGTCAAAAGAGTAGTTACATTTGGTCACCAACTCCCATCTTGACAAGATTCACAAGTAAGCTTAATAATAAAAAATGCGCATAAGGGCATTTTGGTCTTTTTGTTCACAAATTTAATGGCAAACTTGTAACTTGACAAACCCTTAGGGTTTGACCCTTAGGGTTTATCCCTAAGGTTTTCCAAAGAAATGAATTTCTAGGTTTTCATTTAGGGTTTAAAATAAAAAATAAAAATTTAGTTTCTAAAAATAGAAAATTAGGGTTTGTTAATTAGTTAGATTTTCTAATTACATTATACAGGAACATTAGGGTTTAATTATTTACTAATTTTAGTTAACCTTGCTAATTTAACAATTAGGGTTTACAATTAGTAATTAGGTTATATAATTACTAATTAGGGTTACAAAATATAGAAATTAGGGTTTCTAGAAATTAATATTTCAAAATGTTAACTAGGGTTTACCTAATTAAGCATAAAATCATATAACACAGTTATATAACAGTCTTGAATTTCCCCTTTGAATTACAAAATAGAGTTAAACAAATTAATACTAGGGTTTTGACATTATATACCATAATTTACCAACCATTATCAGTCTATACATATAGTACATATTTATAGCACAAAAATCAAAATATAATAATATATATTATTATTCTCATTCCTTGATCAAAATCCAAAATTAGGATTCTATCTGATTTATCGTTTCATATACATTATTATTAATGATTTTAAAATAATTAATTTAATAATCTAAAATAAATTCATATAATAAATCAATTATTATAATAATTACAATAATCATTCCATATATCATTTAAATAATATAATATCATATTTTCTTGAAAAAAATAAATAATAAAACCATTTCTATAATAAAATTAATTATTATATAAATATAGTTTATAATGATCAATAATTCTAAAATAAATTTATTTGTAATTATTCATGTAATAAATATATTTTTATTCATCACATAAATACATATGCTTTGACTTATACATATTCCCCATATTTATTTTAATAAATAAAATAAATAAATAATTTATACGCAAATTTTTGATTTATTTATATAGAAAATATCAGAAAACCATCTTTAAGACTATATTACATGTTATACATAATTCACTGCGAATGAGTCTCCCAAGATAAGACAGACTCATATTTTACTATGTACTAGAATTTGTTGTGTAGAAATAAATTTATTGCAAAACTATAAATGAGAGAGAAGAAAATTATAACAAGAAAAATTATTAAGAATGATAATTTTTCTAAGAACTTGAGAATGATTTGGAATGATATGAAGTACCAAATTTGGGTGGATTTACAATCTATTTATAGGCTTCGAAGTACCTTTTTGAAGATATATATGTAATTCTGTAAATAAGCACACATAGAGAGGGGGGCGAATAGGTGTAAATTCCAAAAGTGATCAACAGTGGTCAATTTTTAAGTTTTCCTGTTACAGAATATAATCGGATAGGTAGCCATGTCTTTAGTATATGTTCTTCGTCAGTTATAATCAGACATGATACCTTATCTATTTTAGTGTATCTTCAATCACAAACCTGAACTAAATATGCAGAATAAGCATGCAGATTAAAGAAAAGAGCAGATCAGAAATTACCCCAAGATTTTTATGTGGTTCAACCCCTAACCTCTAGTCTAGTGGCCTACATCCACGTCCAATACCATATAGTATTGGAGACTCTTTTTATTAAACTTAATACTCAATTAAGTACAAAGAAAAAACTCCCTGTTCAAAGAAATCCAATTATGATTTGGACACCAATGTCCCCTTGCACCTCTGCAACTTTTGCACCTCTGCAACTTTTCTCACCACTGAGACCTTTGAAGACAAAATTCTGGAATTTCGGTGGTGTTAAACAGTTAGTTCTTATGAATTATTTTTTGTTGATGTCAAAAGGGGAGAGATAACTAAATTGATATGCAACTTGTGCTTAATGATTAATATGCATGGTCTTATTTCTTTTTGATAATGACAAAGGGGAAGAGATATTTAGGGTACTGTGATTTCTATATTATGAATATGATTGTCTGGCTAAATCATACTTGATTATTGATGGATATGTTACTAAATATATTGATAGTTTATATGCTCAAACAATTTATTGTTCATTAATATGCATAATTTTAGGGGGTGTCATATACTTAGGGGGAGCATGTTAATTAAAGGGTAAAATATATTGTCATCATAAAAAAGGTAGAGAATGTTAGTTTTTATTATTTATGATTTTAATGATGACACTATGCTTGAGAATGAAAATTGATTGATGGACTAAATTAATTTTGTTTAGGCTAATTTAATTATGGTTTATTATGATGTAGTCTGTTTCTTTTCATGATGGCCTAATTGTATGAATGTATTTCTAGTCAAAGAGGTTTTAAAATTCATTATTATTGCTGAAAATTATCTTTTTAATATAAATTGTGTTAAATAAGTTATTGAATTGGAATATAATAAGGAATTGGTTTAGATGTCCAGAGATTGTTATAATTTGAATAGGAGTCTATCATGGAAACAAGTAACAACTATACAAGTTGTTTAAGGAAAAGACTCTAACAATCTTATCATGAATATTCTAACTCCTTAATTTTAGCCTGAGTTATTATCATATCATTGACTCACTGTTTTTGATAATATTTACTAACCGTTAGCAATATCAAATGTGCTGAAATTTATATCTCTTTGAGCTTTTTATGCTAACTGTTGTATATAGTCGTTGGTCCTGACTCTATATATTATCATCCTGCTCGGCTATTGAACATAGAATGCTCAAGTTAAAGACCATTTTTGATAATACATCAGAGAGCTAATTTAGTGTTATTCCAGCTATTGATTGTATCATTCTTAAATCTTCTTGAGCTGGAAAAAAATTGTACTCTTTCATAACTTTTGTAATCCATGTACAAGCCTAGTTTGGTTTGGGTTCTCTTGTAATAGTTAGTCTCCCCCTTTGACATAAAAAAAATAAGCGCAAAGATAAAGAAGGAAAATAATCATACCTTTGTGTTTTGTTACCTATATGACAACATTGTTATTTTTACCAGTTGTAAGCTTGATATATGTGCTACTTAGTGTAGCTTTGGATTTTGGATTTTCATAATCAAAGCTCTTCAAAAGCACTTCTTTTGGTCATCCCAATGTTGAGGTCTTTAAAGATCAGGTTAGGAGGATGATTTTTCACTGTTCTAGTTGTTCTTGGAAGACTGTCATTGTTTATTTGTTCCTTTGGTTCATTTTCTGCTTCTGAACGTTCGTCTAATTTGTCTTCTAAAGCAGACCGGTCGAGCTGTCTGGATTTAAGTGTCTGCATATCTGAATTTGCTTCTAAAATAGACAAGTCAGGCTGTCTGATTTCATATGTCTTTACTTCTGATGTAGATGGGTCAGCCTGTCTAGATTCAACTATTTGCTTTCCAAATTCCCGATCCTTTATCTGTTTCCATGTAAAGTGTCCATCCTCTTCTTTTGACAGATCAATGTCAAATTCATCAAATATAACATGAACAGATTCCTTAACCTTGTATCAAGATTATCATTTATATAAATATGGAACATTTAACACAATAAAAACTTTAGAATAAATGATGTTATGAACTCTTGTAATACAAAATCCATAGAGTTACAAAAAACATGAGGTACTTATAGATTCCGCCAAATAATTTATAGGTAACTTATTTTGTCAAAGTAAAGTACTCTCTGTCTCTTTTTTTGATCTTGAGACATCTACAAAATAAACATTTAGTCTCTACCTTTTTGTTACCCAAATCTTTTTGGATCCTTTTGGGTTAGTAGCATATAAATCACAGTACTTTATCCAAATTTGCTTTATTCTAATTTTATTACAGTTAAAATCAAAATGATCTTTAAAATCACATTTTTTACAAGTAACAAACGGTGAACAAACGTGACTTAAACCTTGGTTTATTATTAATCTTTCTAATATTATCATTAGTTCTATTTTTCATATTTTTAATATGATTATACCCAATTCCTTATTTAGCAAGACTAGATATTCGTTCCCCTAACATAAAATTTAGGTTCTTTTCTCCTAGCACAAATTTAGCAAGATCATTTTTTAAAGATGTTATTTCTCCATTTGTTACATTATCATCATGTTGCAAATTCATAATTTTTCCATTATTAAAAACATTTATGCATGCATCTCTCATTTTTAAATTTTCTTTTAAAACTTCATTTTCATTTTTAAGATATTCATTTTCTTTTCTCTCTTTAATCAGCGACTTAACTTCATTCATTAGCTCATTTACACAATTCTTAAAATAGACATTTTTCTTTTTAAGATGCTGATTTTCATTTTGTAAAGAAAGATAATCAGATGTAGATATTTCAAAAGCTTCATGAGAATTTGTTAGCTCAAGTTGATCATCATCTTCTAGTCCTATGAAACAAAGTTAGCCAATTTCTTCTTCTTGTTCTGTTTTGGACTTACTCATTGGAGTTGAGCTACCTTTTTGATTCTTCCTTTGTTTTTTTCTTTAAAGTAGTCTCTCAAGTTTTCTTGAGAGCGCATTTTAATTTCTTCATCAAAATCTTCATGATCACCTTCATTGTTGCCCTCGGCTTGAAGGGCCAATGTCTTCTTTATTGGTGCTTCATCTTCTTCGTCATACATTCTTAGCTAATTTTCAAATTCTTTAAGCTCTCCAAAGAGGGTGAGAGTCTCTATAGTGCTAATGGTTTGCGAGCCATGGATGGTGGTAATTTTTGGAGCACATCTTTTTGGCATGATTCTTTACAACTTTCTATATATTGATTTCCTTTTGAACAATTTTTCTCCCTAGCATGCTGAGAGAGTTCATTAGTGTGAGGAACCTTGCTTGAACTTTATTGATTGTTTCATCCTTTTCTAACTTGAATAGCTCATAGTCTTGAATTAGCATACTCAAGTTCACCTCCTTAACTTTGGAAGTACCTTCGTGGCTTGTCAAGATAGTATCCCATATTTCTTTTGTTGTGTTACATGCTGAAACTTTATCGAATTTAGCTTGGATCATTCCGTTTAGCAAAGTGTTCATGGCTTTTGAGTTGTAGGAAAATATGTAGCTTTCATTTGCATCCACTTCTATGAAAGTCTTGGGTTTGCCATCATCATGACGGGTCCATAATCAACCACCCACCACTCCTATGGGTCTCTCTTGAGATAAATCTTCATTCTGAATTTCCAGAAGTTGAAGTCCTCGCTTCTTATCAATAGAGGTAGTCTATTAGTGGACTGTCCTTCTTGAAAGTTAAGATGTGTCATAGGATCTTCCCCTACGACCTGCAAAGATCAATATTAGTAGAGCTTTGCTTTGATACCAAATGTAATTCTGTAAATAAGCAAACCTAGAGGGGGTAAATAGGTGTAAATACCAAAAGTGATCTACAGTAGTCAATTTAGCTTTCTTTCTTAGTCAACTTATAATAATTAAATTGACTAACATGCTTAATTCATATTGCTTATTTTCAAAATATTACGGATACCAATAATTATAATAATTAATTAAAAAAATTCATTCGTAAAAATATACATATATATTCGTCTAAAAATTCACGGTCCTTACATTTTCCCCTCCTTATAAGGATTCCGTCCCTGGAATCACCATTGTCGTACGCTTAATCTTATATTTATCCTTAGATTTTTATTTATTAATTTTTTTTTATTGAATTACTGCATTATCCCTTTCTTATAAGATTCCATATTACAAGTCAAGAACTGTTGCGCTTCTTGATCCATTGTTTGTGGTCTGCCCACACCAATTATGGTAGTTCCCAACGGAACTCAAATTCCTCATTCAAAAATCCTTTTACTAACGATTTGTTATTATACTATATATCTTTTCTTAAAATTATCTTTTGTATGTCTATATTCAAGGGTTCCTAACGTTTACAAGGGTAAACGTACTTATCTTAACAAACTCACGGTAAAGAAAATAGGTTATATCCGAATCAAGCATATACATTGATATCATTGATCATAATCATACCTGGAACTCCATCTTCTGCTGCTACCATATCTTGAACCGTCATATTGAAGGTCCTTGCGGTTGGTTTATTTGGTGGACTTGTGTGACGCCCCCAAAATAGGTATACATCACCCATCTTGGGTTGCCAGATACTTGGTATAGAACTCAACTACAAACTTAATTATACAACTGTCGTGTAATATACGACAAAACATAAGCTGAGAGTTTTAACACGAATATTGTCTTCTAGACAATATCCTCACTCAATGGAGTCCTCATTACATTTATTGTCACACTATTTTATAGAATAGTGAGGACTACTAAAACAACCATCTGGACCGTCAATCCGTTCCCCGACTCGTCCTAGCTATATTCTCATTTTCTGAAGAGAACAGTGAAAGAAAGGGTGAGCTCAACTAGCCCAGTAAGAAATATTATGACTAAGATAATGCAGAATAAATTATCATTAGCCTTCAACAGTGTTAAACTGATAAAATACAATAAACATCAAGTTTAATTGCAACAGAATAAGCAATCCATTAGAAGAGTCAAGTAGAATATAATGTCTACTATCTCCTCTAGATTAAAAGTCCATCGTTAATATTTCATTCCTGTAATACTCATCAATAGTTCTTTGTCATACCCAAGACAAAAAGAACTATCATCACTTATCTTCACCTGAACCACCAAAGATTATAGTTAAATCTATAATTCATTTTTAAAAATCATGTAAATAAACAATTTCTCCTTGCCACAAAGGCTTAATAGAACTTTACTTAATATCCTTTTGAGGCTAAAGATATTCAAATGTAATAACAATGATCATACCAATCGGTTGTCTACCTTTTGCACTACGGGCCAAAGATATTCAACTATAAAACCAATGGTCATGATCATACCAATCAATTGTTTGTCGATTACTTACTGGCCAAAGACATTTAACTGTTAACTAATGGTCATGATTCTGCCAATCACATCATCGAATTATCCATGCACTACGGGCCAAGGATATTCGTTATTATCACCAGTGGTTATGATCATGTCATACACATGTCCATCTTTGCACGTAAGCCAAAGATATACAATTATAAAACCAATAATCAACAGTCCATCTTTGCACGTAAGCCAAAAATATACAACTGTAAAACCAATAATCAACGGTCCATCTATGCACGTAAGCCAAAGATATACAACTATAAAACCAATAATCAATAATTCGTCTTTGCACGTAAGCCAAAGATATGCAACTGTAAAACCAATAATCAACAGTCCATCTTTGCACGTAAGCCAAAGACGACTTTCATCACAATATAAGCATGCATGAGGATGATGACAATGATATAAGCATTAATCAAACGAAATCAAGGATAAATATTAAAGACTTTAAATTTATCCAGAGTTTAAAAATATCCAAATTGTCAACATGATACTTCTTTGTGGAGTAAAATTCAAGAATAATATTCATGTACCACAAATAATTTGGACAGAAAAAAAAATATTTTTCGGGTAAATAGTAACCCGTGAATAGTACTCCGACACGAAAAGTTCCCCGAATACCCGAGTGAATAATACTAGAGTGAATAGTAACTGGGTGAATAGTAACCCATGAATAGTAACTCGTAAAAAAAATATCAAAGAAAATAATATTCCATGACGAGTACAAAAGAAATGATATCTCATACGAGTATAATAGATTATACGAAACTGCAAATGGATTTTTACCCACCATACGGTAATCCACGTAGACAGATCATTTCCACAATTTAATAAGGAATGAATACAAAGGATCATTCACTATGCATACGGTAATCCACAAAGACAGGTTATTCCAACAGAATAATAAAGAATGGAATAACAAAAGAATTCACCATGCATCATGTACAGCATGCATGCAGACGAGTTATTCCCAACGAATAATAAAGAATGGAACCCTGTGTCATGCGTAATTCGCATGCAGACGAGATATTCCAACAAAATAATAAAGAATGGAACGAATTAATGCGTAATCCGCTGAGCATGGATATTCAACAGAATAATAAAGAATGGAACCAGTCATGCGTAATCCGCATGCATGGGATATTCCAACAAAATTATAAAGAATTGAATAACAACAGAATTCACCAGGCATGCGATAGACCGCACAGACAGGTTATTCCAACAGAATAATAAAGAATAGAATAACAGAAGAATTTCACCATGTATGCGGTACTTTGCATAGACAGGTTATTCCAACAGAATAATAAATAATGGAATAACAACCCTTATGAGTATTGAAAGAAAATAACTCTCTTTATGAATACGAAAGAATAATACCTCTTACCTTAGAAGAAACTGGATACTGGAATAATGAGGTAGCAGACTTCTCTTCTTCTTTCTCTCTATAATTTCTCTCTATAATAATTGCTCTATAGCTTTAGTGAATTGATGAAAAATAATGGAGGAATGAGCTTCTATTTATAGGAAAATATAGTTTCGATAATTGTACGTTTTGGGGCTCGAAATATTACAGTATAATACATTCCTCGTTTTCTTTATTTTTAATTTAGTCCTGCAAGTATTATCAAACTTGCACCACTTCTCCTAATAGTAAATCATGTGAATCAATAGTAAATCATGTGACTCAATAGTTCTAAACATGTGAAAAAATTAATTATAGTATAGTACCTTCATCTATACCTCCATTTTTAATTTAGTCATGCAAGTATTATCAATCTTGCACCAATTCCCCTAATAGTAAATCATGTGAATCAATAGTACACACATGTGAACACATAGTTATAAGCATGTGAATTAATAGCAATTAATTGCTCATTTATCTGATTAATTACTCGATTGGTCAGTATAACTTCCAGACATCAATTATTATCGAAATAAATGTCAATTTCCACTAACACTAATAATCCCAACACAATGGAACTATCAATTTCATCTTTAATCAACACGAACTTATTCATCATTAATATTATAACCCACAATATTTAACAACCAGGTCGTTCCCAGGAAAGAGGGTGCTTTCCGATAAGGATTTCTCCTTATTGGCGCGCAATTAGATTATCTAACCTCTCCTCGATGTAACTTAGACATTGTCAATATTGCAAATAATAATATGAATAACTTTGTCGCCCTCAATTATTGATTTAATAATATAAAATATTGTGACAATAATTGAATAAAAAAAGAAGTGACTTCTCACGTAAGCATCAATAATCAAAGATACTACCGTGTGCTACTATGCAACCACGCGTATTACTATACTTTTACCACCGATTATTTTATGACAACTTGTTTACTTTGAAAAAATTTCACATATCACCCTTAACTTTAACCTTTTATCAATTTAACCATTTACTAAATAGAATAATTATAAGAAAATTGAATACTTTCATTTCATAAAATTCAGGGTCTCACAACTTGGGCCAGCTATTGTTAATGTTTCGCTGCTTTTCTCCGCATTCACATTTCCCCCGTCGGCTCTCCTTTTAGGACAATCCCTCACCATGTGATCTAGTGATCCACAAATAAAACACCCACTATTCTTTCTTGGGTTGGGGCAGTTAGGAGAGATGTGTGCCTCCTGCCCGCACTTAAAACACACAAACTTCCCCTTCAAACACTCACCCGAGTGATTTTTCCCCCAATTTCCACACTGCTCAACTTGCCTCTTCATACTTCCTTTCTTATTTTTGGTATTCCCGAAATTGTTCCATTTCCTTTTCCCACTTCCTCTTCCAATGCTTCCTTCCACTTTAACAGATCTCTCGACCTTAACCTTATTCTTCTTTTCCTTATTATAGAGACTCATACCCTCACTTCCTCCTTCAGCTATGATACCCTTTTCCAAGAGTACTACAGGCTAAAGATATTCAATAATATCATCATTTAGGACTGAGGATGATGAAAAATATTTTAAAGAAAACGAATCCAGTGAAACAAAAGAACAAATATTAAGGATTCGTACTTTAAATAGTCCAAGTTCAAAAATACTTCATAAATAACTATAGTGAAGTAAAATTCAAGAATGATCAAAACATGGATACAATCAAAGCTAGTATCCATAATCGATATTTTGGAAAAAAAACTAAAATTTAATTTTTCTGTGAATAGTGTCGTATTCGTGAATAGTGCCGTATACGTGAATAGTAACCCCAACACTAAATACAAGAATTTTACAAGAAAAATCTTATCAATATTCCGGCATAATGATATTAGAAGAAATAATATCATTTTAAAAAAATAACATCCCTTACCTCGAAAAAAATAGTACTTCTGGCTGAAATATCAGATATAACGTTGAAGGAATTTGCACCGTATAGCAACACTCAAAGTATCAAAATACTCACAAGAATATGCTCGATAATATAGAGAGAGAAAACTTAAGTTTCTGGTGTGATTTTCAATTCTAACCTAAGCACCATATTTATAGGAAAATGCTTAGAACACCAAAGAAGAAAATTTAATAAAATATTAATATTTTTAATAAATCTTCATGCCCACCTCTTGAATATGAATTCATCATGTTTTCAATACTAGTGGGGCCCACCAAAAATAACAAAAACATTTTTCTTAAAAAAAATAATTAAAACTTCCAAAAATTAATTATTTCGGAACTTTGGAACTTCAATAATTCATAATAAATAGCCCTTTTGTCAGAAAAATTCAAACCTTTTGTCTTTTCCATAGAAAATTTCATTATCTACAACTTTACAGAAGAAAATTTTTCCAAATTCCAAACAGAAATTGACTGAAATCCATAAACGGGCGATTTTACAGGCTATAATCAAATTTCAGTCAAGAAATGGGGTCCACAAACATGAAAAACATGTTTTAAATATTTTTAGTAACAAAAATACTCTTCCTCCTCATTATTCATATATCCCACATTCATTGTAAAAATATCACCATTATTATATTATTATAATATAATAATATATTTAAATGAATTATTTATCAGAAAAGATAAAATATCAATTTTTTTAACAATTGTCACTTTAAAATTTTCTCCATCTATATTCACATAAAATGAATATGTTCCTTATCGTATAAATTAATAATTAATTATTCACAAATAATATTACAGAATCACAATCTTTGTGACCAACCAGCCGCTCCAGGAAAGAGGGGCTTTCGAATAAGGATTTCTCTTTCTTGGGCGGCAAGCAATTAGGTGACCAAACCTCTCCTTAGACAGAACTTTCTAGACATACCAATAATACTATCTAATAATATTATTCAAATAATATGAATTATTGATTCGATAAAGGAAAATATTGTGTAATGACAATTATTAAAATAACAATAATATAAAATATCTGCGCAACAATTATTGAATCAATAAAATAAAATATTGAACAGTAACTACTGTAACAATTATTAAGTAGTGCCTTCTTACGTAAGAATCAATAATTGGTGTAATACCGTGTGCTACTGTGTTTTAACCATCGGGTATTTTAACAGTATTAACGATAACAACTACGATGTTATTTATAAATAACTTATATTTGTCGTTTTCTTCATCCAATCGCTTTCTGTTATGGGGCCCACACAAGGTACGTTATGTGTCATACATACTAATATTCCCGACGATGAAGAATATTCCACGACCAAACGAATATTCCCCGACAACAATGAATACTTTATAACCACTTGCTTATTTGAAATATTTGCGCATTTTACCCATAACTAACCACATTAATCAAATTAACCCTTACTATTTCAAAATAATAAATAGAGGAAGTTTAATTTCATTTATAATAAGTTGGGGTCTTACAACCTCCCCTCCTTATGAAATTTCGTCCTCGAAATTGACATACGTACCTGGTGTTTCGAAAAGGTGAGGATACCTCGCTTTCATTTCTGTTTCCAACTCCCAAGTCATTTCCTCAATAGCATGGTTCCTCCATAAAACTTTGACTTGTGGTATGACCTTTGTACGTAAGACATGCTCCTTCTTATCCAAGATCTTGACATCCTCCTCGTACGTTAAGTCTTCGGCTATCTCATCCGGTTCTAACTCAATAACGTGGTTCGGGTCTTTCACATATTTACAAAGCATAGATATATGAAAAATATTATGAACACGAGACATGCTTGGAGGTAACGTGAGTCTATAGGCTACATTTCCTACTCGGTCAAGAATCTGAAATTGACCAATAAATCATGGATTGAGCTTTCCTCTCTTCCCGAATCTTGTAACTCCCTTCCACGGGGAAACACACAACAATACATGATCCCCAATACTAAATTCCACATCCTTTCGATGAAGATCCGCATAACTCTTTTGTCGATCTTGTGCCATTTGTATACGTTGTCGAATCATTTGGATCTTTTCTGTAGTAATACGTACCAACTCTGGTCCCAACAATGTTGCTTCACCCACCTCATCCCAACATACCGGGAGGCGACACTTTCTTCCATACAATGCTTGAATGGAGTTACCCTATACTTGCACGATAAGCTGTTGTTGTAGGAGAATTCCACCAATGGTAAATACTTATCCCAACTCCTTTGAAGTCTAGGACACGAGTCTTAATAGATCTTCAAGAGTTTGAATAGTCCTCTCGATTGTCCGTCCGGTTTTGAGGATGGTATGCGGCCAATAAATAAATCCGTGCCCATAGCTTTTTACAAACTAACCCAAAATCGTGAAGTGAATCTTGGGTCACGATCCGAAACTATGGATACTGGCATGCCATGCAATCTCACAATCTCATTTACATACATATGAGCAAGACGTTCAAGGGAATAAGTCTCTCGTATCGGCAAGAAATGAGCAGACTTGGTTAATTTATCAACAATAACCCAAATAGCATTTATACCTTGAGAAACCGTGGGAAGACCCGTAACGAAATCCATGGTAATGTGTTCCCACTTCCATTTCGAAATCTCAAGTGGTTGCAACGGACCCTTAGGTCCTTGATGCTCCGCCTTTACACGTTGACAAATTAAACACCTCGAGATAAACTTTGCAATCTCTCTCTTCATATTGTTCCACCAAAATGTATGTCGAAGATCACGATACATTTTGGTACTTCCAGGATGGATTGCAAATGGTGTATTATGTGCCTCCGTCATGATCTTATATTTCAAATTAGAGTCGTTAGGAACACAAAGTCTGGAGTGGACTCAAAGTATTCCTTCTTCATCGATTCTCACTTCCGGAATAGCACCTTCTTATACTTTCTTCTTCATACGCATCAGCTCCGGGTCGGTGGCTTGAGAAACTTTAACTTTTTCTATTAAAGTTGGCTCTATGCGTATACTTGACATCATCACATGGGTCCCCGGAGTCTTGAATTCTATCTTCATCTTTTGTAAATCACACAAATGGGCCTTTATGTTGACAACATCGCACTTGTTCCCGTATATGATCTTCTACTCAACGCGTCAGCTACCACGTTCTCTTTTCCATGATGGTATTGAATAGTGTGGTCATAATCTTTCAACAGCTCGAGCCAACGTCATTGCCGCATGTTGAGTTCCTTTTGGGTAAAGAAAAATTTGAGGCTTTTATGGTCTGAATATATCTCCACTTTCTCTCCATATAGATAGTGCCTCCAGATCTTTAAGCGCAACGATTTAACACGCTAACTCGTAGATCATGAGTAGGATAATTCCTCTCATATTCTTTAATTTGTCATGAGGCATAGGCTATGACTTTCCCATGTTGCATGAGAACACATCCTAACCCTTTGCCTGAAGCATCGTTGTAGATAACAAATCCATCCAAACCAGATGGTATTGTTAGAGCAGTCTTAAAATGAGTCTCCTCTTAAGATCTTGGAAACTCTTTTCGCATTCCTCGCTCCATCACAATTTTGTATCTTTAGTCGATTGAGTTAACGGGGTAGCGATTCGAGAAAATCCTTCCACGAATCTCAGATAATAACCAGGCCCGGCCCGAAAGCTACGTACTTGATCATGCAAACTTTGGTTGCTCCCAACTTTGTATTGCTTCAATCTTCGCCGGGTCAACAGATACTCCATGTTTTGACACCACGTGCCCAAGGAATGCTACTTCCTCAAGCCAGAACTCGCATTTCTTCAACTTGGCATATAGCTTGTTTTCACAAAGCCTTTGGAGTACCAGCTTCAAATGGTGCTCATGATCTTCACGGCTTTTGGAATATATGAGGATGTCATCAATAAAGACAACAACGAACTGATCCAAATAATCCTTGAATACTCGGTTCATCATATCCATGAAAGTCACAGGAGCATTAGTCAATCCAAATGACATGACTAAGAATTCATAATGCCCGTACCGAGTTCTGAAGGCAGTCTTTGGAATATCCTCAGTTCTAATCTTCAGCTGATGATATCCAGAACGAAGATCGATCTTTAAAAAGAATTGTTCTCCTTGCAACTGGTCAAACAGGTCATCAATGCGAGGTAGCGGATACCTATTCTTGATGGTTACATGGTTCAATTCCCGGTAGTCAATACAAAGTCGCATACTCCCATCTTTCTTCTTTACAAATAAAACAGGAGCACCCCAAGGAGATGTACTAGGACGAATGAAACCGATGTCCAACAATTCCTGTAGTTGGACTTTTAACTCCTGAAGTTCAATAGGAGACATTCGATATGGGGTTTAGAAATGGGCTTTGTACCAGGTTCAAGATCAATAAAGAATTCAACTTTAAGTTCTGGGGGTAGACCGGGAAGTTCTTCAGGAAATACGTCAGGAAATTTACTAACAACAGGAATATTATTCAAATCCGACGTGTCTTTATTCAAATCCATAATATGGGCTAAGAAAGCTTGACATTTGTTTTTCAATAAACAAATAGCTTTATGACTTGATATGACAGTGATTGATTTTAGTGGTTTAGTTGCTTGAATTCGTACAACAGGTTGGTTAGGAATATGAAAACTAACAACCTTACGAAAATAATCAATTTTGGCATGATGAGTAGTTAACCAATCAATCCCTAAAATCACATCAAAAACAAGTATCTTTAAAGAGATAAGGTCAACAGGTAATGTGATGGTGCCAACTTGGATCAAACAAGATTTATAAACGAAGGATGTGATGAAAGTTTCTCTAACAGAGTCTCCACGAGATAAATCAAAGTCTAATTTCTCCTAGAGTTAAGTTTAAGCGTTGAGCATAAGCGGGAGAGATAAATGAATGGGTAGCACCAGATGTCTAGTAAGTTATAAACTTACGAAGAATTTATGATTAGCTTACCCATAATCACCTCGTTTGGGTTCCTCGCATTTTGACCCGATCCACGACAAACGCTTCTTCCGAGAACCGTTGACTTTGACTTTTCCAGGATAGCCTTTTGAGTCACCATCCCATTGGACTTAGTTTATTCTGCCGTACAATCTCGGCGATATGTCCTTTTCCACAATTATAGCATACCTTAAACTGTTGTGGGCGCGGGTTTGGGTGATATATCCTCTCTTTCACATTTATAGTATCTGACCAAAGGGGTCGTTCTCCTCCGTTAGAACCGGTTGTTCTTTGTATGCGCGTCTTTATATAATCGTTGTTGAATCTCCTCTTTTTAAAATCTCCTCCCGACTCGCTTCTTTTATTCTCATGGCCATGATTACCACCAGAGTGGTTGCCGCTTTTGTTCGTATTTTTCTTCCTCCGCTGGTTATCGTTGTTCTGATGACTGCTGTCACCGGTATGATCTTGGTCATGGTCCCTCGGTTGAACGTACTCGTATCTCGCTCTAATAATTGAGCCCTGTTGACAACATCTGAATAGAGAGAAAATTTATAAGAAATGAGATATTGACGTATGTCGGGTTTCAAACCTCTCAGAAACATCCGCGTCATACGTTTCACATTCTCCACCAAATGAGGTACAAACCTGGATAACTCTGCAAACTTCTCCTCGTACTGGGACACCATCATGCTATTTTGTTCCAATCTAATAAACTCTACTTCCTTCATATGATGAATACTTTCAGGAAAGTACTTGTCATTGAACAGTTTCTGAAACATCTCCCAAGACATGCTTTGAGTGCAATTTGGATGGGTATGCTTCCTGATTCCCACCGATGTCTGCCTCATTCTGGAACATAAAGGTGGCGAATGGAACCTTCTGTTCCTCCGTGCATCCCAAGACATCGAATATCTTGGTGATTTATTTGACCCACGTTTCTGCCTTAATCGGATCTGGCTTTCCCTAGAATTCTGGTGGTCCCAACTGTTTGAACTGCTTGGCTGTGACAAACCGTGCGTTGTTATCATTTCCACTGATATTTTGTGCACGAGTCTCCCTTGTCTGATTTTGCATGAACTGCAAAAAACTTCTAAACATCCCGTCGTTCATCATCTGCTCAGTGGTGTTGTTCACAGGAAAAACATTGCCTACCTGTTGCACGTTCTCCTCATTGGTGAGTAAAGGTGTCTCTGCGGTCTCATTTACTCCACTGTTAACATTCTTAGTCGACATTCTCAAATACTGCCATAAAATAAGGGTTAATTAAAGAAATCAACATATCACATAATATCCTTATATACTGACCAACCAACAAATAAGCTTAGGTAAGACACACTAGCGAAAGTTTTACTCGTCTCTCCCCTCTAGTTCTATTCCCCGATCTCATTGGAGATCATATCCCTAAGCTACGATACCAACTATGGCGCCCCCAAAATAGGTATACATCACCCATTTTGAGTCGTCAATAACATGGTACAGAAACAACAACTTTATTAATACAACATAAAAACTGTGAGTTTAAATACAAATATTGTCATCTAGACAATATTCACACCCAAATAAGTCGTCATTACAATTATTGGTATATTATTTTACAAAAATGGTGAGGACTATTAAAATAACTCTCTAGAACCATCATTCCACACCCCGGCTAGAACTCGCTACATTCTCGCCTCCTGAGAAGAAAAATGGAACAAAAAGAAAAAGGGTGAGCTCAATTAGCCCAGTAAAGAATATTATGACTAAGATAATATAGAACAAATTATCGTTAGTCTTCAACAAAGAAAAATCTGATAAAATACAATAGACAACAAATTTTAGATCAATATCCGCAGCGAAAATAATAATTCATAGATGAGTTACGTAGAGAATGAAATCTACTATAATCTATGAATTTAAAAGTCCATCAATATTTTATCCCTGTAACATCAATCAATATTCATCTTGAATCATATATTCATCTTTGCACTTCTGGGCCAAAGATATTCATTATTCGGTCATGTTCATCTCAACACTTTTGTTCATCTTTTGCACTTTCTGGGCCAAAGATATTCATAAGAAAATCAACCATCTTTGCCTTCATTGGTTAGTTATGGGTAAAATCATAAATATTTCAAATAAGCAAGTGGTTATAAAATATTCATTGTTGTTAGGGAATATTCGTTTGGTCGTGGAATATTCTTACTGTCGGGGAATATTCATACTACGGCGCAGCCTTGTGTGGACCCCATAACGGAAAGCGATTGGATGAAGAAAACGACAAATATAAGTTGTTTATAAATAACGGCGTTAATACTTTTAAAATACCCGGTGGTTAAAATACAATAGCACACGGTATTACACAATTATTGATTCTTACGTGAAAGCCTTTACTTAATAATTGTTACGATGAATTACTGCTCAATATTTTATTTTATTGATTCAATAATTATTGCTGCGATATTCAATAACTTATATTTGTCGCTTTTCTTCATCCAATCGCTTTTCTACACAAGGTCAGCGCCATCGCATTTAATATTCCCGACAGTTAATATTCCACGACCAAACTAATATTCCCCACAACAATGAATATTTTATAACCACTTGCTTATTTGAAATATTTGCGCATTTTACCCATAACTAACTAATGAGTGCAAAGATGGTTGATTTTCTTACGAATATCTTTGGCCAGTAGAAAGATGAATAGGTGTTGATGAAATACGACCGATCGATGAATATCTTTGCCCAGAAGTAAAGATGAATATTTGATTCAAGATGAATATTGATTGATGTTACCACCCCAAAATAGGTCTACATCCCCCATTACGAGTTGTCAATACACCTGCATGTAAAACAACTACAACTTTATTATTACAATAGTAAAAGCTGTGAGTTTAAATACGAGATATTGCCATCTAGACAATATCCACATACAAATAAATCCTCATCATAATTATTGATACATTATTTTACAACAATGGTGAGGACTACTAAACAACTCTCCCTAGAACTTTCATTCCATACCCCAGATTAAGTATTTGCTTATATTCTCGCCTCCCCGAGAAGAAAAATAGAACAAAAAGGAAAAGGGTGAGCTCGATTAGCCCAAGAAAAGAATATTATGACTAAGATAATATACAACAAAATTATCGTTAGTCTTCAACGAGGGAAAAATATAATAGAATACAATAGACAACAAGTTTTAAATCAATATTCGCATGTGAAATAATAATTCATTAGAAGAGTTAAGTAGAGAATGCAAACTACTATCTTCTATGTATGAATTTTAAAGTTCATCGCCTATTTTTATCCTGTAACATCAATCAATATATATCTGGGATCAAATATTCATCCTTGCACTACGTGCCAAGGACATTCACCGATTAATCATGTTCATCTAAACACTGTTCATCTTTTGCACTCTGGGCCAAAGATATTCATCGAAATCATTCATCTTTTGCCTTACGGGCCAAAGATATTCATCATAAATCATTCATCTTTGCACTTTCTGAGCCAAAGATATTCAATAATATCATCATTTAAGACCGAGGGATGATGAAAATATATTTTTAAAGAAACGAATCCGAGGTGAAACAAAATGACAAGGATTAAGGATTAAGGATTAGTACTTTGTTTTATCCACGTCCAAAAATACCTCAAAAATAATCATAGTGGTGTAAAATTCAAGAATGATCAAAACATGGATACAATCAAAGCTAGTATCCGAATAGATATTTTGGACGAAAAGAAAAATTTTTATTTTTCGATGAATAATCTTGCGTGATTCGTGAATAATCTCAGTATCGTGAATAATTAATAGTATCGTGAATAATAACCCCCACACCAAAAGTTCCAAATTTGAAAAAAAACTTGGATCAATATTTGACATAATGATATTGAAGAAATAATATCATTACGAAAAAAAAATAATATCCACTTACCTCGAAAGATCGATTACTTTTAAGCTGGAATCTTTGGATATAGACTATATCTTGAACTTTCACCGTATAGCAATACTCAAAGTATACTCAAAATACTCACAAGAATACGCTCAATAATATAGAGAGAGAAAACTTCAATTTCTGGTGTGATTTTCAATTCTAACCTAAGCACCTATTTATAGGAAATTGCTTAGAACACCAAAGCAGAAAATTTAATATAATATTAATATATATAAAAATATTATACGTATTCCTTGAAATCTTAATCTCAGCAATTCACACATGCCAACCTTCTAGAAAAAATAAAAAAAAACGTTTTTCTAATTTAAAATAATTTAAACTTCCAAAAATTAATTATTTCGGAGCTTCGGAACTTCAATAATTCATAATAAATAGCCCTTTTATCAGAAAATTCGAATCTCGCGAGTTTTTATAGGAAATTCAATTCTCTACAACTTTGCAGAAGAAAGTTTTTCCAAATTTCCAACAGAAATTGACCGAAATCCACAAACGGGTGATTTTAGAGGCTATAATCAAATTTCAGTCAATAAATGGGGTCCACCGACATGTTTAACATGTTTTAAACATTTATTGCAACAAAAATACTCTTCCTCCTCGTATACTCATATATCCCACATTCGTTGTAAAAATATCACCATTATTATATTATTAAAATATAATAATATATATTTAAATGAATTATTTTATCAGAAAAAGATAAAATTTCAATTTTCAACAATTGTCACATTAAAAATTTTCTCCATCTATATCCACATAAAATCAATATTTTCCTCATCATATGAATCAATAATTAATTATTCATAAATAATATTACAAAATCACAATATTGACAACCGAGGCGGTTCCCTGGAAAGGGGGCTTTCGATAAGAATTTCTCCTTCTTGGCCTGCAATTAGGTGACCAAACCTCTCCTTAGATGAACTTTCTAGACATTGCCAATAATGTTATCTAATAATATTATTCGGATAATATGAATTATTGTTTCGATGAAAAAAAAAATCATGTAATGACAATTATTAAAACAACAAAGACAATATAAAATATCAACGCAGACAATTATTGAATCGATAAAATAAAACACCGAGCGATAATTCTGTAACCATTATTGAGTAGTGCCTTCTTACGTGAAGTCAATAATTGGTGCAATCTGAAGTGTCTTCTGGATTCAACAACGCCGTATTCTTCGTATTTTAACCACCGGATATTCCAACGATTAATAGCGTGAATAACAACTCTGTAGTTATTTTTAAACAACTTATATTTGTCATTTCTTCCTCCAATAAACTTTTAGTTATGGGGCCCACATGGTTGTGGCTACGTGTCAAATTTAATATTCCCAAAGCGATCTAATATTCCACGACCAAACGAATATTCCCAACAACAATGAATATTTTATAACCACTTGCTTATTTTGAAATATTTACGTATTTTACCCGTAACTATCCACATTAATCACATCAACCCTTACTATTTCAAAATAATAATTAGAGGAAATTAAATTTCATTTATTAATTATTTGGGATCTTACATAAAATATTGATGATAAACTTTTAAATTCATAGATTATAGTAGATTTCATTCTCTATGTAACTCATCTATGAATTATTATTTCCGCTGCGAATATTGATCTGAAATTTGTTGTCTATTGCATTTTATCAAATTTTTTCCTGTTGAAGACTAACGATAATTTGTTCTATATTATCTTAGTCATAATATTCTTTACTGGGCTAGTTGAGCTCACCCTTTTCCTTTTTGTTCTATTTTTCTTCTCAGGAGGCGAGAATGTAGCGAGTTCTAATCAGGGTGCGGAATGATTGTTCTAGATAGTTGTTTTAGTAGTCCTCACCATTTTTATAAAATAATGTATCAATAATTGTAATGATGACTTATTTGGGTGTGAATATTGTCTAGATGGCAATATTTGTATTTAAACTCACAGTTTTTATGTTGTATTAATAAAGTTATAGTTGTTTCTGTACCATGTTATTGACAACTCAAAATGGGTGATGTATACCTATTTTGGGGGCGTTACAGAAACAGCAACATATAATATCGTTGCTAATCAACGACTTTCGTTGCTATTGAAAAATAACTAGCAACAAACATTTTCGTTACTGATTTAGCATAATGTCGTTGCCAAATAATATAATCAGCAACGAAAATCGTTGCTAAAAAGTTTACATTTCGCAACGGAAGCAAGTTTAGGCAACAATTTTTATAATTTACTGCAATGAAAAATGTCATTGCAAAATGGTGTCAATTGCAACGAAAATGCATGGTCGTTGCAAAAAAAAAAAAGAATTCATTTCGTTGCCAATTAGCAGGCTTTTGCAACGAAATAAGGTTTTTGGCAACGAAATTTTAATTATTCTGTAACAATACATGTTCTTGCTAAAGGATCGATGTTTCTGTATGAATGCCTAATTTCATTGCAAAATGTATTACTTTTGGCAACCAAAAAAAATGTTCGTTGCGGAACAATTAGCAACGCTTCATTCTTGTGACGAAAAGATATTGACGACATAAAAGTCGTTGCCAAAACCCTTTTGCAACGAAATTTGACACCTTTAGCAATGAAAATTGGTTGCTGAAGTCCCATTTTTTTGTAGTGCATATTAATCAAATCAACCCTTACTATTTCAAAATAATAAATAGAGGAAGTTTAATTTCATTTATAATAAGTTGGGGTCTTACAGTTTCTTTATATGTGCAACGAAAGTTGATATGATTTGTAACGATAAAAAATATTGTCTTTTATGTTAGTATTAGCAACAATATCCTCCGTTGTCATTAGGTTAATTTTTCGTTGCCAAATATTATATTTTAATGCCATTAGCAACGAAAATTTGTTGCTAAATGTATAAAAAATTGTTGCTATATTAAAACTTGTTCAATGCTTTGGTAACGAATTATCATTGTCGCTAAATCAAAATTTGACATTCTTTTTGTGTACTGGCCGCTCAATATCCCCATAACAAATAATGACAAAAATACAAAAAACTAAAATATTATTAACTTAATAAAATCATCCACTACATAATCATTCATTATCTTTACAATTAACCATCTAGAGCTACTACAGTTCTTCAATCAAAATATATATCTACATATATAAAGAGTATACTTCATAATTTTGTCCCTTGTCTTCCGTAAACGTAGCACGAAAATTTGATACCCAGTATTGTAAGGCAGGTCGTAGAAGCAGTCTTCCTTCACATATTTAAAAATAATAGCAAGTCAAAAAAATGAAGTAAATAGGTCACCAGAGGCACTTAATGTCAAAATCAATACACAAAGACAATAGAGTTGTTATGTGGTACTAATATTATTAAACCAACAGACTACCCACAATATTTATTAAATGATTGAGCATATAGAAAGATTCCAGAGTCCTACAAGTGACTAAATAAAATGCCTTAAACAAGATAACATGAAGTACATACTAGTTTGACAAACATACACAAAATGGTACCATGTGCAATGTGCATGTGTAAGATTTCAACAACTATGACAAAGATACACGTGCTCTATGTGTCCAACTTTGAAGTAACTGTTATGTGAAAAAAAAACTAAATCTTCTATTACACTTGGCACACAGTTCTGTATGCCTATTTACACGGTCCTTGATTTTTATTTTGACAAACCCAAAATTACTAAATTTGGACAAACAGCATGCAATTTGATACACAATTGACGATGAAAAACTCACAACTCTAGAAGGGTACAGGCGTGTGGGGGCATAAAGCACTTGCTCTTACCAATATCATTACCATCTACCTTGAGTTGCAGAAACTAAGATTAAGAGAAAAGAAAAATTGTTATAAGTTACTACGGAAGTTTCTATGAACTCGCAACAAGAGTTCAACAATTTGTTAAGAACTAATTTACATCGACCGAGGTATAAGAAATGAATGTCAAAACCTAAATATTAAAACGTAAACAATCGAAGTTTACATACTTTGTCATTTTCATGAAGTCGGAACAAAGGAACCGTTGAAGCAATTTTTGATTTTTCGATACAATGAACTTTCTACTTTCTGGCAACTTCACAAGAAAGAGTTTTCTACACTCCTACAATATCAAGACAAGCACATGATGAACACCAACTTACCAAAGCTAATAAATAAGAGAAAGACTTACAGATTTTATGACACAAGCTTACCTTTGAACTAATCATATTAGACGACAAGTACGGATAAAATAATGTTTCAAAGTCAGATCTCCACCACTTGCTGAGGCATTCTCCTCTACCTAAACATTGAGAATTAGTGCATTTGCAGATATAATAAAACAGAATGGTCTTAACTAGAATTCATATACCTCCCAGTCAGACCTAGTACCATCACAATGTTCGGATAACTTGTTTGAAAGTTTGCGCCTGAAGCCATCAATGTCTTCAAAACAAGAATAAATATAATTCTTTGACCCTTGCAATAGTTTACAGTGGATTTATCAACTACAAAATTGACGTGATGACACGATTATATAAGATGGTGTCTTACTCGATTCACACAGTCTTAGCGACCACACCGAAGCTTATAAGTGGAGTCCCTTACTTGCAACAACAATAAATGGGGATGTTTGAACAATTCAACCAGTGTCCAACAATTGTTAAACATCATTTGAGTTTATTATTAAACTACAGTGATAAAATAAACTAAAAGTATAAAACATATTTTTAATAAAATTTTATGGAACACCCAAAAAATATAACATAATCTTAGGCAATTATGTTTATACTTTGTAAAATACAATCATTTTTAGCTTGGTTAAGAAAGAGGAAAATTTTAATTTCAATTTTCATCAGAAAAGAAGACTACTACCTTCAATGGTGTAAATTATATGCATAGAAATATCCTATGCAACAAGGGAAAAAAGAGATAATTTATAATATCATATTTGGAACACAAGTCAAAGAGTGCAATATATTTTGTGATGACCAAGTTACCAGTAGGCATATATAGATATATATATTTATATATATTTAAGAATTGCTATAACATACAAAGACATATTTTTGTATGGGAGGAAAAACCTGCAAAAAATCTTACCAAAATATTTGTATTCCCTGATTCATATTCAAATTGGAGCTTCTCATCATCACTTTGAGCATAAATTGATTGCAGGGTGAAACGTGTAACTGGAATTCCATCTGAACGCTGATGATCATCCATAATAATCTGATAGAAAATATTATTGACTAGTATGAGAAATGCCATCATGAAAAATATCTTAAATTTGCCAGCCAAGTTCTATCCAAGTGAATTTGCTAACATGCATAATGTTCTCATAAAATATGTCTATATCACTGAAAATGGGAAACATTATGATGCTCCTCTTCCATTTTATGTTAACCAAACATCTCTCTTTAATAAGCACAACAAAAAATAACCCCCACCTTTTCCCTTGTAGTAGGATCTAGAATCTGGAGGATTTAAGATGAGGAGAATTAAAGAAGCTTATGAAATGAAACTACAATAAAGAGGGTTACAGTTGGAGCAAAGTCCAAGACCAATTCTGTCATCCATAGTTGGGCCATATTGCTCAACTCACATGTTTTAGGCTCAAAAATATTGAAGCCAAATGGAGTCTAACGGGACACTGGTCTCCTTAGGTTTTAGCTCGGTGAGGCTCATAATTTGATAAAATAATTTCAGCCTAGAATTACACTAATAATGCCTCTATAGTCTGCACAACATTGTCTTAACTAAGTAAAACGCTAAATGTGTACTTGATACTGGCATACTGCATTCAATGTTGTGAAAACATTCATACTAGTGTCACTATTTAAATTAGAAAGCACTCTCATAGGTTTCTACATGAATATCAGAAGGAAGCAGTGAAATCCTCTCTGTCATATATTGGAGTCTGTCCCAAAATCCATCTTTTTACAGTATTTTAAATGGAATAGGTATCTGTAGGCATTTATTATATCTGCGTGTTTCTGTCAAAAAGAAAATCTTTTCTATTATATTACATAACTATGTTTCCACCTGAATAAGTTCCATTGGGTTTACCAACATTTGTATTTCTAGAAATGCAGTCGACCCAATATCAGTAGGTAAAAATGTGCATTTGATTATGATCAGGGTCACTGGTGACAAACCAAAACAACTGCATAGAATTTAATACCTTGTAACCAAATAGTTCACAGCATGCCCTTCTGAAAAATGAGATTCTAACATCCAATAAAGCAGGTTTAAAAAAGGAATTCAAAGATGAAATTCATTAAAAACTAAATTGACAATCTATTCCTCTGTCCAATTTTGTAATTCACCAACAGCACAATAAACCAGGATTAGGTAAGAACATAACACAACCACAAGTTGTTTCTGCAAAGAGGCCAAAAGACGGGTAAAATGAAAATGAAAGAAACTAAATTATACATATAGGCAAATTCAGTAGGACTATGAGACTAACCATTTTAGTTTAGGGTCAATGAAAACAGGACCCTTCTTCATGCATCCAAGGTATGTTTGAGTGTGAGAGCGTTCTTTAGCCAAAAGAAGTGAAAACCAATCTAACAATGATTCAGAACTTTACAGGGATTTTGGAAATAAGAACTTTCCAAACCCTTTCTCCCCCAAATCAAAATACATAAACAGAACTTAAGTTCAATTCATACAAAAAAAATAAGAAAAATTCACCTCATCATCTCCGTCTGGTTTCTTTAGGAACCGATTGACATTCAAAACCTAAATACCAAATAAAACAAAATAATAATCAATTAATAAACTAATTACTCACATCACACCATCAAACAAAATTGAGGAATGAATGCATCTACATACAGGGAGAGTCCAATCTGCAATGCCCATAATCCCTGCAGTAACATTGAGGCCCCAAGGCCTACGTCCGCCACAAAGAGCCGCGGAAGGCAGGCGAGGGCCAGGCAGAGAATGGAAGATACGGGCAGAGACGGAATCACACTTAACCTGAAGTTTGGAGATCTGGAGCGAAGAAGAGGAGGAGGAAACGGAGTATTGGAGGAAGAAGATGCCCGAGGCGACGCCGAAGAAGAGATCGGGCGGGAAGGGGAGGAGGGAAGTGATTTCCGATAGGAGGAGGACGATGGAGAGGATGAGGAGAAGGAAGAGGACGGCGGCGGATTGGAGGGTAGTGAAGCGGTAGACGGGGGTGTGGCCTTTGAGGAGTGGGTCGAAATCAGAGGAGATTAGGGTTTGATGGAAGAAGGCGATGAGGAGGCAGAGGATTATGAGGTAGAGCTGAAGATTCTTGCCGATTAATCGTTGATAAAAAGAAATGGAAGATGGAGTTGAAGAAAAGGGGTGGTGGGGTTTGGCGAAGTAATCGCGAGGGGATTTGAGGTGGTTTTTGGTGGTGGAGATTAGGTGGTATAGTCCCACCCATTTCTGTTTCACTACTCTATTAGAGCAACTCCAGGAGGCCGGAGGTGCCAAATTCGTAGACTATATTTAGTCTAGGACGCTATTTTTGCTCCAAAGAGATGAATATATTTAGTCGACCAATTTTTCCTACCGCTCAAAAACGACTATATCTGCGAATGGAAAATCAAGCAGACTATAAATTTAATTTATTTTAATGGGAAACTCATTTGAAGAAATGGAAGGAAAAAAAACGAGGTTGAAGAAGAAGATCTGTCGTCGAAGGAGATGAAAGTCTGAGAGAAGTCTAGGAGATGAAGTCTGATGAGAGAAGTGAAAGAGACGAACGGATAGAAAGTACTCCAACGGATAGAAAAAAAAAATCAGAATGGTCAAAAAAAAGTACAAACGGATAGAAATTGAGAACCCTAATTGGAAATCTATAAATATGTATAATAATTCAATTTATTTTATATCTTTCAATTAACTACTCCAACATTTAGCCATTGTAAGTATTTTATTAATAAGAGTTGTATTTTTATTATATTTGATTTTTGTTTTTTATTGATAATATCTCTTTAATTTATTTTTTAGATGGAAAATTATGATCCTCCGATGTATTATTCTTCATTATTATCTGAAGGTTTCTCACTTGATGATCCAAATTTGTTGGATGAATTTTCAATTCAAACTGATGTACCAATTCAGACTCCCGAAAACGAGTCCAATAAAAGAACAGGGCGAAAGGGAAATTACACAATTGAAGAAGATGCCCTTCTTGTTTCCGGATGGCTTAATGTAAGTATGGATCCAATTCAAAGAAACGATCAGAAACATGGAAGATATTGGGAAAGAGTTCACGAATACTTTCACGAATACAAAAATTTTGAGTCTGAACGCAATTCTACTGCTTTGGCGAAACGTTGGTCAACAATTCAACTCGCGGTGAACAAATTTTGTGGATATTATGCTTCAATTGAAAGAATGCAACAAAGCGGTGTAGGCGAACAAGATAAGGTAAATCAATTTTTTCTTGTAAAATTTCATTAAGTTTTATTCTTATATTTTATATTTAATACTTTGTAAATACTTTTTTAATAGATATGTCAAGCATTAGAGATGTTCAAAAGTATGCAAAATCAACCATTTGGATTTATACATTGTTGGAGAATATTAAAGGATGCACCGAAATGGAGAACAGATAATAGTGGAAAAAACAGAAAAGTAATAGAAAGTCAAGTCCAGCAGCATCTTCTCCATCAACCGCAGAAGAAGTCAGTTTGGGTGAAGACGATGGTATTGAAGATACAATCTCTGCAAGATTAGAGAGGCCCATGGGAAGAAAGGCTTCGAAAGCATTATTTAAAAAGGGCAAAGGAATCGGTGATACTAGTACACCTATGGAGTTGAGGTTTGAGAAGTTCGAGCATCAGATGAAATTGAACCAACAAAGAGACAAGAGAAACATGGATGAAATATATTTTCAAGAGCAATAGAAGTTGAATATACTGAAAGCACAAGAGGATGAAAGGATCATGATGATTGACACTGCTAACATGGAGCCTGAAGTAGCTGAATATTACAAACAACGTAAGAAAGAAATCATGAAAAGAGTTACATCTAGTAGTTGAATTGCTTATTATTGTAGTCGAATGTAATGGATTAGAATGTAATGGAGCCTGAAGTAGCTTAATTTACTTATTATTGTAGTAGAATGTAATGGATTAGGCTCCGCCATGTAGTGACCACAAGTGTTGAATAATATCTTCTTGCGGTTTGGAATGAACTTGTTTGTCCACTTATCGCGATGATTTGCTTCAATGAATTCAAGTAATTGTAGGGTGCGCCTCATGAGACACTTCTACAGTTGGAATCTCGTCGTGTGTATCGTGGGTTGTTGGTTCTTGATTTTCATCTCGTTCATCTTCAACGATCATATTATGTAATATTACGCAGTAAATCATAATTTCTTTTAGTGTTGTTTGATCCCAAAATCTTGCGGGACCACGAACTATCGCAAAACGTGCTTGTAGTACCCCCAAATGCTCGCTTCAACATCCTTTCTAAGCGCTTCTTGAGTCTTAGCAAATAGTTTTCTTTTATTTCCCCAGAGGTGCCGAAATGGTTTTAACAAATGTTGCCCATGGGGATATATACCATCGATGAAGGTAATATCCCATCGTGTACTCATTTCCATTAATTGAGTAGTTCATTTGGTGGAGCCACGACCTTCAAGATGTGCTGAGAGAAGATAGATGATCTCTCCAAAACGTTAATATCATTATGAGAGCCTGGTAATCCAAAAAATGCATGCCATATCCAAAGATCGTATGAAGTCACCGCTTCTAAAATAATTGTTAGCTCATGCACATGTCCAGAATAGATACCATGCCACGCAACCGGACAATTCTTCCATTTCCAATGCATACAGTCGATGCTCCCCAACATCCCAGGAAAACCACGCTCTTCAGCTTTTGATAACAATCTAACGATGTCATTATTATTGGGGGATCTCAAATATTCATCACCAAAAATTGAAATGATTGCTTTTACAAACCTTTTAAGACTCAATACAGCCGTGCTTTCACCGATCCGCACATAATCATCAATGGAATCCGCTGAAACACCATAGTAAAACATCCGCGTTAAGTGATTATCTTTTGTAGAGAAGATAAATCGAGATGTCCTGCGACATTCATTTTTGAATGAAGTATGAATCATACGCTTAACCTTTCTCTTTGAATTCGGAGGAAAAGTGGGCGCCAGATTCTAAACCTTCTCCAAAATAGATACGGGGGTATGTAGGATGTTACGCAAAAATAATCACGAAAAAAGTAGATTATGACCTTCATGTATACCACGATCAATGGTAATACGACCTTACGCACGAACCCACGATAACGTGATGTATGCCTATTGACATTTTGTTGTTCTTCTTCATATAGCCATGCCATGCTAACAATTGTCCATATGCTTCTTCATCTTCTTCTTTATCCACGTCAACATAGCTAATTGAATTAATGAGACATATTTAAAATAACTTATTTGGCCTAAAGAATGAAGTTAAGATGAGTGAATATGAGAGACTAGATGTGACTTATATTTATAGATGCTATTTGTTTATTAAAATATAGTCGTTATAATATGGTAGTTGGAATATGGCCAGATTAGATTATAATTGGTTGGATTATGTTCGTTGGAGTTTTTTTGAATTCATTGATTATTTTAATCTTTTTATATTATAGTCCACGGGATAGTCCACAGGATAGTCCATCTGCTAGAAGGAGTGAAGACTAAAGGACATTTGCTGATGTCAGATGGACTAAATATAGTCCAGCAGATAGTCCATCTGCTGGAGATGCTCTTAGGAAGAACGAATGCCCTCACTTTTCTCCCCTTTCTTTTTTTTTCTCCTTTATTTATTTTAAAGTCAAAACGTAATTTATATCCTTCAAATTTACCTACAAAAATATTTTATCCTACACTAAAATCTTTTAGGTGGATATAAAAATTAGACTTGAAAATTGTACACAATTGTATTATTATTATTATTATTATTATTATTATTATTATTATTATTATTATTATTATTATTATTATTATTATTATTATTATTATTATTATTATTATTATTATTATTATTATTATTATTATTATTATTATTATTATTATCATCTTAATTTAAGGTAATATTTTAATAATCGTTTTGCAAAAGTTGTATAAAATATGCAACGAAAATAAAATTATTGCCAATGAAAATGGTCCATATTAAATGACGAAATATAGCAACAAAAAAACTTTTGTTGCCCACGATAAGGAGAAATCAAGTGGTTAGAAATTTTGCAATGAATTTCTAACGAACTTTGTTTCCAAATTTTGCAACTACTTATGAATTTGGTTGTAAAAAGTGAAAGCCTGACACAATCTGCAACGAAGGACAAGTTTCGTTGCTAAACATACACTTTTAGCAACGACTTATAAAGTCGTTGCCTGAAAAATCGTTGATAAAGCCCTATTTTTAGCAACAAAAAAACTTTCGTTGCCCACGATGACAGGAAAGCAAGTGGCCAAAAATTTTGCAATGAATTTCTAACGAAAATTTTTCCCGCCAATGAATTAGCAACGAAATTTTGCAACGACTTACAAATTTCGTTGCAAAAAGTGAAAGCCTGACACAATCTAGAATGAAGGACAAATTTCATTGCTAAACATATACTTTTAGCAACGACTTATAAAGTCGTTGCCCGAAAAATCTTTGCTAAAGGCCCATTTTTTTGTAGTGAGTGATGCAAAAATATTAATTTGCAACACCGCCACCTTATTGTAGAGCTAGGGTTTTAGGCCCAGCTCAAACTTTCTTGGTTTTTTTGCTTCCGTATCCACTTGGTGTGGAGCAAATCTAGCTAACTCATTAAATTTAGCGGCGTATTCCAAAATTGTCATATTTTCCTGTTTTAATTCTAAAAACCTAACCTCCATCCTGGCCTGCATACTGGACGAAAAGTAATTCTTAAAGAACAGTTCCTTGAACTTGGTCTGTGTCACCTCTTATTCTCCATCCCTAGTCTGATTTGACTCTCTCCAGAAATTCGCCTCCCCTTTCATCATATAGGTAGCAAAAGTTGTTGCTCCTCCGCTACCCTAGCAATAACAAAAGCCTTCTTTATCTCCTATAGGGTTCGTTGTCCCTCTAAATTCTGCTAGTCCTACTGCCTTGAAGTCTTTGAAATTCGCCAACCTATTATTTGGCTGATTTCCTGTGGCTAGTGCTCTATTCTGCATAGCTTGAGCTAACATATTAGCAAAATTCTGCATTGGGTCTGCTTGACCTTCTGCATTGTTAACAGATTCTTTTGCTCTTTATACTACTAGAAAATCATCCTATAGCGATGGTCGCTAAAGGTTTTAGAGACGGTCACTGACCGTCGCCATAGAACCCGTCGATAAAGCTTTTAGCGACGGTCTTTTGGCCTATAGCGATGGTCACCGACCGTAGCTATAGGTCATGAAAAATCGTATTTTCTTTCTTTACCAGCGGTATTTGAGAGTTATTACTACGATCATGGCCAAATCATTATAGGCATGTGTTTTATAAAACACTATAGCTATGATCGATGACTGTCGTTATAGAATTTTTAAATTTTAAAGAAAATTAATTATGTACATTTATCCAACAAACACAAATACAATATAAAATAAAACATAAAAAAAATATTGTATACATGATTTAAAATCATTCACATTATAATTACAATAATTACAATCTTCTTCAGAGAAGGCTAACTACTGTATCAAACATTAAGTTACAATAATTTAGTTCCAACAAGGTTTATAAATTAAGACAAATCAAAAGCAAATAATAATTATTGCATATGTCTTTGTTGAAGGTAGATATCCAGCAATGAGAAAAATATAATCTCAAATTCATAGGACTAAGAAGATGCCTTATCCCTCATGTATAACTGAGCGACCAACTCTAATTAATTGATAGTCACGGAGCAGCCAACTGATAATTGTGACATTCACAAAATCAGTTTTTTTTTATGTTATTCAGTCCCACCTAAACATTGACAAGAAAAGACATCAACAATGATAATAAAAAAACAAACCAAAAACCTATCCCAAAAAAATAAAAACTGGCAAAACAATTTTGAGCATTATAACTTATAAGTAAAAACAAAATGGGGTACCATTCCAGGAAGATAATCAGATCCATCAAGTGCCCTAGACCACTGCCTGTTTCTACCAAGCTGATTGATAATAATCAACTGAACCTGAAAAAAGAAATAATCAAAAGCAACAAATTAATGGACTACTCAAATAAGATTAAGATTCGTAAAAGATGATTTGAATATAGCTAATGATGGTGAATAATGTAAAATCTAACTTCTACGAAACAAGTCATCCTTCTCCTTCAATATTCATGCATGATCCCATCAACTCACATGCACACCCAAAAAACAGCCTCCCCTCCACACTAAAAAAAACCCTCTGCCGGAAGAAAACATGCAATATGCAAGTAAAAACAATCAAACAGATAGATAAGCAAACCTTGGGTTCAAGACATGTCGATACTAAACAGATTTGATTTGAGAAATCCCCAAAACTCTTGGTTGCACCCAGGAAACATGAATGGTCCCTTCAACTTAATCAATTATTCCCTCAATAAGATGAACCTGCAGTAATTCCATATTTTAAACTTTAGTAAGCAAAGCTCAAATAAATATAAGTACTCAAATGGTTTCAACAAGCACATGTGCCAAGTAAAGAATACAACAACACTGGCAGTTAGCTAAGGCTTTCTGTCATTGCTAACTAACAGTAGCTCTGCCCCTTCTTTGTTCAATATTTAATCTTAAGATAGCTTACAAGATGTACTAACATACAAGTTATACATACCCACAACATTAGTAGGTATAAGATAAACCCACAGGCATTTAGTTGCTACAACAGTTTCTTAAAATTACAACTTTCAACCAAAAAGGGTAATCTAAAACTGCTCTAGCAGTCCTTTACTATTAACTGCTTCTGCAAAACGGGCAGTAGTCCTGCCTTTGCTTTTATAAAAATTTATTCCCTAATTCCATGTGAAGTTTTAATATGCTACTTGTGACATACCTCTTGATATCCTTAAAAAACTGCTAGTGCCACTTAAAGCCGTGGTTTTTTTTTTTAACGAACACGTCTGTTGCATTTCTTTGCCCGATGGGAAGCAAATTGTGCTCCTCCTCTCAAGCCATAATTTTCATTTACAATGACCCCTTTTTAGCAAAGCAAAGATGATGCATTCATCAGATAAAACATCAACAAACAGGCAATATACAACTACACAAATATAATGACCGATAACCCCAAAAAGAACTCCGGCCATTTGAATAGGCCTATCTTTAAATCAACGCCACAGGCGACCACCACATCTCAACAATCCTACTTTCCTAATTTCTTACTTCTAACCCCTATGATCAATTATATCCATTATGAGATATATTGCACATAGCATGTGGAAATATTTTTTAGAAATTATGAAACCTCTATTTGAGTTTCAATAAGTTCCCCAAAGCAGTGGGTAAAAGTAGCTTAACACATTGAATTCCAATCTTTCGTTTTGGCTAGAAATTGAATTTCATTATAAGCTAGTAAGCTTAAACTCTCTAATTATTATTAGATGTGTCAACTAAACCAGGCCCATGCTTTACTTGGTTCTAATATTCAGTTTTTAACCAAAAAGTTCTGTTATAACTTTTATTGAACAGGTGGTGGGCACAGTTTTAAGTTACAAATTTCTCGACCATTGGTTTACATCATAAATCCATATCACCATCCTTATGTCTCCTCAGCCAAACCTAAACTCCTCTAGCTATATATCAAACAATAGCAGTCCAAAACATTAACGAAACATGACTATTCAAGTAATTCTTTTGATTAATTATCACATAGCTCAATAACATGGAAATCTTAGCATACTTGACATGCAATGTAACACTATTCTATACAAGTAGTTACACAAAACTCGCTTAATTTACTATCTAATCACAAATTAAAAGAAACCCAATATTTGACAAGCTTTATAAAATAAGGTTAACTATTTACGCCAAACACAATAAATTATAATTTTAAGAAAACTCCTCTTTCCCAAAGCATGAAAACCACAATCATTAATTTATTTTGGTAGTACGTGGAAGGATATGAAAACAATAGTGTTTATATGTTATGCTTTTGCGAATATTCCAACTTGTTCACAATTTTCTCGTAATTATTACACTCTAAAATGCCGGGAAAAAAGGAAAATAAGTAAGTATAAATAAAATCCACCGCCAAATAAGCAAATAAATTCATTTGCAACATACTTGGTATAACCAAGTGAATCAATAACTATATAGAAATTAAAATGAAAATTATTACGATCGAAACTAGAAGCAACACATACCTAAGCCATGGCTCTGGACGGAGAAGCGAAGAAGTGGGCTAGCTTTTCTTTGTGATGGAGTGAGGGGAAGGACATACAATGATAAGCCAGAGAAGAAACTCGAGGATGATAAGGATACAACATTTTCTAAAGCCAATGTCAATTTTTTAAGCTTTGTAAGGCAAATTATATGGGTCGGTAAGAGGGTTCGAGTACCTGAAAATGAACCAACATTCGACTGCAACATCGAACAATGTTAATTAATAAGAAACAAAAACGAAAAATAGAAAAATAGAAAAATAGAGAGAGTTCAATTAAAGTTTAGGGTTTTGGTTACTAAAGTAGAAAATGGAACTGCCATTTGATTGAGCTTGTTACCTGCTGATGAAAAAGTCTCAATCTTAATTAGCTTGTTACTTGTATATGTATAGCAAACTAGTAGACGAGGAAAAATGATGAAGAAGGTTGAGTGATGGAGGAGATGACGATTGGAGTGAAATACTAAAATGATTTGGGCGAAAATGGGAGGGTTTTTTTTATAAAAAAAAACCTCCATATCGACGGTTCCGTGCCGACCGTCGCTATAGATACATTATAGCGACGGTTTTGTGCCGACCGTCGCTATAACTCGTCATTTTATGTCGAATTTCTAGTAGTGTTGGTTTCGGTTTCATCTTCTTGGTGGCATTATCTGGTTAAACAAAACCATAAATTATTCTTTATTATTTTATATTTAATGCTTTATCGTATAAGTGTTATCTTGTAACACGTAATTTCAAACTCAAATAATCATGTACTCAAAATGTTGGATTTTGAAAAACTCAATTTACTATATTAACCAATTATCAGATAGACACTTACTATCTTAATACAAAAATTTATTTCCTTAATCAAACATATATTCATATTCATTCAACTAATTCATAGTACTTTACATCGTATAACACATATCGCTATAAACATTCGCTATCCCTTTATGACAACAAAAGTTGGGAATCGCTACTACAACTTATACCAAAGTTGGGAATAATACATTACACGCACATATACATATCATATTCACATCATACATGTTCATACCATAGCTATCTTACTTATTTCCTACACCCTCCCTTGATCCTGGATAACTTTTTGCCTGGTGACCTACCAACCCACATATAAAACATGCACCTTGCGTCAGATTGGGACAATGAGGACAGATATGTCCCTCATGTATACAATTGTAGCATACATTTCCCCCTTTTCTGCATAAGCCTTTATGTTTCCTTTTACAGTTTTTACATTTTCCTATTTTTTTAAAGTTCCCTTGGTTATAATCAGAATTTTCTATATCACGATTATCATCTTTCTTTTCCATTTCTGGCTTGGAGCTGTATACGATATGCTGTATTTGGCTCCCATCTGATCAATTTGGATTTTTAGCTTATCTTGTTCTTCCATTATTTCGATCAACGCTTTTTATAATTGACTATTTAATAGTCTTTCTATTTCCCATAACTTTTTTAGAGAATAAACCTTGTTCCGCAGATTCTGCACTTCAGTTGATGCTTAATCAGTTTTAACTTCTGTGTCTGAATCACTATATGTCAGTATCACCATTTTTGGTTCCGGTACTACACTTTCCAATATGATCACCTCATCAGGGTTGCTTTCAATGTGAGCCTCAATTTCAGCTATTGGCTAAGATATTGGCTCGGTTGGAGTGATTTGCTCCTTCTTTATGATCTGAGAGTCTCCTAATCCTCCTTCGCCTAACATCTACACATAATTTTATTTATAATTAGTACATATTATATACACATAGCAAATATTAGTTTTATATAAGTTAATTTTATTTCATTTTTACGATGACTTTATTTAATTCATTTCCTTTAAACTCTATTTGAGTTATTTATGTTTTCAACGCTTCTATCTATCCTAAGGTTATAGCCTAAGATATCCCCACCTAAGGTTTCTAACCTAAAGCTTTGATACTATGTTGCGACGCCCCCAAATCCGGGTACTTGAAACCCATACTTGGTGCTTCATGATAACATTCCTTAAACTACATCATATATTAAATATCTAATAATATTACATCAAAATTGTCTATTTCCCAGTTACGTTAACCTTTAAGTACTTCATTACATGATAGATAATAATTTATCATAATACATATCCTCAGTTATTACAAATAACACCTTATAACTTATCCCTTCAGCTTCTTTTTTCCCTTGTCCTTGCCAGAACCTTCTGTTTGATCCCGCTTAGCTAAAAACATTTAAGTTTAAAGCAAGAATGAGCATTTAATTGCCCAGCAAGTAATATCAGATAATAAACATTAGCTGAAAGAAATAAATGTTTTCTTTGAATTATACTTCTACAAAGAATCAATAGTTGTGAAGTAAACTGAAACAATACTAGATATCATATCAAGTCATTTACATTTTTGAAACTACGTACTGACTATAAATGTTGAGCGGTCAATAGACCATGAACTTTCATTTTTAATTTTTAAAAAGGTCTGTACAGAAATTCATCTGTAAACTGTCATGACTTACGGACACGTTTGGTGATCAGCCCTTATGCCCTGTATTGATCAACACTACATGCTAGAATGACACATGCGTTCATCATAACCGCCTTTGGCTAATAAAATTTCCCAATTTCGGGATGTTCATACTCAGTCTGGAGTCCGAACCAAAACAATTCAGTTGGACGACTCTATCATAAAAAATCATGTTCAACGATACATTTCAAACTATGTCTAGCCGAGTCAAATAGCTTAGACAACCTTTAATCAGGTATACATACCGAAATTCAATAGTATGTATCAAAACTTGTTAAAATACATCAATTTATCCAAGTGAGGACACTTGCATAACCAAACTTAGCTTATAATGAACAAAATAAAATCTTGATCATATATAGATCAAATGATGACAATAATAAGATACTTGTAAACAATGAACAAATCGAATGAAATCTTACAAAGTAAAGATACTTGCATATATGAATAACAAAGATTATTATAGACGTGAATAATCAACAATAATTATTCACGATCATGCTTTGAAATTAATAACTCAAGTTGAGTTAGGAACTTTGCATAAACATATACCTGTTTGAACAATATAAAAGTAGTGCGTAAGGTTTAGATACTTGGCTTGATAGCTGCTTACAGCTACATAATACATTTTTATCTTTTATACAAAGACCTATCATTAATAAGATTATTCTTTTCATTAGAATAATACATCATAACTTATAATACTGATGTTTACAGTCATCACATAGCTTAAACACATTGTCACGTATCCAAATCAATCATTAGACCAAATACAAACAATTATCAAGTCAGACTATGCAAGTTTGGATTGATTTCGGTATCAATTCGATGTCCTGATTGCATTATCGGATAATTATTAAGTTTATTTTCAATTAAACTCTATTTAAAAGCTTCAATATTATTTTAGATAATTTAATTATCATTTATAATATTTTTCGGAAGCTCATAATAATTTTTAAATAATTATTATCATTTATCATGATTTTAAAACATTAAAATCATTTTTAAATGATTTAATTATTAACTAATTCCATTATCATTAATATTTAAATAATTTAAAATATTAATTGAATCCATGTTAAAAACATTAAAAGTTATTTATTATAACTTAAAACATTTTAAAATCTTAATATCACCTTTAAATGATTTTTAAAGTATTATTTTTTTAAAATAATTACCATTAATATTAAAATATTAATATATTTCATGTCAAAATATTAAAATTTATTTATTATAACTTAAAATATTTTTAAAACATTAAAATCATTTTTAACTAATTTATTTAATACTGATTATTAAATAAATTTCTTATCATTAATATTAAATTATTAATAAAATTTATCTCAAAATATTAAAAGTTACTTATTATAACTTAAAATATTTTTTAACACTTTAATATCATTTAAAATGATTTTTAACATATTAAAATTATTTTTAACTAATTTATTTAATATAATTATTAAATAAATTTAATATCATTAATATTTAAATAAATTAAAATATTAATGAAATTTATGTCAAAATATTAAAATTTAATTTTTATAACTTCAAATAATTTTTAAAAATTAATTATGAATTTTTAATAATTATTTTCTATTTATTTAAATAAATTTTCATTAAAAGTGTCGCTAAAGAGCTTTAGTGACAAAAATTTTCGCAATATGTGTTCTTAATCAATGAAGAACAACCTTGGTCAATGCCCTGAGGGCTACTTTGACCATTAATAATTTTCTTTTTGTGATGTTTCTGGGCATGAGATTGTATCTACGGTGTTCTACTAATGTAATACTACAAGTGTATAACTGTAAGACCCCAACTTATTATAAATAAAATTAAATTTTCTCTATTTATTATTTTGAAATAGTAAGGGTTGATTTGATTAATGTGGTTAGTTATGGGTAAAATGCGTACATATTTCAAATAAGCAAGTGGTTATAAAATATTCATTGTTGTCGGGGAATATTCATTTGGTCGTGGAATATTCTTCTTGCTCGGGGAATATTAAATGCTGCAGATGCGACCTTGTATGGGCCCCATAACGAAAAGTTTTGGATCGAAAAAACGACAAGTATAAGTTGTTATAAATAACAGGCGTAGTTATTCAATTATCTTTGTTAAAATACTTGGTGGTTAAAATACAGTAGCACACGGTATTACACCAATTATTGATTCTTATGTAAGAAGGCATTACTTAATAATTGTTACAGTAGTTACTATTCAATATTCTATTGATTCAATAATTGCTACGTTGATATTTTATATTATTGTTGTTTCAATAATTGTCACTACACAATATTTTCATTATCAGATCAATAATTCATATTATTTGAATAATATTATTAGATAACATTATTAGCAATGTCTAGAAAGTTACATGTCAAGGAGAGGTTTGGTCACCTAATTGGGCGCCATGAAGGAGAAATCCTTATTGAAAGCCCCTCTTTCTGGGAACGACTGTTGCCCGATATTGTGATTACGTAATATTATTTGTGAATAATTAATTATTGATTTATATGATAAGAAAATATTTATTTTATGTGGATATAGATGGAGAAAATTTTAATGTGACAATTGTTGAAAATTGATATTTTATCTTTTTCGATAAAATAATTCATTTAAATATATTATTATATTTTAATAATATAATAATGGTGATATTTTTACAATAAATGTGGAATATATGAATAAATGAGGAAGAAGAGTATTTTTGTTGCAATAAATATTTAAAACATGTTTTTCATGTTTGTGGACCCAATTTCTTGATTGAAATTTGATTATAAATTGTAAAATCATCCGTTTGTGGATTTCGGTCAATTTTTGTTTGAAATTTGAAAAAACTTTCTTCTGCAAAGTTGTAGAGAATGAAATTTCCTATGGAAAGGACATGAGGTTTGAATTTTTCTGATAAAAGGGCTATTTATTGTGAATTATTGAAGTTTTGGATTAATTGATTTTGATTTTTTTGGAGTTTTAAATGATTTATGTGAGAAAAATGTTTTTTGAGGGGTGGGCTACATGTGTGGCTGATGTTGGACTCAATTGGTGTGCGTAGGGAGTTTTAGAAAAATAATATTAATATTATATTAAATTTTCTGCTTTGGTGTTCAAAGCATTTTCCTATAAATAGGGTGCTTAGGTTAGAATTGAAAATCACACCAGAAACTGAAGTTTTCTCTCTTTTTCTCTCTCTATATTATTGAGCGTATTCTTGTAAGAGATATTATTTTTTTTAAAATGATATTATTTCTTCTAATATCATTATAATGGAATATTGTAAAGATTTTTCTTGTGAAATTCTTGTCTTTCAGTGTTGGGATTACTATTCACGTATACGGCACTATTCACTAATACGACACTATTCACAGAAAAAATTAAATTTTTATTTTTTGTCCAAAATATCTATTATGGATACTAACTTTGATTGTATCCATGTTTTGATCATTCTTGAATTTTACTTCACTATGATTATTTATGAAGTATTTTTGAACTCGGATTGTTTAAAGTACGAATCCTTAATATTTGTTCTTTTGTTTCACTGGATTCGTTTATTTTTCATCATCCTCAGTCCTAAATGATGATATTATTGAATATCTTTGGCCTGTAGTGCAAAGATTAATGATTTTATGATGAATATCTTTGGGCCGTAGTACAAAGATGAACAGGTGTTGAGATGAACATGACCAACTGATGAATATCTTTGGCCTGTAGTGCTAAGATGAATATTTGATTCAAGATGAATATTGATTGATGTTATAGGGATAAAATATTGGGTTTACCTCACCCTATTCGGTTCACCAAAATTAAATATCAAATGACATATACAATATGACACACTTATCTAAAGTTCTCAATAAAATTATTTCCATATTATTTAGGAGAACCTCAATGACTATAGACCATAGATTTCTATTTCCCTGTTATTCACTTTCGAATAAGGCTACACTTTTATTACCTAAAAGGAATTGTGAAGCAAAAGGGTGAGCACTGACTAGCTTCGATAAAGAATATTATGACTAAAGATAATTAAATTATCAATAGCCTTCATCGATAATAAATCGAGAGATTTAGAACATATGGTAGATGATAAAACTTTTCAACCATAGTTGCGTGGAATGAGCAATCCATTAGAAGAGTCAAATAGACCATAAAGTCTATTATCTTCTCCATGTTAAAAGTCCACCAACAATGCTTTAACCCTCGTAACATTAATCAATGAGATCCTGTTCACGATCCATGTGAATAACTTCATAATCATAATTTTAGTTATAATTTTCTCTTCTCATCCAAGCGAAGATATTTTACATCACATGTCTTTACCGAAACATCAAAGATCATGGTTATACCAAATCACGATTTACATTCATAATCATACTAATAAATTCATCTTTTTACCTTTCGGGCCAAAGATATTCATTAACATTCATCTTTGCACTAAATGCCAAAGATATTCAACAACAGTCATCTTTGCACTACGGGGCAAAGATATTCAACAACAGTCATCTTTTTGCTTTACTGCTTTAAAGATATTCATCAAAAAATCATATTTGAACTACAGGGCAAAGATGTTAATATTTTAAAGAAATATATAATCATTTCAGAATTTATATAAACAATAATTATAACCATGTTGATCAATTCACCTTTGCTCTTAAGCTAAAAATATTCAATTGTAAATTCAATGGTCATAATCATACCAGTCAACAACCAGTCAACAATTCATCTTTGCACTACTGGCCAAAGAGAACCCATAGTCACGATTATACCAATAATCTACCCATCTTTACACTTAAGCCAAAGAGAAATTTCATCACCAGGATTATAAAAATGTTATATATGATAATAAAAACAATACGATCAACAACTGCATTTAATTTCAAGAGTAATATTCATGAATCAATGATTTTATAACACCTTAATCCAAATATTATAAATCACTTAATAATCTCATAATCTAATATTATTAATATTACCACAATATTTTAATCATTTCTTAAACTTATAAACAATATATTTTAATTGTTTACACTTTACCAATTAATGCATTTAATCATCTTAAAATGCCAAAATTATAAAATTTCATCACCAATAACCAAAACCCTCATCAAAAATCTGCATATACCTTATATAGGATTCCCAAGCCATAAAATACTATTTTTCAATTTTGTTACTTCACATAACATATTTAATTCATTTACTCATAACTAGTCCATTTTCATGAAAAATACCAAATCGGTTCTAAAATATTTCTTTTACGGGATTTAGCGAATATAGTCCCATATTGAACATATATTTTTCTCAAATTTTTCAAAATTCATTTACTATTTTCACATGGCCAAAAGCTATTAATATTTAGACATTTATCATAAATTGTAATTTTGTCCAAAATTCCGAAATTCTGAGAATATCTTGATGTTATATAGATGTACTCCCAATAAAAATTTTACCAATTTTGGAGTTAATCACAAAGAGTTATAAGGGTTTACTTTTAAAATAGTATTTTCTCATAAAATCCATAACTCCTAATCTATACATCCAAAAATCGTTATTTTGGACACAATTGAGAAAACTCATCAAAATATCATTTCAAATTTTTCCAGAATTTTTGAAGGTCAGAAAAATTACAAAATTGAAGAAACATAATAACCCTTAAAATCCCTTACCTCAAAAGCGATGATTGGCCAGGAATGTAAAGCCGAAGGAACCTTGCACTGAATAGCAACTCTCAAAGTATCTAAATACTCAAAAAATACGCTTGATAATATAGAGAGAAAAAACTTATGTTTTTGGTGTGATTTTTAATTCTAACTCAACACTCTATTTATAGGAAAATGTTAGCACGTCGAAGCAGACTTGACTGCTTTACGATGGCTTTACTATTCTACTATTGCCACCCACCACATTTGAATTAGAATTTCAGCACATTTCTTCACCAACCATAGTTGGGGCCCACGCATTCTAGATTTCTAAAATGATAAATTTCGAAATTTCAACAATTTCTGAACCAGTCACCTCTTAAAATTCATAACAATTTATACGTTCATTTTTAACGGTTTAAAATTTGTGGACATATACTCAACTTATATATGTATAACATATCCAAAAATCACAACGATCCAACGGTCGGATTAAAAATTATAACTCCCGCAATATATCACAAGAACACTTGTTTGATTTTTAAAACCTCCTTTTCGAAAAAAATACTGATAAAACACCTCAACATTAATTCTTTCATTTATAACCACATAAATAAATCAATTATTTATATCTGCATCAAATAAATATTTCCTTATCATATAAATAAATAAATAATTATTCACAAATAATATTACGTAATCACAATTATGACAACCGAGTACATTCCCGAAGAAAGAGGGGCTTTTCAGATAAGGATTTCTCCTTACTGACGCGCAATTAGGAGACCAAACCTCTCCTTGACAAAACTTTCTAGACATTGCCAATAATGATATCTAATAATATTATTCAAATAATATGAATTATTGATCTGATAATGAGAAATAATGTCTTGATGATAATTATTGAGACAACAATAATATAAAATATCGGTAGCAGCAATTATTGAATCAATAAAATAAAATATTGAACATTAATTCTTTGTAACAATTATTGAGTAGTGCGCCTTTACGTAAGAATCAATAATTAAAAAAATCTTTGTCTTGATCTGAGTATACTTATTCTTGTGACCAGCGTATTCTTATTTTTAACTAATGGGTATTCCAACAATGTTAATGGTAACAATTACGCCATTATTTATAAAAACTCATACTTGTCGTTTTTCTTCGTTCGACGATTATTCTGCTATATGGGCCCCTGAATGATCTACGCGTCGTCGCATGCGAATATTCCCGACAACAAGAATATTCCACGACCAAAACGAATATTCCCCATGAAATGAGTATTTTATAACCACTTGCGTATTTTGAAAATTTTATATATATCACCCTTAACTTTAAACTTTTATCAATTTAACCATTTACTGAATAATAATTATAAGAAAAATTGAATACTTTTATTTCATAAATTCTGGGGTCTTACAAGTGTCGTATTTATGAATAGTGCCGTATACGTGGATAGTAACCCCGACATAAAAAGGTAAAAATTTCACAAGAAAAATCATACTTCGTGAACAGTACTCGTGAATTGTACCGTATTCGTGAATAATGTCGTATACATGAATAGTACTCATATACGTGAATAGTAACCTCGACATGAAAAGGTAAAAATTTCATAATAAAATTCATACCAATATTTCGGTATAATGATATTGAGAGAATAACATCATTTACGAAGAAAATAACATCCCTTACCTCCAAAGAATAGTACTTCTAACGGAAATATCGGATGTAATATTGAAGGAAACTTGCACTGAATAGCAACTTTCTAAGTATCTAAATACTCACAAAATACGCTCGATAATATAGAGAGAGAAAACTTATGATTCTGGTGTGATTTTCAATTCTAACTAAGCACCCTATTTATAGGAAAATGCTAGAACGCCAAAGGAGACTAAATTAATAAAATAATATTATTTTTTTTCTACGCACACTTCTTTGAAAAAAAATCATCCACCACAAGTGGGGCCCACCAATTCAGTAATTTTCTAAAAAATACAAAAGTGGGGCCCACCCATGTTTTAATTAAAAAATATTTATTTCCGAAACTTTAATAATTCATAATAAATAGCCATTTTATCAAAAAAAAATACAAATTTTATGTCCATTTCATAGAAAATTAAATTCTCTACAACTATGTAGAAGAAAGTTTTTCCCAATTCCAAACAGAAAATGACCGAAATCCACATAGGGATGATTTTTCCACACTTTCATTTCAACAAAATACATACGGAGGCTTTTTTTTTCTTCTCTGCAGCATTACTTATTTGAAACTTCAAAGCCTACCAAAAAAAGGACAACTCCACTATTAATATACCGTGAATTTAGTGTAAAAATATCACCATTATTATATTATCACCTTATACATTTATAATGTAATATAATAATAAATTTGAATGACTTATTTTATCAGAAAAGATAAAATATCAATTTTCAACAATTGTCACTTTTTTAAAAATTTCTCCATTTATATCCACATTAAAATAAATATTTCTTTATCATATAAATCAATAATTAATTATTCACAAATAATATTACAGAATCACAATTATGACAATCAGGTCGTTCCCAGGAAAGATGGGGCTTTCCGATAAGGATTTCTCCTTATTGGCGCGCAATTAGATGACCAAACCCATTTCCTTAGACAGAACTTTCTTAGACATTGCCAATAATGCTATCTAATAATATTATTCAAATAATATGAATTATTGATCTGATAATGAAAATACTGTGCAGTGACAATTATTGAAACAACAATAATATAAAATATCAATGTAGTAATTATTGAATCAATAAAATATTAAACAGTAATTACTGTAACACTTATTGGGTAGTGCCTTCTTACGTAAGAATTAATAATCTAACAATACCGTGCAATACCATGTGCTACTGTGCAACCACGCGTATTACTGTACTTTAACCACCGGGTATTCCAACAGTGTTAACGGTAACATTTACGTCGTTATTTATAAAAACTTAAACTTGTCATTTTCTTCATCCGAATGTTTTCCTTTATGGGGCCCACAAATGGCTGCACCGTAGTACGAATATTTCCTGACAGCAAGAATATTCCACGACCAAACGAATATTTCCCGACAATAATGAATATTTTATAGCCACTTGCTTATTTTGTAAAATTTGCACATTTCACCCATAACCAAAGCATTATATTAAATTAATACCTTATTATTCAAAATAATAATTAGAGAAAATTCAATTTTATTTATAAAAAGTTAGGGTCTTACATTACTTGCCAGAACTTATTCTTGAATTTTCTGGAAATTCCAGAAATGCATCTTTTTAGCTTGGTCAACCCATATTTGACCATCAATAACTTGGATTCTAGTTATGATTTAGGTGTTCTAATGTCATGGTTTGGTAGTCCATATGTCAGAGTATAAAAGTTATACACTTAATTTCATGGCTTAACAACTTAACAAATGAGATATTTAAGCTCTGCAATATGCTTGTCTGACATTCTGGACAGTTTCTGAGTTTTCCAGAATTGTTTTTCTATGACTGGTTAACCATGTTTGACCATTAATAACTTGAGTTCTGGACATGCTATGGTCATGATTCCACTTCCAGTGTACTCTCCTCATGGCATACTATATCAATGATACACTTACAAGCTCAAACAGTTAACAGATTTGGATCTAGAGGCTTTGACATTTGACTGTCAGGCCTTATTTTTAGGCTTCTTGACAGTTTCTTAAATATTTATTTTCATGCATTTAAATGTTATAGATCCATGGTTTATCATCATAGATCATCAAATAACATATCATAGCACATATTTAAACATAAAAAACATAAAATCTACCTAAGCATACAAGATTGAGACTAGGGTTAGGGTTTATACCTTCTTGTTAAATCTTTTGATTTCTGCCCTTTGATCTGTTCTTGGATAGGTTATGGGGTGAATCTTGCTTAACTTATAACTGATTTTCTTAAGAAATTTAGTGGTCTAGGAGAGAGAGAGTCTTGGCTATGCTTAGAAACTAAAGTTAAGGATTTTCTTAACTTTAATTTGCTAATTTTTGATTCAATGTATATGGATGTTGCTAGGTGTCAATTGCTGGCTGATTCAAGTTGATTTTAGCACATGTGAGATCTTGGATAGGTGAGTCATCAAGATTTTCCCATATCCTTTTATTTAAAAGGAAAGTAAAGCGTATTTTGGTCTTTTTACATACAAAAGGGTATTTTGGTAATTTTCCACATAATTTTAAGGGTAGTTTGGTCATTTTATATCATACCCTTAAATTTTAACCCCTAGGATTTTCTAAATAGCATTAGGGATTGTTAATCACCATTAGGGATTGCAAATTAGTTATTTAAAGGTGGCATGTATTGTCGAGATCCTCCCATAAATCTATTGCCATCTTTTCCATGAACTTGACTTCATACACATCGTACAATGAATTGGATAGTGCATTTAGAATGTACCTCTTACACATGAAATTATCTTGTTCTTATTTTATTCGAGTCTTTATTTATGCGTGTCAGTGTCTTATTTTCTTTTCCTTCTACTTTTTCTTCATACAACACGAGAGAGTTTTAATTTCGTTAAACAAAAATACATTTTTCTCTTCCAACATCTGAAGAATAATGTGACGCCCCTAAATCCAGGTTCTCTAACCTCAGATTCAGTGTTCACGATCTATCATCCTCATAAGCATTCTATAAACTATTGCGGAATAATAACATACATTGTTCATTATAATAAAGTTTCATGACATAATCCCAAGGTCTTCTTTACCTTAACTTAAACACACCTTTAATATTACAAAATATTTACATAAATAATTCCATCAGATAATATAATAATTAACATTCATATTAAACTATTCTTGGACATTGCCCTTGCCTTTGTCTTCCTTATTCGATCCTTCGGGCTTAGCTGAAATAAATGTCATGATATAACAAGGGTAAGCAACTAGTTTTCTTAGCAAGTTTAAATACAAGAAAGGTATATCATGATTAGAAAGGAATTTAGCTTTCAATGTTCAACAATAGAATCGATTGTGAAAGAACATAAATTAAGTTTCAATAATTGAATATTCGAATAATTGAATAATAGATATTGAGTGGTTTGAAATAACCATGAACATATACTAAGGTTGTCAGTAGTTAAACTGGTCATTTTAATAAGTTTTGGTAATCAAGAGGATGGTGTATTATGCATAAACACTTAATAGTCGAGCAACAATTGTTTTCCAATATAATGCTTTAATAAAATTATTCTTTTTCTCAGTCTCGAGTCCTTACCAAATTAATTGGTTAAGAACAACTTTCAAAATATATTTGATTTAACAAATTTAAACATATTCGATCTAGCTGATACAACTAGCATAGATCTATGTCATAAATAGTTCAAGAATGAAAGAACTTTAATTAATTCAAAATTAAATAATAATTGAACAGGAATTCAATTGCACAAAATGCGATTCACAATAATCTTTAAGGATGTGGAGTAATCAACAATAATTATCCACTAACATTCTTTAAAAATAATAACTCAAGTTTGAGTTAGAGAACTTACCTGTTTGACGAGCTACAGCTAACTAGCTTTAATTAAAACTCTTTGAACGACCTAACATTGACAATGTTGGTTTATTAATAAGTACTGCGTATAATTGTATGTCTATACGCTTACTTATGTTATTATCTAGCAAATAATTCAATCATAAGGTACACATAATATAATATACTATCATTAGTCCTATAAGATATTTAATAAATCTTAGGTTAATGATTTAATTAATTTATAAAGTTTTTCTTAAGTAATAAACACTTATTAAATCTTTAAACAATTTATTATAATTGTTTAATTAATGAGTTATTTAAATTCTCTTCATTTATTAACTTTATCTTCATTTAATTATCATTTAATATTAGTTAAATAGTAATTAATTAATTACCTTTAGTTATCATTTAATAATGAATAATAGCTAATTACATCTACTTATTATTTTAATGCTAATTAAATAATGAATAATTAAATTATTAATATTATTTTTCTTTAATTATTATTTAATATTAATTAAATAATAATTAATTAATCATTTATCCATGAATAATAAATAATTAATTTATTTACTTCATTAATCTTTAATTATTCATTACTATTAATAAATGAATAATTAATTAATATTTGTCCTTATTTAATATTAATTAAATAAATATTAATTATTTATTTATTTATCCTTGAATAAAAATAATTAATTCACTTCATAAGTCTTTAATTATTCTTTTCTTGTTAATCTAAGAATAATTAATTATCATTTGTTCTTATAAATAATAATTAATTAAATAATAAATAATTATTTTATAAATTTTATGTCAATGTAAGTAAGTAATTACATTATTATTACATAATCTTATTTAAACATTCTTTAATCATTATTTAATATTAATTAAATAATAATTAATCAATGGTTTAACTCTATTTATTATTTAATCTTAATTAAATAATCAATAGTTAGTTTATGAACACTAACTCTACTTAATTATCACTTAAATAATAATTACATAGTTAATTACATTTACATTATATGTAATTAGTTTAATAATCATTTAGTGGCATTAATAATTATTAATTAGTAAGTTTTAAATGATTTAAATGAGTTTAAACCATTAATTACTTAATAATTACGTAACTGTTCGGAAAAATTTTGAATTAAATATTTTAGGGGGTGTATTCAATTAAGATTTTTAAAGACTTTTTTAAAGTGACAGAATAGAGTTTGTGAATTGTAATGACTTTTAAAGACTTTTTTAAAATGACTTTTATAGAGTCCATGAAATAAGTCTTGCAATGCGGAACTAGGGCTGGGCGGGGCATCTCGCCCCGATAGCAATGGCCATGGTCCAAGGGTCTAGGGGAGGGAGGGCGGAGCGGCTCGGTAGAAGGGGGGCGGGAGGGGCGACCATGCTGAAATGCTCATTGCTAAGTCATGGCCTTCCACGACTTCTTGTCTCCTTCAATGCTACCTGATGGGTGCTTATTTGAGGTATGAAGTGGCAACTTCTTGTCTCCTTTTCTGCTCCATTCTTTTCTTCACCATTCAACTCAAGTGGGTCTTATTTGAGGTATAAGTGGTGGGTTTAAGCAGTGTCATTCTTGAGTTCTTTGTCTGAGGTGTCTTGGTCGACTCGTGAGTGGGATTGAGTTTGAGGAGAAGCTGAACTCGGCTTTTGGGGAGATAAATAAGGGTGTGGTGAGTGGAATCGTTTTTTTTGCGGGTGGGTATGAGTCGGTTTACGTGTTGGGCCAGTGTGAAGGTGATTTGGTGGGTGGGGATTGTGGGGATTGTGTGAAGGGTGGTGAAAAAAGAGCTAAAAGTGAATGTGGTGACTCTATTTTGGGACAAATATATCTTCAACAGTGTTACGCTGCAAAAATTTTGACCCCCCTACAAAAACCTTCTGGTTCCGCCACTGAATAAGTGATAGACTTTTTACCAAGATTTTGATAGACTTTTGTGGATCTGGATCCTCTATGAGGATTTCTCTGTGAGGGTTTTGCTGTAGAGTTGACAACACATTAGAAAGGAGATCTAATGGCTCATAACTCTCTTTTTGTCTGTGTATCAAAACGACGTCATTTTGTTAGGATTTTTTTTACAAGTTAAGAAATAATTTGAAGCCACCAAACACCATTTATTTTTACATATAATTATTTAAAATTTCTTGATTATTCTGTATATGATTTTTTTTTTAATATTTAATAACTTAACTTGCTATTAATATTAGGATAACTACAAACTTGGCTAAAAAATGAATAAATATATCAGTTATAATTATCGTTAATGTTTTCAATATGACTTTAGTTATTTTTTCGTTTATTATTGATTTTGTTTGTTTATTTATATTATTATTATTATTATAATTTGTATTTATCTGTTCCACAAAAAAAGTTTACTCTCACCATTAAAAATATTATTATTAACCATTGGGCCGACCGGGTAAACCAAGAAAATATTCTAGACCTATCAATTATTATTATTTACGTATTCTTTTATATCTTTTTTTATTATTAATAATCGTTTTACTTTACCTCGTTTGTTTGGTAAAAGTAAACTGCATTTAGTGGCTTCCAATTTTCTATCAACTTGTAAAAAAAAATCGACGTCGTTTTGATACACATAAGAAAAAAAAGAGTTGTGAGCCATTGAATCTCTTTTTTGATGTGTTGTTAACTCCACAACAAAACCCTCACAAGATCCCCACAGAGAAATTCTCATAGAGAATCCGAACCGTGAATCAGACTTCTGTATACTTCTAATATATCTTGCAGCTTATATTAATTGTCAATTAACCCATGTGTACAATCTCTCTCTCTTTTTTCATGAACTAGAGGAAATCTCATTATTTTATTAAATTATTGTGGCATGAGATTTTATAGATGTTGAAAGCATTCATTTTATTCTACTCATTTCATGATAAATTTGGATACTCGAATACGAATAAAACTTTAGAAGCTACAAACGTAACACAAAAATTAAGCTCACTTTTCATTGAACTATATATTATATATATGCGTACGTTTTTTTAGTAGGAGTACCAAACTCTGTTTTTCTTAAAATAATATAACAATGAAAATTGATATGATCAAAATTCGCAAAACTTCATACATGTGAGTAAATTGCCACCAAGTTATAGAAAATTTACCAAAGAGATTTTTAGTCGTCGGTAAACCACAAACAAAATTGACAGAGAGATTTTATTTTTCTTAAAATTATTAGTAGTTGTTAGTGAACCAAAATTGACCGTTAAAAAAAATTATGCAACTTTTTAATTTATTTATGATGTTAGAAATTAATTAATTAAAATGCTACATAACTAATTTTTTAACAGTCGACCGTTGTCATTTTTAACTAATTTTTTTTAATTTTGACGAGTTTTAGAATTTATCAAGATTCGTATATATCATATACTTTATCTATATAATATAATATTAAAAATCAAAATTTACTATTTGATTTTTCAAAGTCATAACGAGATATTTCTATAATAAAAGTTTGTGTAATTTATCTAAATTTTAATAAATTTAGTAAAAAAAAAATATAAACGGTTTATAATTTTAATAACTATATTTTCTAAAATTATTAGATTAATTTATATTCATTTTAAAAGTTAAAAGTTTACCAGAGAGTTTTGCGACTTTTGAATTTTTCATAAAAACTCTGGCAATTTCTTTACTGGCGATTTGAATTTTTACCTTTGTGTTTAATATTTGAAAGTTTTTAGAAGTCTTTAGAGATGAGATTAGATTTTGGATATGGGTTGATAGTTATAACTTTTCTTTTAAAGTCGGTCAAATTCTACCATTTGATAGAAATCTAAAAAATCTATGACTTTTTGAATACCAAAATACTTTTATCTCAATTTAATACCACATAACTTTTAAAGACATTACAAAAGTTATAATTGAATACTAGTAAGCTTTTATAAACTCTTTAAATGTCTTGATTGAATACAACCAAACTTTAAAAGTCTTTAAAAGTCTTAAATGAATACACCCTCCTTAATATTCTTCACAATTTTTGAAAATTTTGGGTCCCGGATGCACCGTCAGAACCAGCCAGAAATTGGGTGAACCGGTCGCCAGAAATTTCAGTCGGTTCACCGGAAAACTGAACCGATAATTTATTATTATTTTTTTCTGAGTTTTCCAGATTTGGGGTCCTTTACTAAAACTTGAATAAAATGAAATCTACAACTCTGATTTAGGTCAAGTTGGTCTTGTTGGATTCGTATCTTCCCAACCTACAATTTTCATTTATCAAACATCAAATTTGGATCTGTTTTGGTCACTAAAAATGGCCAGAAACTGGACTATTTTGCATAGTCCTTCAACAGTGAGGTGTTTTAAGAAAAAAATTCATATCTTGCTCATTTTAAAACATTTTTTGCATGCTTCAAAATGAATTTTGTTCTTAACTTACATATCTAGCATAAAAAGAAAGAAAATCACAAAAATTATTTGTAGATTTTAAAATGAGCAATTTGTTTCACGAGCAAGCTATGATTTGTTCGTCGGTAAAAATATTTTCAATCATTTGGCTCCACTTTTCTACATAAACACATACCAATACACAAGTTAAACCCATTAAACTCTATATCTATCATTCTAGTATGATTTTAGCCTTTTAAAGCTTGAACTCCATGAATCTAACATAAAAATACACAAAGCATACACGATTAAGGTTTTTCTTAAATTTTTGAACATAGTTTCTTTTAATTTCTTTAGATCTAACTTTTAACTTCAAAAATAACTAGATCCACATGTGAAACACTCATACACAAGTAGATCAAGAGTTTTAAAGTTCAAGAACACAAACTCTTTATTTCATTAAAATCAAACAAATGAAAAGGAAATCCACTAGTTTAAATTTTATACCTTATTCTTTGAGCACTTCTTCTTAATCTTCCAAAGTAATTGATAAATTTAGGATGCATGTAAGATCAAACCCTCCTCTCTTGCTCCTAGGGTTGCCTACACCTTTACTCTCTCGTTTTCTCTCTCTTTCTTTTGTTTGGTTTGCTAATTTAGGAATAAGATGAAAGAGAAATATGTTTTAAGTGTTGGTAAAAAATCTATAGATATATTTGGTATATCTATACATAATCTACTAACATATCTCTTCTCTTCTCTCTCCATATAGCTTGTAATCTTAGCAAAATATTATGGCTAAATCATGGAATGACACCTAAGTGAGTTGGTGACGAAATGAAGAAAAAAAGAAATAAATCACATGCCAATTTCTCTACACAATGGCCAGATACTCCCCCCCCCCCATATTTCCCTCATTTTTACTTTATTTTTAAATGCAAAATTTGCTAAATTAAATGACCATAATGCCCCTCTTTAATTGGGCTAGGACTGAGCCATTCCTTTAATTCTTTTGAGCATGAAATTAATTAGTTTGGCTACTAATTAAAATGAACTTGGGCCTCCAAAACTAGCTAATTGTGCTACTAGTATACTTGCCCATTAAATCTAATATTGGGCTAGTTTAACAATTTAGTTGATCTTAAATCAAATTATCTACAAGTCCAATGCTTAAATAAACTATTGGGCTTGTTTAAATTACTTACCCTCCTTAGTAATATTAAATCTATTATCACCAGAACTATTACTCATTATTATTGATATTTAAACATTCTCATCAATCAATAATGTTAATTAATTTACATAACCCAATTAGACTTACCATATTCAAGTAAATTTAATATTTAATTAGGGTTCAATACCTTAATCAATTTTCTGGATTATTAAAATACTTAGTTAGTCCACTAATTTAATTATCTCATTAGTGGGACTTCTTCTAAATTAGAAATAGCATACTAGTCACATAATCACTTATTCATTCATATTTATCACAAAGTTTTCAATATCATTAATATTTAATTAATATACTTATTTACAATGTGACTTGAAATTCTTGGTTATTACAAATAATCCATCAAATTTCTCGAGTTTGTTAATTTGATTTAAGCTATTTTTAGCATTGTTATCCTTTATTGTTAATATAGTCTTAAGATTGTTGAAACCCGCTTCGTAGTTTAATGTAGAACAAAAATATTACCGCCTGAATTGAATGGTTGACCACTCTTTCCTTAAGACTATATCCGCCCCTTACTTTTGCTGCACAAAGTTACAACGAATTAGTCTCCCGAGATAAGATATGCATGGCTTTTACTCTGTACTAGAATTTGATATGTAGAAACAAATCTAGTGCAAAACTATAAATGAGAGAGAAAAAAATTACAACAAGAAGGATTATTAAGAATGATAATTTTTCTAAGAACTTGAGAAGGATTTGGAATAATTTGAAGTACCAAACTTGGGTGAATTTAAAATCTATTTATATGTTTCATGAAAGTACCCCTTTGAAGAGATACATATCCTTTTGAAAAGATACATCCATTTGAAAAATTATTTTAAATATTAGAGATATATTCCTTTGAAAGGATATGTTGAACCATTGTAATGATCCATCTAATGGTCTTATCAATTTGAACCATTGCATCGATTCAATTGTTTCATTTCGAACCATTGCATTAGTTAATTGCTTTTTAGTCCGAATCAATACATCCCTTGTCCGTAGATCCCTCTTGTTCAAAGAGATAATCTTTCAAACCAAATTAATTAAACCAACACATCTATTGGTTTTAATTGCAACATATAATATATTTATTATATACTTTCCATATTTAAAAATATCTAACATGCTCTTTCGTTCTTCCCCAACAACTAATATCAAAACAAAATAAGATTAAGATCCTGAGCTGGTGAACTCCTTCAAAAAGACACAATGGTAGTTCAGAAATTGATCATGGATTGCCTTTTCAAAAGACATGCGATGATGTTAAAATTCTTGATGAATGCTGGTGATTCTATAACAGGTTCTCAATGTTGAATTCTTGATAGGTTTAGCCAAGAATTGATTCTGAGAGTGGTTATTCGAAATTGGTGATCTGCGGTGATTGAAGAGAAAAATGTTCAATTCTTAATAGAAGATTCTTGATAGGGAAAATGACCAAGAATAATTTTAGCCAATAATTGGTGTGCGATGATTGAAGAAAAATGTTCAAGTGAAGGGGATTTCCTGATGGGATGAACTCACTTATGAGGAGGAAATTGTTAGGATATCACAAGTAAGTTGGAGTCTCACATAGAAGAAATAATAAAAATGTGAAGCACTTGTATACATGAATGGGCCTAAGGCCTAATAACTTAAGCTTTTAGGTCAAGTTTTGGATTCCAAACATATAAATATTGTGTACGCACACGCTATGAGAGAGCTCTCCGATTCTCTGTCTACACTAACTAATAAAGCAACATTAATTATAAACAATATTTCAATGTTTGATACTATGTACAAATGTATTTTAGATATATTTTCTTTAGATTGGAGTCAAAAATTCAAGATGAACATATATCTCAATGATCAAATATAAGATCACCATTATTGTAATACCCGGGAAAAAAATATTAAATAATAATAAAAAAATTAATTTGTTTTTAAATTGTATTAATTGTACTTTGTCTTTTATTTGGGTCAAGCTAGTATTTAATTTGTGTGGGCTAATAAATATTAATAAAAGATGGGTAAATTAATTTAGTACAATTTGGGCTTTTAATATTAATTGGGTTTAATTTAATTAAATGTGGGTAATAATAAACCCAATTATAATTAGGAGAATTAATAAGATTTTTTTTATATAATAAATCAATAGCTAGACCTAATTTACTTTAGCATTATTCCTATTGGGAGAAAGAAAGGAGGTGGAAGCAGAGAGAAGGAAAAGGAGAAATTGAATTGTAAGTTACTGATATATTTGGGTCTTTTACAATTCTAAGTGTATGATACCTGTGAATGAAATTTTTTGATTTAATCTTGAAACTTCGTAAATCTTGTATGCTTTATACTATCAATGATTGGTTTGTAAAAGGATTGCCAGATATATATATAAGTTATCAGATTACCTTGGTAGAATGAATAAAGGCATTAGGCTATATATATATATGCAGAACGTGCAGAAATTTTTTTTTATTATCATGATACAATGGAAGACACTGTTATGTAATAAGGATTTTGTATATGTATGTATATATATATATATATATATATATATATATATATATTATATTTTAATTAATATTTGCCTATGAAGCTTACAAGCAGAATTACCGAATTGAATTGAAAATTATGTATATTAATTTAAACTCGTTAATCTTGTTGATAAAATTATAAAATTTACTTGATAATAAATTTAACAGTATTATGTTGTTAATGGGTAAATTTATAATTAGTAATTTAATTTATAGATATTAATTAATTTTTGTTAATTTGTGTAATTAGTTCGAACGAAGGGGATTTAAAGAGTTATACTTTGAATATAAATTTTGGAGTATTAATAATCGATATAAGGCAATGATTAAAGGCATATTAAATAGATTATGAATTACTTTGGAATTATAAGTTTGGATTGTTTTTAATTTGAGGTGAAGATGTTTAGGTTGCGAATAACGTTTCGTATTTGATATCGTTGGCAATTGAGGGTAAGATTTTGTGGAGTGTGCTATAAATGGTTTGGAAGTATAAGGTACGGATTCCGTACTCTTTCAGCAATACTCTTGTTAAATTTGATTTGTTCGTTTTGTCGCTTGTTCGAATTTCGTTATTATTTCACATAATTGTTTCCTGTGAAATTAAATATATTAGTTTCATTTTGGAGTTGATACATATGACTCGTATTTGTACTCTTTGAATTAAGTTATCATGTTTAATATTTATTTTTGATAATTGTAGAGCGGTACATGTTGTTACCTTCTTTTTGAGACCTTGTGACCATAATTTGATTTGGTTCAACATGTACATATAGAACCCTTTTGTTGATATTATGTCGCATGTGTTCTGACATGGTATTTTTGTTAGAATATACCATAGGATATACTTGAGCTATAACTACCTGTGGGGGTACCACAGGCATGTCATCTTGGAACGAGAGACATGACACTCTCCGTGGCGGTGTGATAGTCCACGACGTCTCCGTTTTGGGCTCCGGAGGAAGTGGGTCATTTGGTGTTTTGTTGTGGGAGGCGTATGGGTTAACCCTAGTTTTCTGTTCTGCGAATTTGTGATGTTGTGCCAAACACACCTATCCGATTTGTATACATTTGGATTCGCGGTCCAATGTGTGATTTGCCTGTGTGGCATTATTTTGGTTGCCTATGTGGCATTAGTTTGACTTGCCTGTGTGGTAATGTGTATTTCTGAGCTCATTCGGTGTGAAATAACACTCAACCATTTGATTCAGTCTATTATCTCATTGTATTGGTTTTGTTTGTTTCTGTTCGATTTAATTCATTGAGTTGGTTACTTCAGTTCGTTATTTCTTTACTCTTCTGTTGATTCAGATATATTCCATTCAGATCTTGGAGATTATATTTTTGTCAGTATTTACATTTGAGGCTTTGTACAATATTTTGTCTCAGTTGTTTTTGTATATCTTTTGTATATTTGTATCCGTCTTCGGGCAATTAGCTTTCATCAGTGTTTTTCTTCCTGGCGCGAGTTTTAGGGGGTGATTCTGGGGCTAGTGTGATGAGAGAGTTGCCTTTGACCATCTAGGTGGTTTCGAATTTTAAATTTTGATTATTTTGATTCTATTTGGAGAATTGTATTTAGTACGCTATTAATGGATCACCACTATAAATATTTTGAGGTTATTAGTGCTCTGTTTTCTTATTTTGAGGTTTGTTGTGCTTTGCACGTGACCTCCCTTTTCCTTTTCGGGAAGGGGGTGTTACAGAGATGGTATCAGAACTTAGGTTCTTTCTTGTAGAAAACCTATTTAGGTTTGACCTATGAGTTATGGGTAAACCATTGGGTAGACGTAGGAGTTTGATTCGATTTTGTCCTTTGTTTGGTTGGTCTCTATTTTGACTAACTGTTGATTTCTTTTCGATTTGTAGGTTAATTGAGGACAATGGAATAATTTGTTAAGGTGATTGAGTAATGATATTAGTTAAGAATTGTGATTTAATCATTGAGGTGAATAAAGTTATACTTTGTACCGATAAGAAATGATCTTATATGAGATGCGATTATGATTTGAGTATTTGTATCTAGGAGTATTTGATTTTGGAAAATTATTTGTTAGAGTTGTTTTTTGTGACAATTATTATGATCGTTGAATTGGGGATTTGATTTGAGTTAGGTTTTGATTTATGTTAAGCTTGTGGATAATTTGAGGTTTGTGTATTGATGGCATGCTATGATAAAGTGAAAATTATTTAAGTATAGAGGATTTCTTGTAATTTGAGTTGTTGATATTCGAGGTAATTTGTGACGCCCCCAAAATAGGTATACAACACTCATTCTGAGTCGCCAAAATACATGGTATAGAAAGCAAACTACAACTTTGACAATATAGATGTCGTGTAGAATACGACAATACAACTGTGAGTTTGAATACAAATATTGTCTTCTAGACAATATACACACCCAAATAAGTCCTCATTAATTATTCATACACTATTTTACGTAAATAGTGAGGGGAAATAAAACATCTTCCTAGAACCATCACTCCATACCCCGACTCGATCCTGCTTATGTTCTCACCTCTTGAGAAGAAAAATGGAACAAAAAGGAAAAGGGTGAGCTCAACTAGCCCAAAGAAAAGAATATTATGACTAAGATAATATACAAAGAAATTATCGTTAGTCTTCAACAGGAAAAAATCTAATAGAATACAATAGACAACAAGTTTTAGATCAACAAATGCAATGGAAGCTTGAGAATCCGTTAGAAGAGTCACGTAGAGAAAGAATTCTACCGCCTTCTTCAGGTTTAAAAGTCCATCATCAATAGTTTATCCCTTTAATAACAATCAATATACATCTTTAATCATCTTTGCACTACAGCCAAAGATATTCATTTTGTATCACCAGTTGGTCATGTTCATCTCAACACTGCTCATCTTTTTTGCACTCTGAGCCAAAGATATTCATCGATTAATCGTTCATCTTTTGCTATAGGCCAAAGATATTCATTTATATCACCATTTAGGGTGAGGATGATGAAAAACATTTTTAAAGAAACGAATCCAATGGAAACAAAATGACAAGGATTAAGGATTAAGGATTCGTACTTTGTTTTACCCATGTCCAAAAATACTTGAAAATAATCATATTGGTGTAAAATTCAAGAATGATCAAAACATGGATACAATCAAAGCTAGTATCCGCATAGGTATTTTGGACAAATAGAAAAATTTTTATTTTTCTATTGAATAGTCTTGAAGATTCGTGAATAGTGTCGTATACGTGAATAAAGGCCAGTATCGTGAATAGTACCCCGACACAACAAGTTCCAAATTTGATAAAAAGTTCACCAATACTTGGCGATAATGATATTGAAGAAAAATATCATTTAAGAAGAAAATAATACCCTTACCTCAAAATAACCGTATTTCCTGATCGAATTTGGGTATAGTCTTGTGAAACCCATGACCAGATATAGCAACACTCAAAGTATACTCACAAGAATACGCCGATAATTTAGAGAAAGAGAGAAAACTTTGTTTACGGTGTGATTTTCAATTCTAACTTAGCCTCTATTTATAGGAAAATGTTAGAGCGCCAAAGCGAGACTAAATTAATAAATTAATATTATTACAAAACTTATTTCTACGCATGCCTAAAGACTAATTCAGCCACCACCAACCTTGACCCAATTTCCAAAGAGCCCACATGTTCAAACAAGAGTGGGTCCCACCCATTATTTAATAAAAATTATTTTATCTTCCGAAACTTCAATAATTCATAGAAAATAGCTCGTTTATCGTAAAAATTGAAACTCATGAATTTCCATGGAAAATTCCATTCTCTACAACTTTGCGAAGAAAATTTTTCCAAATTCCAAATGTAAATTGACCAAATCCACAAACAAGCGATTTTACGATCTATAATCAATTTTTCTATCGAGAATTGTGTCCACCAACACACAAAATATATGTTAAACATTTAATGCCACAAAATACTCTACCTCCTCATATACTCATATATCCCACATTCATTATAAAAATATCACCGTTAATATTTTATTAAAATAATATATTTAAATGAATTATTTTATCGTAAAAAGATAAAATATTAATTTTCAACAATTGTCACATTAAAATTTTCTCCATCTATATCCACATAAAATAAATATTTTCTTTATCATAATAATCAATAATTACTTATTTAAAAATAATATTACGTAATCACAAGATCGACAACCGTGCCGCTCCTCAGAAAGAGGGGCTTTCCAATAAGGATTTCTCCTTACCTAGCCGCAATTAGGTGACCAAACCTCTCCTTAGAGCGTAACTTTCTAGACATTGCCAATAATGTTATCTCGATAATATTATTCAAATAATATGAATTATTGATTTGATAATAGAAAATCTTGTAAATGACAATTATCAAACAACAAAGAATACAAAATATCAACGCAATGAATTATTGAATCAATAAAATATAAAATTGAATAAGAATTCATCGTAACAATTATTGAGTAAAGGCCTTCTTACGTAAGGATCAATAATTTAATAATACTTTTGTAATACCGCAAGTACTATCGCAACCAACCACGCGTAGACATCAGATTTTAACCACCGTGTAACCCAACAAAGGTTAATTCAGAATAATTTACGTCGTTATTTATAAAACTCAATCTTTGTCGCTTTTCCTTCATCCAACCGCTTTTCCGTTATGGGCCCACCAATGATCAAGGCTGGCCGCATTTGAGATTCCCGACAAAAAGAATATTCCACGACCAAACGAATATTCCCAAATACAATAATGAATATTTTATAACCACTTGTTTATTTTGTAAACTTTGCACATTTCACCCATAACCAAAGAATTATATCAAATTAACCCTTATTAATTTAGAATAATGAATAAAGGAAAATTCAATTTTATTTATAATAAGTTGGGGTCTTACATAATTAGATTAATCATTTGGAGTTAGTGATCAATTTTGTGACTATTTCTAGTAGGATGTTGGAGTTATATTCTATGAACTTTCTTTGTGATAGTATATATGGGGAGACATTGAAATTTATTGGATTAAGGTTTACAATAAGGGGTGATGATTTATTATATAATTAGATAATAAGTGATAAAATTCAATTGATTTTGAGAGATCTTGAATATTTATAGTTTGCTTATGCAGATAGTAGAATATTTGGCTTAGAGTTTGATATGACGATAAAGAGATCTTAGTAGTATATTCTTTGGTGTAATAATGTTTAAGAACTAGCTAGTTCAAATTAAGGTTTGAATATTTTGAAGTTATTAAGGATTTAGGAAAAGTTGATATAATTTGTAGAGTTGTTTAGTTTATCCGATATCCTTAGAGTTTTGTATAATCGATTTTATGTAAATTAAATAAAAATAATTTGTTAGATCTTTGTCATGTGTGGAACATAAACGTTTTACGAATTAAAGATAATTTTAAATATTTTGGGTATTCGAATTGTATTTAGATGAAGAAATTTTTTTGATTTGAATTATGTTCAAGAAAGACGTTTACAAGAATTAAACTCAAAGATATTAGCGACATTCCACTGACGATGGATCATGTGATCTAATTTGATGCAACACGAAGAACCTTACCAAGGCTTGACACGGTAGCTGACGAATCTTTTACAAGTACATTGATAATAACGTGGACCGATGACTTATCCGCGTTGATCGTTACAAATGGCGGCGCTACGTCGTAACTAAATTTATTTATTTATTTATTTTAGCTTATTTGAATTCCGAGGACAGAATTATTTTTAAGGGGTGAAAAATGTAATAACCCATTTTTTTTAATTAAATATTAATTGATTTTATCTTATACAATTGTATTTAAATTGAAAAATGTAAATGATTTTGTTTCCCTCTTTTCTTCCTTGTTTTGTTTGGAAAATTAAATTCTTTTAGTAGATAATTAAATAACTGATTAAATGGAAATTGAGGAAGATAATTCCTTTTGTTAAAGTCTTGTGGTAAAATCATTTGGAGCGGGAAGCTACTTGGGAGATAGAAGAGTCTATTTGAGCAGAGTATCCGCATCTATTGATAATTAGATACGTTCATTCTTTTGATTCCGGGGACGGAATTCTTTTTAAGGGGTAAGTGATGTAATACCCGGAAAAAAATAATATTAAATAATAATAAAAAATTAATTTGTTTTTAAATTATATTAATTGTACTTTGTCTTTTATTTGGGTCGAGCTAGTATTTAATTTGTGTGGGCTAATAAATATTAATGAAAGATGGATAAATTAATTTAGTACAATTTGGGCTTTTAATATTAATTGGGTTTAATTTAATTAAATGTGGGTAATAATAAACCCAATTATAATTAGGAGAATTAATAAGATTTTTTTTTTAATAATAAATCAATAGCTAGACCTAATTTACTTTAGCATTATTCTTAATACGTGATTGGGAGAAAGAAAGGAGGCGGAAGCAGAGAGAAGGAAAAGGAGAAATTGAATTGTAAGTTACTAATATATTTGGGTCTTTTACAATTCTAAGTGTATGATACCTGCGAATGAAATTTTTTGATTTAATCTTGGAACTTCGTAAATCGTGTATGCTTTATACTATCAATGATTGATTTGTAAAAGGATTGATATATATATATATATATATATATATATATATATATATATATATATATATATATATATATATATATATATATATAAGTTATCGATTACCTTGGTAGAATGAATAAAGGCATTAGGCTATATATATATATATATATATATATATATATATCTACTCCTATGAAAAAAAATTGTTATCATGATACAATGGAAGACAATCATTATGTAATAAGGATTTTGTATATATATATATATATATATATATATATATATATGTGTATGAGGATTATATATATATATATATATATATATATATATATCAAGTGATTTCATATTATATATATATATATATATATATATATATAATATATAAACCATGTTGGATTGCTGCATGATGCATGCAAAGTTTTCATATATATATATATATATATGTATATATATATATATATATATATATATATATATATATGTATATTATTTCAATTAATATTTGCCTATGAAGCTTACAAGCAGAATTATTGAATTGAATTGAAAATTATGTATATTAATTTAAACTCGTTAATCTTGTTGATAAAATTATAAAATTTACTTGATAATAAATTTAACAGTATTATGTTGTTAATGGGTAAATTTATAATTAGTAATTTAATTTATAGATATTAATTAATTTTTGTTAATTTGTGTAATTAATTCGAACGAAGGGGATTTAAAGAGTTATACTTTGAATATAAATTTTGGAGTATTAATAATCGATATAAGGCGATGATTAAAGGCTTATTAAATTGATTATGAATTACTTTGGAATTATAAGTTTGGATTGTTTTTAATTTGAGGTGAATATGTTTAGGTTGTGAATAACGTTTCGTATTTGATATCGTTGGCAATTGAGGGTAAGATTTTGTGGAGTGTGCTATAAATGGTTTGGAAGTATCAGGTACGGATTCCGTACTCTTTCAGCGATACTCTTGTTAAATTTGATTTGTTCATTTTGTCGCTTGTTCGAATTTCGTTATTATTTCACATAATTGTTTCCTGTGAAATTAAATATATTAGTTTCATTTTGGAGTTGATACATATGACTCGTATTTGTACTCTTTGAATTAGGTTATCATGTTTAATATTTATTTTTGATAATTGTAGAGCGGTATATGTTGTTACCTTCTTTTTGAGACCTTGTGACCATAATTTGATTTGGTTCAACATGTACATATAGAACCCTTTTGTTGGTATTATGTCGCATGTGTTGTGACATGATATTTTTGTTAGAATATACCGTAGGGTATACTTGAGCTATAACCACCTGTGGGGGTACCACATGCATGTCGTCTTGGCACGAGAGACATGACACTCTTCGTGGCGGTGTGATTAGTCCACGGCGTCTCCGTTTTGGGCTCCAGAGGAAGTGGGCCATTTGGTGTTTTGTTGTGAGAGTCGTATGGGTTAACCCTAGTTTTCTATTCTGCGGATTTGTGATGTTGTGCCAAACTCCTATCCGATTTGTATACATTTGGATTCGCGGTCCAATGTGTGATTTGCCTGTGTGGCATTATTTTGGTTGCCTATGTGGCATTAGTTTGACTTGCCTGTGTGGCAATGTGTATTTCTGAGCTCATTCAGTATGAAATAACACCCAACCATTTGATTCAGCCTATTATCTCATTGTATTGGTTTTGTTTGTTTCTGTTCGATTTAATTCATTGAGTTGGTTACTTCAGTTCGTTATTTCTTTACTCTTATGTTGATTTAGATATATTCCATTCAGATCTTGGAGATTATATTTTTGTCAGTATTTACACTTGAGACTTTGTACAGTATTTTGTCTCAGTTTTTTTTGTATATCAGTTGTATATCTTTTTTATATCTGTATCCGTACTGGGGAATTGGCTCATGCTGTGTTTTTCTTCCGACAGGTTTGCAGGGGTGATTCAGGGCTAGTGTGATGAGAGAGTTGCCTTTGACCATCTAGGTGGTTTCGAATTTTAAATTTTGATTATTTTGATTCTATTTGGAGAATTGTATTTAGTACGCTATTAATGGATCACCACTATAAATATTTTGAGGTTATTAGTGCTCTGTTTTCTTATTTTGAGGTTTGTTGTGCTTTGCACGTGATCTCCCTTTCCTTTTCGGGAAGGGGGTGTTACAATTATAATCAAACAAAAACTTGACCTTTAATTAAATACAACTTTTAATTATTTAAATGCTTGTTTTCTAAACTTATATACCTATAATTGATGTTCATGCATCTTTACACCAATGTGAGGGCAAACAACATCAATCATAATCTTTTTGCATATAGAGTAAGAGGTTAATTTTGTCATGTCAATTATTTAATGCCCTTCAACAAGATTTGAATTCGTCTGGGCAGTCTAAATTGAGGCAGTCGACACCTAAGTTGTACTTGTATAACAGATAGTTGCATTTGTAAAATACTTTTATAAGAAAATATAATTTCATTTGAAATGCAACTTGTTGTTTCCCAGAGGCACACTAGAGATCTAGAAGGGGGGTTGAATAGATCTTTAAAACTTTTTGATTAATTAAAGATGTATTACCAAATAATCAGTTAATCAGTATTGATTATGCATAATGGAATATTATTTGAAAAATCCCCCTTAAAGATTAAGGAAATTTCAGTTCTAAGTTTAGTCTTGTGGTTATAAGTCACTTAGCAGATATATATATATATATATATAAGACAATATAAATGACACAGAAGATTTTAAGTGGTTCGGAGATTAAATAACTCCTAGTCCACTCTTCTACTCCAACGAGTAGGATATCCATTAAGGATAAGGTCACTCAGACTAGATCACACAAATCTCTTACAACTGAACCACTAAGGTTCCTTCGAGTCACTGAGTCTTGGAAATTTGGTCTCACAAACTAGGTCACTCAGACCTACACAAGTCACTTAGACTTGGACAAAAGTGACTAAGACAATCGATTTCCTGTTTGTTGATAGATGTTTGATGTGTTGCTAAGATAACATTTAAGCTCCTTCTTCTGGTACTTAGCAGCTTGTTTGAGATCATCTTCAAGGTGTTGCTGATCTTTGCGTTGACGTTTGACTACTTTTGTTACTCAGCAGCTTCGAATGATCATCCTTGATGTGTTGCTAAGCTTTGCAATAAGGCTTAACATCTTCTAGTACTTAGTAACTTTGAATACATCTTGAGTCGTAGAGTCGAGCTGCTCTACTTCTTTAATTCAGCTTTGTGTTTTTTGTGATTCGTAGAGTGGTTCTTGCGTTTTGGCCTTCTGATCTGCCACTCTATTTTCACCGATATCAATAACCCCTTGAATTTTAATTCTTAAGGTTATTTATAGTCTTCCAAAAGACTTTCCGTTGCAAAGTGTCCATTGGAGTATTTAAGGCACATATACCTTTGAATCCTTGATGTCGACTTTCTGGAGTTGTTGTGTCAGATGCTTTTCGGCTTGGACTTGTCACATCCGTCTGCAACTTTACCTACCAACTATTAGTTGTCTCTTTCAACAAACTAGTTGTTAAGACACAACATTCTGATATTCGATTCTAATCAAGGATTTTCATTATACCTCGAGATCTTCAATTTGGCAACGTTCCATTGTCAGTCTTCTTTGTCATACACGACTTTGATCTATGATCTTTGATGTTAATATAGTGATGAGAATCCTAGAGTTGAGTTTTACGCTTTGCTATACGATTAGAACTTAATTACTACTCTACTATCTGATCTACTGTTTGTTCTATGAATGAGTACTCTACTATGCTTGGGCATACTTAGCAAACTTCTCTTTATTCCTTGAATGCGGTTACTCTGTGAAATGACTTATCCTTAATGACCAGGCAGAATACCTTTACAAATTAGCCTTTATGAAGCCATTCTACAGATTTCTTATGATTAGGACTTTACTCATCTTTAGTAGAGTATATCATTCGACCAACCTTTTCTTTATTTGATCTTCAACTTATCTTTAGACTCGTAGGAGAGCTTTACGATCGTTTATCCTATGCATTACAGTAGATGAGCTAACTATGATATTCATGCTGACACTACGAATAGGCAGGGTAACTCTACGAAGACTACGATCAGCTGGACCTATCAACTATTCATAGAAAGTTTCAATAAGATCAACCTAACAGATTTGATCTTTCTATTCTAAGGGGGTGTTTGTTTAGAAATGAATGAATGGAGTTTGAATCTGAATATTTGAATCGGTCGGTCGCTTTGTTTTAATCTGAATAATGGTCAAATCGGTAAGATGGACGAAATTGAATGGCTAAGTTAGATTTTTTTAGCTGAATGGCTGAATGAAGTAAAAAAATTTAAAAATAAATTTAAAAATAAATATTAACTATTATATTAAGTAATATTAAATAAATTTACAACAATTTTGAATTTTTTCAGAATGGTAAAATAATAAAGTTTTGTTATTCAGATGTTTCAGACATGTCAATTATCAAACATCTTTTTTCATTCAGATTCAGATTCAACTCATTCAGATTCAGCTCATTCAGATTCAGATTCAGTTTCATTCAGTTTTTATCAAACACCCCCTAAGTTCTTGTACATATGTTTCTCAATTAAGGACTTTACAAAACTTATCAGCACAAATATACTTTAATCATATTTATCAGATATAGTTAATTCGATTAGATCAACCTAACAACCTTGATTTTTCTATTCTAAGTCCTTGTACAATTGTATCGTTATTCATGAATTTACAAAACTTATTGGTACAAATATAATTTAATCACAAGATCATATATATATATATATATATATATTAACATTCAACTAGACCAACTCAATAAGATCAACTTAACATATTTTATCTTTCTATTCTAAATTCTTGTACATGCATCATATTATTAAGTACTTCACAAAATTTACTTTTACAAATATACTTTAATCAATATTCATCATCAAATCTCATACATAGGTTACATAGGTTTCTAACAATCTCATACAGATTTCTCACAATTACTCTCAATATATAATCCTAACAATCTCATGCAGATTCCTAACGCAACTACCTATTATATAAACGCAACTCCTTATATAGACTAGCTAGCTAGCCATTTGGATTGCTTGGAATGAGGATCCCTTTTTACAATATGAGCATTGATCATACCATTTTAAATAATACATGCATTTTGTAGATAGAAAACTATTCCCTTAGAACTATTTCTCTTCATATAGTATTGAATTTACATACACTTTTGCGCTTTTCCCGGACCAAATACACTCAAACAAAAAGGAGATCCAAATGTTTCAACAAAATAACTGTTCTTTATTCATTTTCAACATAGGTACACACACACACATATATATATATATATATACACACACACACACACACACAAAGGGTACATCATCCATATAATCCTTAATTCCATCATTTGATGCCTGATCAATCTGTTCCCATTTTCCTTATTAAAAAGTAGAACATGTTTTCAAGGAAAAATGTCAACTTCTAATGACTAGGGGTTTGGCATCATACCCTAATCTGGTTGGCCAAACCTATTTAATTAGGAAGCAAGGTTTCTTTCCTACTCTCCAAGACTCTTTTGTAACATCATATAATAGACAAAATTAATCAGCATTACTAAAGAAAATCTATATTGATCCAGACATGATACTTTGTAACATGTTCATTAGTACTATACCTAAATATATACTTCTCCTTTTGCCTCCATATATCATTCATATGTATACATCACTATTTTTTGCACAGCTCATCAAATTGGTTTATCATGTTCATTTCAACCTCATTGAAACAATCAAACCCGAAATCGTGAATTCCAAAATCTTGACAATCCAATAGCCATGCACAACTTTCATCCCAAGATGACACGTTGTTGAAATTATGTGCAGCAGCTGAAAATTCCCATGGTGCATAAACTAGGCCTGGATTTTCATCTTCGAAAAGGTAACTAATCAATGAATCATCCAATTGATCACAGACAGAACTTGGTAAATTAGATTCATCACCGGAAAAAATTTCAGTTGGTGAACTTGAGTTCTCGGAGCTGGCTAGGTCATTATTTTCAGATAATTGAGACTCATTATTTTTAGTTTGAGCCGGTGATTGATCTAATTGAGTTGATGAGTCGATTGGGCTATTAGTTTCTTCCTTGTGGAGAGGTTCATGAGTGACCGGATCAATTCCCATCTTAAGAAGCTTTTTCTTGATGTGAGTGTTCCAATGATTCTTAATCTCATTATCAGTCCTTCCGGGCAATCTACCAGCAATTTTGGACCACCTAAAAAAGAACAAATTGAAGGAAAATAATTAATTATCATCTAATGAAGACAGAAGAAAGGTTTCAATTCTAAAAGTTATATATTGGGACGTTAATTAATTAACCCATCAATAATTCTAGAGCAATTGGACATACAATATGAACACTTGAATCATAAGCCAACCACGCCTAATGATTATAGAAAACATTGTATTTATGCCCGCAATACACGCCATGATGATTAAATAATGAGGTTCGTATATCTCACCCAACTAAAAAGTTGTCGTAATTGAGTACCTAGTATGTAATAAATGTATTACAAAACACTACTCTCTCCCTCCCAAATTAATTGCTCAATTTTGATTTTTTTAAGTCAAATTGACTATTTTTAGAATTAATAATTAAGCATATATAAATATATTTCTAAAATTATAAAAATTGGGATTAGTAATAAATTGTATATATTTTCTTTTGGTTATAATCTCTTCACTTATATTTGAGCAAAAATAGTAAAAAAATTAGTTTTAAAAATGGTCAATTTGACTTTAAAAAGTCAAAACTGAGCAATTAATTTAGGACGGATGAAGTATTATTTATTAGGCTCAATTTATTAAAAATATATTCTTCATCTTATCATAATTAAACTCCGAGAAATTTTTGGGGAGAGAGGAATATATTCTCCTATTGTTAGGGTTGGCAAGAATGGAGAACATACATACGTACTCATGTGTATGGATATAGCTAAAATTACAAATTCGGTTTTAGTGAAGTTAGATAATTAAGTGATAAAGCCATTAACTATTAATGTTACATGAAAATATTGCAACCGTATAACACAACTACATTGTTGAATATCAAACGTCATCGTATTGAACTTCTGTGTTACGCAGAAACAACATTTTTCTATAAGCTTGACACTGGCTTAACCAATTTTGAACTTCAACAAAACTGAAACCATATATAGCATACATCAAACACAATAATAATGTCATAGTAAAATGTAGTAAAAAATGAGGGGGAAATAGCAAAACCTGTTGCCTAGACGAGCATGAAGATCAATAACCAATTGTTCCTCAGCATCAGTAAGAAGGCCCCTCTTCAAGTCAGGTCGAAGATAATTAGTCCAGCGAAGCCGACAGCTCTTGCCGCAGCGGCGTAAACCGGCAAGTTTAGGGACAGCTCGCCAACAACATTGGCCATTAGTTAGTATGAAATTGATAAGTTTCTTGTCTTCTTCAGCTGTCCATGGCCCTTTCTTCACCCCAAGTTTATCACAACAAGGCTGTCTCCCCATATTAATTATATGATCACCAAACCAATAGTTCAAATTTTAACTAGCTAGCTACCTTACAACTTATTTCAATGCAAGAAAAAAGCCCCACCACCCAACTTTATATACCCACCAAACTTTATGTAAAAGGCCGCTCTCACCTTTCTAGCTAGCTAATTAGCCCCTAATAATTCACCATATATATACTTGCATATATATATATATATATATATAGGGAGGGTAAGTTTGATTCCTGTGGGGTTCACAATGGGATTATGAAAGGTACTGATGAACTACAATCTTGTTTTGGTGTAAATACCCTACATACGATAGGGGGTAAGGAGATAGTGAGTGATAAGTAACCAAAGTACAAAATCCACATATATTTAAGCATCAAAAACATTTTTCTTCCCATTTTCCTACACAATCCCACTCTGTGATTGCACTCTTACTCAACCATTCCATCACTCATTCGTCATCACTACCTTACGTGTCCATTTTACAATATATATATATATATATATATATATATATATATATATATATATATATATATATATGATTTTCTTATATATACTGCATATAATTAATTATTCAATTTCTTTAGTTTTACCCCAAAATAATAATTCATGGACCTTTCGTTTACATATAACATAAACTGTTTGCTTCCACGTGAAACTTCTTAATATATATAGATGGGTTTAATCACAAATTCACAATACTACCAAATAAGTCATAGTATTATATATGTATAGTAACTTTCTCCAACCAACACGAATAAATGAACATGGGTTATGGCAACAATAGTCTATGATGGTGGTTTCTGAGTTATGACGACGGTATATCATTGTCATATTTATATATTCATATTGTTCGTGTTTATTGGAGAAAGGAAATATATATATATATATATATATATATATATATATATATATATATATATATATATATATATATATAGACGTGATCACTAGACGTGCTTTACAGTTTTACTCGTTTTGATTGAGCAGCAAATACTTCAAAAACTAGCATATTCCAATTGTAGTATAAATATGTAAGATGGGAACAATCTTGCTTTGTACGTCCCTAAGTCTGAAGAAAAATGTCCCATATTAGTTTTATGATCCAATAAACCATTTTAAAAATCAATAATTCTTATGATTCTTGTAGAGATGTGCAGGGAGTCTATGACCATAATAAACTATATATAACTTAATGCTACTCAAGTTTATAATTTTTAGAAATATATATATATATATATATATATATATATGTGTGCGTAATTATTAATGTAAAAAATAAGTAATTGGATAATAAAAATCAATAGAGAGCATTTATTCTAGGAGTATTAGTGCTAAAGTAAGACACATATTTAATTAAGTTTGTTTCAAGAATCCAAGAAATGTTAAGCAACTTGTATAGATAGCTGGTTTCCTCTCTCCCCTGTTTTATATTTTTCATCATGATAAATTAATAAGACGACAAATATATGTATATGTATAGACGCATGTGAATTTAATTTAAATTATTTTCCAGGAAAACAATATCCAATTTTAGAACCAACTTTCATGATTAGAATCTAATACAGTAGTTGATTTGGAGGGACTTAATTAGACCACTGTACGTGTCTGACCAAGGAGAACTCCACCTGCCCTCTAGTAATTAGATTAATTAATTGGATCTGCACCTCAAATATAACAATAGATCATGTATATGTATTTAGATTTTTTAATTGTGTTACACATTAATTATATTATATGGCTACATTAACGGAGGCAGGTTGAAATCCAAATGGTTGATATTTGACTTGTGTCTCTTAACGTAGGTGAGTATTGTTCAACGTGGACCCTAAATATTCAACTACCCATTCTGTTAAGCCTACTAAGCTGACTGCACCAAGAAAAATCCTTATGGAATTTGTCTCTCATTTCATTAAAATCCAAATAAATTATTTCACTTTAAAATTCATGCGTTAAACAAAGCCCCAGATGTCAAATGCCATAATTTTTTTATTTTTTTCCAAAATGGTAGATGTTTGACAAATCACTCAATTATTACTTGAAAGGCACTACACTTCATAATATATATTCCAACACTCGTATAAGAATACATGCACGTAGAATTGTTTATGTAAGTAAATCCTTATATTTAATACAAATACATGCAGATTAAGTGTGAATACAAACTTTCTCCAAAAGGAAAGACAAGTGACTTGGATGTTTCTCTTCGTGTATTATATACACATGGTTTGCGCTCCGGCTCTCCCAACAATTGTGTCGATTTGTGATCAACCACGTATGAGTCCATCGGATGAATTTAAGATTAGCCACGTATTATGTGGAGCAACATATGATCAGCACAAATTAAGAAAACTTATGTACTTCACCTAATTATGTCTGTGTACTACGTATTGTAATGTACCTAGTAAGGTAAGAAAGGTATTGGGAGGCATTGCTTGAAAGGTTGGAACTGTATGGTTTAAGTTCATCTGTTGCTGTACCAGTTGCGAGCTCAAGATCAATACAAAGACACCACACACACTGACACAACACACACATATGTGTGTTGTGTATATAACAATATAAGTATCTGTGGAAAGGGGAGATGATATAACATTAGGATTTAGGATAACTTCAAACTATAGCTGTTTTTTCACGTTAGCCTTCAACCTGTTTTTTTTTTTTTTTTTCGTATTTCTTCCTCATATTTTATTATTTCTATAATCTTTTGTTCAACCTTATAAAAATAAAGCAAAGGGTAGTAAATATGAAAAGCAACTATAAATTGAGGACTAAATGTGAATAACAACCATAATTTGGGGACTAAACATGAAAAAGATACTTATTATATTTTGGAGACTAATATGAAATAAATATATAGTTTAAAGACGAAATACGCAAAAAAGAAATAGTTTTAAAAAAAACGTAAAAAATAACTATAATTTGAGAGGAAAGAGATTATCTCTATAATACTCACTAGGGCTTTCTTAGAAAAGTCGAATTGATTGAGCATGCAAAAATATTAGTATTACATTTTCCTATGCATGTCAATAGGGAATTGATATTTCCACAAACAAAAATAATAATTATACAAAATTTCTTTTACATGAATAATAAATAGATCTTATACTTGTAAAAGTAAAAATTTATAAAAATATCAAATATTACTTGTAAAAATATCAATTTTCTAAAAATATTATGTCCTACACAAACTTCAACATGCAATTAATTAGAAAAAAAATTAAAATCTTATACCCCAACTGTTGGTGTACGTATTACCCATAAGCTCTCTTTTTGAACACGTGTACCCATAACCAAAAGTGTAGTACATGTACTACAATTAGAAGGGCCTGATGTAGTCTGATTTTACTTTCCTGTCATCAAATTATTTGGGAAGATGATTGAGTTTACTCGGTTAATTTCAAATTCTTTAGGGGATAATGTATTTTGGTCATCATATCAGTCCCAATCATAAATATGACCATTTTGAGAAATTATTAAAACCTTAGAAAATGTTCTCGGTTATATACAATTGTTAGTGCACATAATAATACTTGAAGGAATAATAAAAATTAAGTATTCTACTATTTTACTTGAATTTTCAAAAAACATGTCGAAGAGACATAATGATACAACCAACAATTGAAATTTAGTTCATATATAAATATTTTATCACTAATATACTCTGAAGTTTAGATATATTTGTGCAAAAGTTTGATATATATATATATATATATATATATATATATATATATAGTCCAAATCTTAAAACTTTATCCCTTATTTAATGTAGACTTACCTCCCTTTAGCGACTGCACGGTGTGACGATTCGATCCGTCGCTATAGGTTTAATTGGTCTGTCGCTATAGGTTGTTCGTCATTTATATATTGTTCGTCGCTAAAAGTTAAGACGACGGTTTGATATATAGCAACGAACCGAATCAAATCATCATCCCATTCGCTAAAAGGGATATGCAAAGTATGTTAGATAAGGTAAGCATATATATATATATATATATATATATATCCGAATCTTAAGCTCACCTTATCCAACTCACTCGAAGTCACCTCCCTTTAGCGACGGACCCAAATGATTAGTTCGGTCAACAACTGGTTATCTATACTTTTAGCGACGAATAACATATAAATATTACTAAAAGTATGACGACGGTTATTATGACCGAACATAATCGTCAGTCCGGCTGCTAAAGGGGGTGAGCTCAAGTGAGTTGGATAAGGGGAGAGCTTAAGATCCGGACTCATATATATATATATATATGAAGCAAGGATCAAGAGAATTTCTCTTATCTAGCATTCTTCATTAAATAGCACTCCTTTATTAAAACTACGTCGTTTTGGAGATTTTTAAAAGATAGTGGTCCCATTTGTTTTCCTCATTTTCTTCCTTAAATTGTTCCTAAAAAAATTATTTGATAATAATATATATTCACTTAAATCAAATAGGTAATTTGGTTTATATTTATCTGGTTATTTACCCATATTGCCAATAACATTATATAATATCACTTCCTTTATATAACTAAATAGTTGCTTATTTAATTATTAATTTATTTAGTAAACTTAATATTTCACTATAATTTAATCATAAAGCATAATTTTGTAATAAAATTTTATTTTATTCACAAATATGCATCGTACAATATTCGCGGATATTACAAAATTCACCACATAAATCACATAAATATATATAGAGAGAGAGGGAGAGAGAGTCTTGCACACACGCACGCCTTTAAGCTTTTACCCTTATCTAACATACTTTGTATACCCTTCTTTAGCGACAATTTGGGTGACGATTTATTCTATCTCGTCGCTATATATAGAATCGCCATCTTAATTTTTAGCGACAAACAACATATATAAGGGGACCACTCTCTTTTAAAAATCTCCAAAACGATATAATTTTAATAAAGGAGTGTTATTTAAGGAGAATGCTAGATAAGGAAATGTTCTTGATCCTTGCTATATATATATATATATATATATATATATATATATATATATATATATATATATAAATCAATCGTCCCGGATTCCTAACCCCGATCAAATCCAACCCTATATTTTTATTTTATTTTGCTTTTTTAAAACAACTAAAAAAATTAATTTTTATGGAATCGAATTTTTTCATAATACAATATTTTGGATGATTTGGATACCTATACCAAAAAATGTATGTACGATGCGCACAGACTACATGCATGCACTGCTTTGTTATACGTATCCAAATCACATCCAAAACACCGTATTATATAATTCCAGCCCATAAAATATTAAAAAAAAATTAGTTGTTTTAAAAAAAAAAGCAAAAAAAAAAAGTCCGTATTTTAAGAAAATCCGGGAGTCTGGATAGGAACCAGACTCTCTCTCTCTCTCTATATATATACATACATATATATATATATATATAGATATATATGTAATTAGGGATATAATTTCTGCGTTGGCTATGAATTGACAAGGGGATGTGTTGTAATTGATGTGCAGAGTAATAAGGGTGGAAAGTTTTGGGCTAGACCATAACTAAATGCCTATGAGTTCTGTCCTAGAAAGGAATGTACATGCTATGTTTGATTAAATGTCTCTTAGAGACTGTTAAGCGCAAAAAGGATAATTGAGGTAATGTAGTGAGCAAGGTGGTGTTCATATATGTTATATGATGTAAATGGAATAGTTTATGTAAGCCAAATGAGATTTGGAACCTTTTTTGGAATGGATGAGGTGTTAAGGCACTGTTGAAAAACTGCCTTGACAGAGTAGTTTTGAGGCCCTGTTAAACCTGTCTAGGATGTCCAAATTAGCTAAGTTATATTTGTTAAAAATAGTATTGCATGCCTTTTATAACATTCAAATTTGGTTTCAATTGGATATGTGATCTGTGAATTAAAATATCGCGAAGTGGGGCACTTGGAAACTAAACTGCAGGAGCAGCCGACAACCTGTTGCAGGCAGCTGCTGCGCGCTGCGCTGCTCGACGTTTCAAGTTTGTTTTGGGTCAAATTGTAAAACGATGAAGTTAAATAGTAGAATTTATAAGAACTAATATATATATATATATATATATATATATATATATATAGTTAACTTATAATATTATAAATAATTCTAATAAACTTAGTAAAATTAAGAATAAGTTATTTAAACTTGAAAATACAAGTTTAATTGAGATTTTCGAAATATGAATGCATAGAGCTATCTAATATGCTATATAAACAATACGTGGGGTATTAATGAATCAAGTTTGGCATAATGAATATAATTGAATTAAAAAAATATTGAAATTCATGAGGAATGTGTATATTGAGCTATTGAATTATTGAAAAATAATGGAAGTCTATGTTATATATAAATATAACAAGTCCAAGAACACGGGGAAAACTAATATGGGATGTTAAGCTTGAAGAACACTAGTTTAGATAAAACTCATAGAATGTGTTAGTATTAAGTATCGTAATGACTTATATGTGTGTTGCATAGGTACTTTACAGGGCATAACACTTCGAATTCGTGTAATCGCGTAGAGTCAATAGCTTTGCATCGAGAAGGCAAGTATACCAACTTTCTTATTGAATTGAAAGTTTATTACAAGTATTCTATCTTTCTTGTTGAATTAAAATCTTATTGCAAGAATTTACAGTTATTTGTGAATTGGTTAATTATATAATAATGTGGTATTAAAACTGCTGATATGTGTTAGATAATGGAATTCGATGCTATATGTGAACTTGGTTATATGTTTATCTGTAAATCATGCATTAAATGTTTAAAATTGAAAGCATGATAGAGACTGAGAAATGTGTATTTGACACACAACATGAGATATAGATTGCATTTTTAAATAAATGCATTACATGAGCATTATGTTGCATTATGAAATACATAAAAGAAAATGCATGTCATTGAATAGAATCCAGAACATATTTATTACGTGAAACATGAAATACATAAATTAGTGGACTTGTTAAGCCGGTGTGCTCATTCTTGCAAATAAATCTTATTTGCAGTTAAAGAATGATTTATCAAGTGAATGCAGCCGTATGGAAACAGAGTTCGTGTGGCAAACAAGCGTTTAACATTATTATGACGGGCTGTATATTAGATTGTAATAGCTTATTGAAAAAAACATGATTTGAGTTGTATTAGATTTAGGAACTTCAAGCAAAAGAAGTTCGTTTTGATGTTGAGTTGTGTACTATTTTATGATAGTAAAGAAAAATTGTATAATACAGATACTATACATTCAATAATGTAAGTTATGGATATTGTATGTAGTTTTGGTAATTCAAGTTGTGATGAAATTTATTGGGACACTAAATCATAATGGAGAATGAGTCAATGAATAATTAAGTTTTGAACGTTGAATACTTTTAAGAAACTAAAAAAGTAAGAATTATATTATATATGATTTTGGAAACTGAGATGAAATGTAAATGTTGCCATCATGGACATTGAGTAAAAGTTGATTTTTTTTTAATAATCAAAGTTTATCAATATATTGACAATGAATGTTTAATAAGTTAAGAATGAGATAGTATTTAACACACAACATCGGGAATAGAAATAAGTCCGAATTTTGGGGTCGTTACACTTTATGCTTGACCCATCGATCGGGCCCCCTATGTTTTAACTTTAAACATGAGGTTCTTCAAAGGTAAACGACTAATTTACTTATTAAGTATAAACGGTTTATACAAAATAAGAATAACTATGAATGAATCAATATTTAATGATTTACAAAGAATTAATATGATATGCTAATCAAGGGCATCAACGCAATATATTTACTAGTTGTCGAACTTCAAATCCCAATCCCGAATAGAATTAAACTAGAATCTCAAAGCTCGCTACGTTTATAAGAGAAATTGAAAGTCATTGAGTAGTTGTAGGGACCATGAACTATCTTAAATGTTCTTCAATTGTGGATCGAGAACTCTCCAATAATGTTCAACAACTATAAACACTGCCAACTCTCCACAGAGTATCATCAGGTAATCTGCATAACTATACTCTATGTTACACGCAGTGGCGGAACAGAACCATTTCATAGGGGAGTCAAAATACATTAATATTTTTTTTTTTATTTATTGACGCTTGAAGTGCTTCTTTCAAACATTTCATTATAATTTCATCAATTAACCTAATTTAATAATTTAAATTAACTTATTGAGATTATGGGAAATAAATTAAGTACCAACACTCCAACAGTAACAATACAAGTAAATCTCCAGAAAATTCTAAAAAATAAATTACTAAAAGATTAAAGATGTAAATATTAAATTATTAAAATTCATCAAAATTCTTTCTCTTAGGATTCTCAAAAGCCAAACAAAGGTAAAAGAAAAGAAAAATTAATTTGAAATAATTGGAAAAATTAAAACAAACCTAAATTAAAGAAAAAATTTTGAGCAATTAGAATTGGAGCAAAGGAAGGCCCAAGTAGGATTTTGATGAATTTTGAAATTAGAAGACATAACCTAAATTAGAAGCAGTCAAGCAGGAGAAAAGGAAGGCCCAAGCAATTAGAATTAGAATTGTAGCAATTAAACTTTAAAAGATAAAACCTCCGTGTTGCAGACAATAAGCCACTAAGACCAAGAAGAAGAAGACGCCTAAAGGCCCGCAGCAGGTGGCTCTCGCCCCTCCCCTCTAATTGCCTGTACCACCTCTGCTACCGGGGCGTGATGCCCCCCCCACGCCCCTAGTTCCGCCTCCAGTTACACGCAACATTATCTTCACACTATTTATACAATGTATGTCGGTTACTCGACCATAACAAAATATCCCATATTTCAAGGGTTGTTCTACTTAGTCGTAACATCCGAGTCTGCACCAAAGCAATTTGAATTGAATTAAATTTAAATATCTTCAAAGAATCATGAACAATTCAATAATTGATAGAAACATATCAATTGAGTTTAGCTGAACAAATGATATAAACTTCTTTTATAAACAGTTCATGAAGCAATAAGAGATTTACGGAATAAATAATAGTTCAATGAAGAACGAATTGTAAATGCACATAAGGGTGGGAAGTGCCTGTTTTGGGCGCGCGTACTTTCCTCGTTTAAGTTATTTTCGTCTCCAAATAGTAACCTATACCATCCATAAGAATTTATTTAATTAATTCATATAATATTATTAATAGCTATCGTCGGTAGATATTTGTAACTCCGTTTCTATATTTTCGGGTATCATAAATTCATCCTCGAGCTATCACTTTCTTATATCATATATAATCTCAATATAATATTCATTTATCACTCACATAACTTATACGTTCCATTTTAACAGAATTTAACTGGTAAAAATATTACACATTTCCCTATTTTTCTTTAAATAATTTTTTCATAAATTCATATGTAGACTCTATTTTGTCCATTAAACCATTTTAATCATTTTATTATTTTTTTTCTCCTTCCGACCTTACCTAGGTAATTATATTTTAGACAATTTTTTATTTTTTTTTTCATATTTTCCCCAGCATTATTAATATTTATTTCAAACCCATTTACACTATAAGAAAAAGGCCTAACAACGACCAAGACTATCAGCGACCGCATATCTGGTCGCTAATACTATTAAAAGCGGACAGAGCATCTGCGGCGCAGTACATTAATCTGATCATTAATTACTATCGTGACCGCACGCGATCATTTGAAAATCCTCCACATTTGCCTCGTAAAATTTGTACGCGAATGTTGGCACCAGGTTTTGTCGACCACTTAACATCAACGATCGCACGCGATTGCCGATAAATCCATGTCATTAAAAATCGGCGACGCGTCGCGGTCAACGATAATGGTCGCCGATCAAACTAAATGATCAAACTATCGCATGAAATCAATATCAGAGCATTAAGAAAAAACATAGCGGAGCGGAAGAAAAAAGAGAAGAAGAGAAGAAGAGAAGGAAAGAATAAAGAGAAAAGCCAGAGGAGAGGGAGCCACCAAAAACACCGATATGTATTTTCAAGTTACCAAAGCAGTATTTAACATAAGATATAAATACATACCAAAGTTCGGTGGTGGCGGTATCGGCCGATGGCTATGGTATTTTCGGCAAGTGCCTCACCTTCTTCTCCTTCCCTCTTCTCTCTCCCCTTTCCCCTCTTCTCTATTCTCCGAGCTCCCCTTTTTTTTTCTTCCCGTCTGCTGTCGAGTGAATGCCCGATATCGATTTCATTTAGTTTTGATTAATGATCGCACGCGATCACGATTTTTAATGACATGGATTTATCAAATGATCGCATGCGTCACCGATGTTAAGTTGGTCGCACAAAACCTTGGCGCCAACATTTCGTGCCAAATTTTACGAGGCAAATTAGTAATAACGATTTCTCAAATAATCGCACGCGGTCACGATAGTAATTAACGACTAGATTAACGTGATTTGGTCGCAGAGATGTTTGGTCATTATTAATAGTCATCGTCGACTAGATATACAGTCGGTGATAGTCTTGGTCGCTGTTAAACCTTTTTCTTGTAGTGGTCAAACCATTTAACTTATTTTTATTATAATCTTGCCCCATTATTAGTAAAGTTAATTATATTTTTCTTTAGTTAATTACCCTTTTTAGTTAATTAAGCAACTTATTAAGTTAATTAGTTAATTATTTTTGAGCCCAAGTACAAGTTAGGGTTCACATATGACCTAATTAACTGAATTAAATGAAAAAACGGAAGTAAATGAATAAGACTGCAATTAATGCACGGAGCATTAAATGAGCAAAAAAAGAAAAAAAAAATTAGGGTTCTCCCCCCTAGGGTTTGGCCATGGCTCCTCTATAAGGAAACGATAAATCAATCTCTTTCCCGAATGGATTTGGTTGGAACTATCGGAACAAAACAAGAAAAATGGACAAAATTATGAACAAAAGAAAGCTAAAGTACCCCTTAATTAGGGTTTAATCCCCTAGGGTTTGGCCCCCTAGGGCGCTCTACCTCATTTTCTCGATTGACATGCCACTTAAGGATTTTGATTGATGCAATAACAGAGCAATGAGCCCAAACTATAGAAAGAAACTAAAATCTTGTGAAACTCCAAGAAATGATTAACATTAGAATCTCCATGATAAGAAGAGCATCTTACATGACCTAAAATCATGATAAAATGATGAAAATCGACCAAGAAAGGCTGAAACGAATGAAAAGAACCGAAGGAGGTGCCCTAGGGTTCAGGCCACTAGAGCGCGACCTCCCGTGTCCTGCACTTAGTTCTTCCTAGGTTTTTCGACGACGAGATTCTCAAATAAAGAAGGAAGAACAGGAAAACATGGTTTGAGCAATAAGAGTTTTGAAGCATGAGATCGAGGAGGAGCCTCCATGAGTTCAAGACAGAATGCTTATGGAGGCAACTCATTTTGAGAATTGATTGAGGGATTTGATTGGTAGCTAGAAGGACAAAACGATCTGGGCATTATTCTGATCACTAAGGATATTTCTGAGATTTCCCTAAGGACATGTGTTTGGCATGTGACCACTTTCCAAGAAACTTTATAAATACTCCTTCCATTCTATGAAGAAGGGACTTTTGGAAGATTGAGGACTTGGAGATTCTCTCTCAACCCGAAGCACACCCTATGTGATGACCCCCAAATCGAGACCAACTTAATCTAATTCAGGACTAACGTAAGCCCGGACTTGTGTATCAATAGCTATCCTGTTTCAGTTTTATGTCATGCAAAGATGAAATAAAAGACGAAAATAAGGAATAATTAAAAAAATTCTTTTTTCCTTGCCTTCTTCATTCCCTGAATCGTAAAAGTTAATACAAGATAGTTTCTAAAGCATAAGATCAGGATTAGATTAGTCTTAATTACGGATTAAGTTGGTCCTGATTTTGGGGGCGTCACACCCTAGAAGGCGCTCCTTAGATCCTTGATATCCTAAGAAGGCTCTTGGATCCTAAGAATTTTGCCACATGTCATTGGAGTAATTGTCTACATGTTCTTCTCCCCTCTTCAATTAATCCATCAATTCCGTACTTCTCGTTGATTTCTCTCCTCCTCAGCCAACACGAAACCCTAACTCTAGTAAGATACGATTTCCTTGCCCACATTATTCAAAATCAAGTCATACTTTTGGATAAGTTTCAACAAAAATAAAAAATAAAAAATTCTTTGCTCTTCCTTGGAATATTATAATATATATATATATATATATATATATATATATATATATATATACACAGTTGTGTATTACACAGTAGGGCTATGGCGACAGATTTTTTGAGCTATGACGACAGTTTACCGTCGTCATAGCCCATAATAGCTATGATGACGGGTGAAATCGTCATTATAAATTTCAAAAAACCGTCATTATAGCCTTCATCGTATAATACATACATACAATGCAAATGTACATATTTTTCCCATATATATATATATATATATATATATATATATATATATATATGTGTAATAAGATTGTAATTGTGTCTATTATTATGTTCATCACATAGAATAGTAATTATTTAACGTCACATTCTCTACCTCTCACTAGTTAGGTTGATGGGAACCTAAAAAAGCAAATTAAACCCTTTCATAATTGTGGCTTAAACACCATTAAGTATGTCTTAAAGCGACTCCGGAACTAACAAATGAAAATTAAGGAAAAATAATTAAGAATTAATATTATATATTAGAGAGCTTAATGACGCTTTCCAATAGTAATACAATCGTCAGGGTACCAACTTGAAGTTGAAGGATCTAAAAAGAAATGAGTGTCCAATGAGAAGTGAGATTTGACTGCTATTTCTTGGAGTTGAAAGATTGGAATAATCAAATGCGTAATTAGTGGTGTCCAGATAAATGCGTAATTATTTGGAGATAGAATTTTTTGATTGACTGATTGTTTTTGTCTGAAGAAAGAACCAATTCAAAGATAAAGTTGGTGAGAAATAGGAAGTGATTTGCTAGATAAGAGAGTTGAATTTAGTTAGTACTTGGAGATGTCTTCGCAATTCAAAACTAGTAGGTGAAGGTTAAACCGAAATAGCTACTTGTAACATATATAGAACTGACCAATGATGTGAAAACAAGTTTATGTATGTTTTTAGTTGTCAAGGCTTGTAACAAACTATTCTTTTCAAGGAAATATTATTATTTTTTTCAATAGTAAACTTTATGAAATGACTAAAATTTATTATTGAAAGAAGTTTTGCCTATATGGTATATGATTTTTTTTTATAAGCCTTAATATTTTGAATTTTATAGTGCTATTCCTAATATTTTGACTCGAGTAACCATGGTTACTAGCGGTTCTCATTCTCCTAATGATAGTTTAATTTTTCTTCTTTAAGTTATTATCATTTCTTGTATAACATCATAGTAAGGACTGTTCTGGAATGGAACAACTAGAAAGATTAGGAAGCAGATGCACGAATGGGAAGATGCAGGAGTAGGCTTTTCATTTTATTGGAGTATTGAAACGTAGTGGATACTTCGCTTTCCAATTGTTGCTGGAAAAAATTAACAAGAGACAATATATGGATTGATTCGAGGTAATCCGGGCCTCCAATGAATTTAAAATTCATAAAAGTACTTTTGCCCCTTTCTCATACATTGTTGGTTTATTTATAGGAATAAAACTGGCCTAAAAACAAGGAATTAACCAAAAGATAAGAATAATGTTGGTGCCTAAAACAAAGAACTAACCAAAAGACTCGTACAAACTAAATCAAATCACAACTTATTTTATTCCTAAATGACTACTTCTACTGACATCCACCATGCGGCTACCAAACCTCCACATTTCTTGCCTTGGTTGTTTCACATGTAACATTTCCCTCCCTCTTAACAAGGACCCTTGTCCTCAAGGGCATGATCTGGAAACTGCAGCTTCATGTTACGCAAGTCTTCCCAGGTTGCTTCCGAAGGTAATAAGCCTTGCCAATGAATGAGAATTTATGTATGTCCTCTTCGTTTGCGTTGTTCAAGAATAGCTTGGGGTCTCACCGAAATGCCATCTTGAGTTTGCAAGGTAACTGGAAGTTGAGGTTGAGAGGATACCTTTGCGCCTAACTTTTCTTTGAGTACAGACACATGAAACACCGGGTGAATGCGTGAACTGCTGGCAACGCGAGTTTGTACGCAACTTTGCCAATACTTTGTAGGATTTGAAACGGACCATAGTAATGTGGAGCCAACTTGGAATCCCGTCGCATAGTAACCGATGTCTGCCTGTATGGAAACAATCTGACATAGACCCATTCACCAACCTTATATTCCTTGTCTCGATGACCCAAGTCGTAGTATTTCTTCATTCGCTCTTGGGCTGCCTTGATATGCTCTTTTAACTCAGTTAAGACTTAATCTCTCCTAACCATCTCCTCTTCAACTGCGGCTACCTTGGCAGTGTCGGTGATATATGACAGCAAACTTGGAGGATCACATCCATAAACAACTTCAAAAGGGGTACGCTTAATAGTTGAGTGCCAACTAGTGTTATAGCAGAACTCTGCCCAAGGTAACCATTTAACCCACTGCTTGGAATTAGAACTCGAAAAACAATGCAAATACATCTCTAAGAGTTTTGTTAACCACTTCACTTTGGCCATCCATTTGAGGATGATAGGAAGAACTAAAATTGAAGCTAGTGTCGTTAAGCCTAAATAATTCTTTCCAAAAGGAACTTGTGAATGTAACATCACGATCACAAACAATAGATTTAGGCATGCCGTGAAGCTTAAAAATATGCTCAAAGAAAATCTGGGCAATACTCACAGCGGTGTACGGATGAGATATAGGGATAAAGTGGGAATACTTGGACAACCGATCCACAACCACCAGAATGGTCAATTTTCCATGGGAATTAAGCTGGTAGTTCGTCAATGAAATCCATTGAGATATCATCCCAAATTTGAGTAGGTATGGGTAATGGTTGTAGAAGACCTGCTGGATGTAGCTGATCCACTTTGTTCTTTTGGCATACTTCACATTCACGAATCAACCTCTTGATATCTTCTCTCATGTACTTCCAATAAAAATTAGCTCTTACTCGATAGAGAGTCTTATGAAACCCCTCATGAAAATTATCATGAAACTATATCATGATATCTTGTTTCAATGCCGAGTCCGGTGCAAGGAAAATTCGGCCCTTGAATATAAGAATTCCATCCCGAACCTCCCATGGGCCCACAACTTCACCAGCCAGCGTCATCTGTAGTATTTTCTGCACCATACTACTATTTTTATGCTCCTCTTGAATGACTTCTAACCAATGTGGAATAGGAGTTGAAATAGCCAATATTTGACCTTCTTTATGGTCCTCAACCCTCTTAAGATAGCGCATCAGCCACACAATTATACCTCCCCTGCTTATACTCAATCTTGAAATCAAAGCTCAAAGTTTGTGAAGCCGTTTTTGTTGAGCTTCCGTGGTTATCTTCTGTGACCAGAGGTATTGTAGGCTACGGTGATCAGTTCTAACCACAAATCTTCGTCCCAAAAGATAGTGCCACCACTTCTTAATAGCCATTACCAATGCAAGCATTTCTTTTTCATAAGTAGAGAGGAGCAGATTATTACTATGAAGGGCTTGTTGTGGAATGCAATTGGACGTTCTTGCTGTAATACCGCGCCAATACCAGATCCGAACGCATCACACTCTACTATAAACACCTTAGTAAAATCGGGAAGAGCTAATATTGGTGCCTTTGTCATGGCGTCTTTAAGACGCTGAAAAGCATCCTTAGCCTTAGGTGACCATACAAATGAGTTTTTCTTTAGCATTTGGGTGAGAGGTGCGACTATTTTACCATAACTTTGTATAAATTTACAGTAATATCCAGTTAGGCCAAGAAAGCCTCTCATAGATTTTGGATTATGGGGCTTAGGCCATTGAACCATGGCTACCACTTTGTCAGGATCCACTGAGACACCCTCTGCATATATTATATGACCCAAATATTGAACTCGTTGCTGGCCAAATTCGTATTTGCTCCTTTTGACATGGAGTTGGTGCCTTTGGAGAGTTTCCAAAACCAATTGAAGATGATGCACATGTTCTTCCCAGGTAGTGCTATAAACCAAAATATCATCGAAGAACATTAAAACAAACTTTATAAGATATTGCTGGAAGACCTCATTCATCAATGCTTGAAAGAAGGATGGTGCGTTTGTAAGCCCAAAAGCCATTACCAAAAATTTGAAATGACCGTGGTGAGTTCTAAAAGCTGCCTTTGGTACATCTTCAGGTTGTACTCGAATTTGATGGTATCCTGATCTCAAATCAAACTTTGAAAAATAACAAGCCCCATGTAACTCCTCAAGTAATTCATTTATGGCTGGAATGGGGAATTTATCCTTAATAGTAATCTAATTTAAAGATCGATAATCAACACACATCCGCCAAGAACCGTCACTTTTCCTAACCAAAATTACTGGAGAGGAAAAAAGACTATTGTTAGGACAGATCACCCTAGTAGAGAACAGTTCAGTAACCAACCTCTCTATTTCCGTTTTTTGATAATACAGATAATGATAAGGCTTAGTGCAAACTGGACCGCTTCCAAGTTGAAGGGGTATTCGATGATCTTGAGCTCGTGTTGGCGGCAACCCAATAGGTTCCTCAAAGAGGTCACTGAAAGCATCTAGGAGCTCCTGCACTTCTGGCATTATAAGCTAGCTTTTATCAACTGTTACTTCTTGCACAACGTCCAACTGCAAAAATGCCCCAGTGGCTGGTTTCTTGGTATTACGCCACAAACTTGTGTCTGCCACTGCTTTATCCTCGGGTCTTGTCAATCCTTTGAGCAAGATTTCCCTACTAGAGATGTTGAATCTCATGGTCATTTTAGAAAAATTCCAAAGTATCTCCCCTAATGTCCGTAGCCATTGAGTACCAAGTACTGCTTCATAACCCTCTAAAGGAGGAATATAAAAATTTACATGTGTAACGAACCCTCCCATCTTAAGGGATACTGCATTGCACTTACCTTTACTGCTGAGTTTCTCGCCAAATGCAACCTCCACTGTAACCTTCTTGTTCGTTGTAGGTTGTAAATTTAGTTTGGTGGCAAGCCGTTCACTCACAAAATTATGAGTACTTCCTGAATCGAGTAGCACCACTGTGGATACAGTACCAATGGCACCACGCACTCTCATGGTCTCAGGAGCATCTGACCCTGTGACGTTTTGAATTTTTAGATAATATTAAAATACAGATTTAGTAAAATAAATTTTTATTTTAATAGTTATTATATATTGCATTATAATATGTGGATGTATGTGATAAGGTAAATATAATAATTTATAGTATTATATTTAGTAAATTGTTATAAACAATTTATTGTTGGAAAAGAAATCAAATTATTGTTGTATTTGATTTATATTATACTATTTATGTGATAATTGCGGTATAATGTACGTGTGAAGGTAGCGTGATAAATATATTAAAATATATTTATTGCGTAAATAATTTCTGAAAGCAAATAAATAATATCCAATTTTGGTTAATATTGGAATTTTATGTAAATAAAATACATAAATTTTATATATATAAAAAAAGAAGATAAAATAATGTATTATATATATGTATATGTATTGGGAAAGAAGGCTGAGTCCTTAAATAGTTAATCAATACATCATGTTGAGAATCAAGGAGTGGAATGTTGAGTCATATATACGAAGTTAAGCAGGAGGTGGCTTAACATTAGACTAGCAAACTTCCACTAAGCATTTTTGATCTGTTTATGGGAGAGAGAGAGAGCCTAAGGAGAATATACCCAAAAACACTCGGTATTCTATTCATTCTTCTCCCTTTCCGTTCCATTCAATTTCTTCTTTCTCACTGTTCTACATAGAAGCTACCAAAGCTCTCGAGTTCGGCTAAGGGGTGAAGTAGTAACTGAGTTTGGGTGATGATTTCGAATAACAACAATGGGGGAGATTGCAGGAATTGGGTATCAAGAAAACTGAACTTCATCAAATTTAAAGGTTATAAATATAAGGTAAGCTATTCATTCATAACTATTTTGTTAGAAAGTTGGGTAACAAGTAAGATGTTATTTATAGCTATGATTGAACTATAAATTAAAAGGAGATTAAGTGTGTTATGAAGAGCAATAAGGGAAGAAAATATGGGTTTAGACAAACCTAAACCTCTGTGAATTCTGTCCCGAAAATGGTTGCACACAAGATGTTTGTTTAAAGGTCTCTTAAGTACTGTTAAGCTTAAATCATGAAATTAAGTGAGGGTTGAGGTTAAGAACTCTTTATACATGTTATACTAGGCGAATTAAATGATTTTTGTAGGCCTAAAGTAATTGGAAAACTGTTTTGGAATGAATAACATTTTCATGCTCAATCTAGAAATCGTCTTAACAGAGCAGTTTGGTGGCTCTGTTAGACTGATCTAAAATGTCTGAAACAGAGGAGTTGTATTTTTTTTAAAAAAATACTATGATATACCCTTTATAACATGTGAAAGTTTGGTTTCTATTGGACAACTAGTGGACTGTTTTGGATCAATTTGTGTTGTGCTCTGAAACTGAAAAATTAAGTTCCGGGATGATGTGTGGTACTCTTATGAGTTATGAACACAACCCAATTAGAACGACGGAAAAAACCGTTGTAATGAAATCATGACGGATTTTCTAGTAAAACATGTAAAACAAACTAATTAAAACTGTTTTTGGGGGCTGTTCTTGAGCCAAAATTTATGAGGGTATAGAACTGAAAATTTTAGTTTTGTAATGGTGGGTTGTGCTCCTATGAGTTATGGAAATAATCCAATTGGAATGAATCAAAAAGGAGCTAAAAAGAAATTATAGTGAAGAATTTTAGTAAAACATATTAGAAACCGAAAAATTGTAGACTGCTGACCCTAAGGACAAATTCGGGGCAAGCTAGACTTTCCAGAAAATTCTGGGCTTTTGGGGATGTGTAGTACACTGAATAAGCTTTCCATAGACTCAGAACGGACTGATTCCGACTTCGGAGCAAGGAGTTATGACAGTTCAAAGTAGTCGCGTCGAATCTGCCAAAATTCTGGAAAACAGATTCGAAGCAGCCCTTGCACGAATTTTCTGAGAATTCTGTGTTTAGAATTTAAAAATGGTCAAAGAATAAAAGTTGTAGTCCCGAAAGTTAGCTTCGCGTGGGCTCAAAAATCGCTCAAAAATGTTTTGAAACGAAGAAGTTATGACTGTTTTAGCGCAACAGGGTCAAGCTGGAAAACAATTAAAAACTGTTATGACAGAGCATTTTTGGAGCTTTGTTTGGACTGTTTAAAGTTTCTGAAATGGGTGGCTTATATTTTCTAAATATAGTCTACTAGGGTGTTTTCAATATATCAAAAATTGGTTGCAATCCGAACTACGAGCGAAAAGTTAAAAATGCGCAAACTAGGCATTTCGTTATGGTGGGCAGCAACCCAGCTGGGCACGCGAGGCCCAAGAGAAGCGCTTGTATGGTCTTGGCCGTTATTTGTGTTGGGTAATTCACCCAACTGATTTTTGGCTTGTGGTTTTGATAATTTGAGTTTGCTTGTAATGTTTGGATTATAATTTTTATAATTAGATGGATATACTACCTAAAACATAACCAAAATTCAAAGCATATGACCGAGTGGTTTAAAAGATATAACATCACAAAACGAGTGTCAAAGCAAGGGATCGACCAGTAACGCCAAGCCTTATTTTAAGCCATGAAGCCATCAGCGAGGCCCAAATTGCTAAGCAAACAATGTGTTTGTTTGGCGATTGATTCTGCGATGCGATTCTTGGTTGGCTTTAATGATTTGGCATGTAGCAAGACACCGGAATGGAAGTAAAAATGTAATATAACAACTTTATGTCATGAAAACTCATCTTGAGCGTAAGGATAACAATAAACATGTAATGTAAACATAAATTGTGTTTACGCAAACGTAAGCCGAGAAATAATATGCAAAACGGGTATAAAACTAAATGAAATGCACAAAACCGTTTAAAATTATATTGGACATAAACATGTTAAAACAAAGGTGTCTGGAGTTCGAAACGGAGATTTTGAACACAAAATTACATAATGCTATATGTATGAATTTAAAGTACAAGCGAAGTGAAAATGTAAGTCATTCGCAGGAATAAATGCGACTACAAATAAAGCGAAGCATTCGTGTACGTGGCGATAACGTGATTTAACACATGAGCTATCGAAAAGGTATGAAAATTATCAAAATTAAAGAAATGATGTAGTAAGCCATGTTTGTGCAGTAAAAAACTAATCATAAACCATATGGTTCCAAATTTACTATAAAAGAGGAACATTCTTGGTTTATGTTTCGAGATGTAAAGTATTTATACACTAAAGTCCTGTGAGAACCTTATTATGCATAAAAAGGTTAAAATGAACAAAGTTTCTAAAGAAACCGAGAATGGTTATAAGACAAGAATAAAAGATTATAGGTTATGGTAATTAATGATCATGACTTATATGATTATTTAATATGCACAGGACATGTGACATAATTGGTTATCTAATATGCATGTATGTGAACACGATTGTGTAGGATTCGTAAGGAGAAGTTAAAGTAAACTATAACAGTAATCCTCAATCAAGGCAAGTTTTTCAGTTCTATTATGTTTGTGGATTAAATGTAATTATGTGGTGAGTTACATACCATGCTTTATGAATTGTTAAAGTCAAAATATGACTAAGTTAATTGGGTTATGGAACTCAATTTATATGTGATACATGATAGCACATGTTGTATGATGTAACTCAATAAATTAGAAATGTATAATGCATGAATGTATGCTTTGTAAGGAATTATTGATGCATGTAGGATATGCATAGTAAAGAATATATGTTGCATGCAGATATGCATAGTAAAGGAAATATAGTGCATATGGAATTGTGTGCTATGTGAAACATGATAGACTGTTAAATTTGTTGGGCTGTCGAGCTCAATCTTGCAAACTCAAAACTTTTTGCAGGTTAATGATGTTAAGCAATATTACTTGCTATATGAATGATGAAGATTGAACGATGTGCAAAATGAATACATTTCTTTGAATTAGAAATGGTATAAAGCTATGATTGATAGTTTTGCTAAATGTAATTGGTAGTTATGTATAGTTTGAAATGTTGAATGGATAAAAAAAATGTTTATTCTGAAATGAGAATAAATATGATTCTGAAATAAGTGAATCATTGATAGAAAAGATATGAGGTAGTGAGACATAAGTTTTTGATATATATTACTCTGATAAAATAAATATGATTTTGAAATAAAGGAATCGTAAAGGTTGCGATTCAGGGAACGGATGAAAGATGGAAAGAAAAGTTTTGATTATTCGCATTTTCGGCTGTGTTATTTCATTAAATTATGATGTAAAGCTGAAACAATATAGTATTTAATGCATAAAATCGGGAAGGAAAATGGTCCCGATTTTTGGGGCGTTACAGTTGGTATCAGAGCTATGGGTTATAAACCTTAGGTAAGCGTACCTTAAGGTTATAACCGTAAAAAAGATGGATGAAAAGGAAGAAAATGTTATGTATAAACTCGAATGAGGTTTAAATGATCTTAAACGAATTTAGAAATTTCTAAAGAATGGTTTAAGACAATACGCAAAGATTCAAAGAAGAATCTTGAAAAGCTTAAGGATCAAAGGACACCTGATTCGGTTAATCATAAAATAATATGATTAAAGAAGGAAATGAGGAGTATGGATCAAAACGATAATAAGATAGAAAAGAGATTCAAAGAAGAATCTTAGAAAGGCAAGAAGAAGAGGATCAGAGAACACCTGATTCAAATAATCATAAAATAATATGATTGGAAAGAAGATAAGAAGATCCTAAAAATGGAACGATCTTAGAATGAGAAAGAATCGTAATATAACACGATTGTAAGATAAGATCACGACGTGATCTGATTAAATCAAAGAAGAACAAATAATCAATCGAATGATTGAAAGTTATAGCAGAATAGCTATATGGAAATGGTACTATGAGATAGTACAAGGAATAAAACTCGGAAACAGTTATGAATGATGAAATAAAAATTAAATAAAATTTGTATTGAGCAAAGAACAAGATAAGATTTGATGGGATTAAATGGGATTTCAATTGAGGACTTATGTGGTAGCTGAGTTGTACAAACTTTTGTATGGGCAGGATTTTTGTGCTTGGTTTAACGACCACTTAGTTTATCACACTTATTATTATTATTATTATTATTATTAGTAGTAGTAGTAGTAGTAGTAGTAGTAGTATGACTGTTATTATTATTATTATTATTATTATTATTATTATTATTATTATTATTATTATTATTATTATTATTATCACGCAATTAGTTATGTACATTTATGTATGCACATAACAAATCTAAGGAAATGGGATCTGTTTTAATTTGGGAGAAATGATTTTTTTTTATTTTTTTAAAGTTATAATTTTTGAAATTAAAATTGAGCACATATAGATATATTTTCTAATTTACAATTAAAGTTTGTAGTTAATATTGATATTTGTAAACAAGTACAAGAGATCAAAGAAATTAAAAAAAAGAGAGATTCCAACGTCAGTTAAAGTGATGTTACATCTTACTCTTTTTTTTTTTACAAATTTTCTTTATAAAATTTTTTTAAAAAAGTTACAATGCCGGTTAGTTTGGCATTGGATCACATTTTTATTTTTTTCAAATTTCTTTAAAAAAATAAAACTGTTTTTAAAAAAAATAAGATAATTTTTTAAAAAAATATTTTTTTTAAGTGGCGTTGGTTGCCTTTCTGATTTTTAGCCAAAAAAAATCCAAAAATTCAACGCCATTTCAAATGGCGTTCAATAGTTTTTTCTCAAATTAGATATGAGAGCCTTTACTCCCAACGAAAGTCGTTGAAGTATTTATTTTTTTAAAAATATTTGTTTAAAAATAAAATCTTTTAAAAAAAAAATTAAAGCGTTTTTTAAAAAAAAAATTAAGTTTTTTTTTATTTATAAAAATTGTTCTTAAATTAATTAATTTGGTTAAGAGAAGAGCTTATTCCAAGAAAATTTGAACAAAATGGATATAATTGAGAAAGTTGAATATAATTTAGGCAATTCTGGGAAAATACTCCAGATCCAACCTTTCCCCATTCTTTCTCCTAAGATTGAGCAAAAAACGGGTATAACCGAATTACCGAACCGAACCGAAATAATTTAACCAAATTTTTTTGATAATTCGGTTATTTGTAACATTTCGATTATATCCGAAATTATTTACGGGTTTGGGTTAGTCTATACGGATTTTATTTTTGGGTTATTCAGTTTAACCCACTCTGAAGTCGTAACTCTCATTCTCTCAATTCCCAAACCTGCACTCCAAGACTCAAAGAGGATCGAAAGCAAAAACGGATATAACCGAATTACCGAACCGAATCGAAATAAATTAACCAAAATTTTCTGATAATTCGGTTATTTTTAGCATTTCGGTTATATCCGAAATTATATACGGTTTTCGGTTAGTTTATACAGGTATCATTTTTGAGTTATTCTGTTTATCCGAATAACCGAACAAATCACTTAAAATAAATAAAGTACTACTAATCCTCACTTCTTCAACAGACATTACTTTACTTTAGCCCTAGTCGATTGACCGACTCTCAACTCAAGTCGAACAACTCGTCTCATCTCTATCTCAAGTCTCAAACTCTCAATCAATCTCTCAACTCTCAGTGACAAGAATCATCCCAAACCCTCTCAATCTAAGTCGGTGATTTACGGGCGACCATGAGTCCTCCTCGCTTATTCGGCCCTCCTTTTCTTAATTTCTTTTGTCTTCTTTCTCTTCTTTTGTTGCAATTTGTATATAGTCTAAAGCCCTTGTGTTTTTTTGGAGGGGTTGAGAGGGGGGTGAATTTCTGTGGGGGTGAATTTCTGTGGGGGTAATAATGTGATTTTGGAAACTATTAAGATTCAGTGGATGGGTTGATTCGGTTGAATGTCTTGTTTACAACTATTTGTGGATTTTGATGCTTCTAATGATATTTGTGATTCAAAAAGTCAAGCATTTATGTGATTTGTCTCCTATATTAAGGAGCTTATTCTTGGCAATCTGGTAAGGGTTTTATATTTTGTTACTGTAACTAATAAGTTCCTTGTCTGATGTGTGGTTTGTGCAATTTTTTTGTCCAATCATGTGATCATCACCACTACGGTAATTAATCAGAATTCCTGTATGTGAGATCTTATGCCTCGCATCATATTTTGTCACACAGCCGAATTGCTCCAATTTTGTGGATTCTAGATTTTCATATGGAATTAGCTACTCCAATTTGCAAATTTTCAAAATTGAGCTCATTTTTTCTTTTTCAGAACATCTAGAAAGTCTTCTCCTTTTGAAACTTTTATTTATCAATCAATAAGTGTACATCAATTAATCAAAAACTTCAATCAATAAGTTGGTAGAGAGGATTCCATTTCTTTCAATTTGTGTTTCCAATGGTGAATAGTTTACTTGACTTGTAGTTTTGTGCGTATTAAAGACAGAAAATGAATACTTAAATGAAGGTGTTCGGTTCCTTTTTTCCTTGGGAAAAAAGTTGTGTTTGTATTTAATTCGTCTTTGTTTGATTATTAAGTTGAATATTCCTGTTTATGTTGGTGTATAGATTTAAGTTTTGTGCTGTTCTGTGCTTGGTATTATTTCCTCCAGTTTCTATGAAGTATTATACTGCTATTTGAAGTATGTATTATTAAAATGTTTGTTATAAATGCTTGGTATTAAAATGTTTGTTATAAATGGCCCTAATTGCTCCAATTTTATCCCTGGTTGTGCTGCTGATGTTAATAGGTATATAATCTAATACTTTTTGTATGATTTAGTGAAATTTTTGGTGTATATTATTAGAAAAATCGTTTGTTTTTTTTTAAAATTTAATTGATGAGGAAGTTTGAGGTAACTTTGCTATGGAAAATATGTTTTTGCTTTTGTTTGGAACTTGGAGAGTTTGAGGGAAAGGAAAAGGGAATTGAAATAAGGAATTTTGAGTAATTGTTGAAGTAATAAACAGATATTCTTAGATCTCTTCTCTACTTTGTTATCTCTTGTTTTGATTTGTCTTTTGATCACGGAAAGACAACATTAACTGCTGCAATTACAAGGGTTTGGACTTGTTCTTTGATCTTTTATATCTTTTTCCTTTTATTTTATTTATTTATTTATTACTTGAATGTCATATTGTGAACATGTAAAATTCTTTCAACATGTGTCATCTAAGAAATGTACTTTTAGTTATCCGGCCTTTGAGATGGTTATGTGCCTTCTTTAGGTGCTGGCTGAAGAAAGAAAAGCCAAAGCTGTTGCCTTTGATGAAATTGACAAGGCCCCTGAAGAGAAAAAGAGAGGCATCACAATTGCGACTGTCAGGATTGCTTAATTCCCTCAGTTCAGATTCTTTTTGCTCATTTTGACGAACTTGTCTAGGCAATGTATTTATTGTATCGTTATTGTGTTGCAGGCCCACGTGGAGTATGAGACTGCTAAGCGGCATTATGCCCATGTAGATTGTCCAGGCCATGCTGATTATGTTAAAGTAAGTAGTATCCATAAGTCCTGTAGAAAGAACATAATTCAATGTTATAGTTACTATATTTACATCATGTGTTTTTGGTATCATCATGCCATGTTGATTTTAGTGAACCAAGGTCTTGTACAGGAAAAACAAAGTTGTCAAATTGTGAATCGTATCGTGTATCGAAATTCAAAAACCTCATCGTGTTTCATATAAATTTAGCTTTAGGTTGTCAATCACACCAGTGAAGTAAATGAATGGATGGATAACTATAAATAAAATATAATTTAAAAAACAGAAACTAAATAATGTCATGCTACAAGTGGACTAGTTTGAACAAGTTCCATAAGAAAATGTGCAAATTTTTGGACTCTCTCTCAGTTAGTTATAATGAACTTGAGTTAACAATGTTAAAAAGAGTACTACATGACGGTTTAAAGTAATTTAAACTGTTTTTTTAAAGCGAAAGTAATTTAAAGTGTAGTTCTTAACTTCTTCTAGAAGATAAACTGAAGTTCCAAGCAACTGAGTACACGATTATCATACTGGCACTCTTCTAAGTTCTTATTCTTGTGTCTTACTTTGAAAATGCCACAGGAACGGGATACATACTTTTGTGATGGTATAACTAAATAAATGAAACAAGCAGAAAAGTACCTAACTGTAGCTTAATTACACAGATGACTGTAAAATTTAACAGATACCATAAAGATATATCTCACCATATTAGCATTTCATATTCTCGGCATATAACAAAAAAAAAAAATCAAATCAAATACCAATTGCATGTCCTTTAATAAATATTTTCTATTAACTGCAGTCACATAGCATAGTTATAATCCACAATAGTGGTTGAGAGTACTTGTAATGGTTATAATACAGAGTGCTATGCTTTTGAATTCTTTATCCCATTAATCTTGTTCTTTACTTTTAATAATTTCATTATGCAGCCTTGCTATTATTTTTAAATATGTGCAGGAATACTGTTTCTACGACCTACCTTACAATACTGGGTATCAAATTTTCATGCTACGTTTACGAAAGACGAGACAAAATTATGAAGTGTACTCTCTCTATATATGTAGATATATACTTTGATTGAAGAACTGTGGTAGCTTTAGATGGTTAATTGTAAAGATAATGAATGATTATGTAGTGGATGATTTTATTAAGTTAATAATATTTTAGTTTTTTGTATTTTTGCTATTATTAGCTATGGGGACATTGAGCCAGCCAGGTACACAAAAAGAATGTCAAATTTTGATTTGGCAACAATATAATTCGTTACCAAAGTATTGAACAAGTTTTAATATAGCAACAATTTTTTATACATTTAGCAATAAATTTTCGTTTCTAATGGCATTAAAAATATAATATTTGGCAACGAAAAATTAACCTAATAACAACGGAGAGGATATTGTTGCTAATACTAAAATAAAAGGCAACATTTTTTATCGTTGCAAATCATATCAACTTTTGTTGCACATATAAAGAAACGACAACATATAATGTCGTTGCTAATCGATGACTTTCGTTGCTATTGAAAAATAACTAGCAACAAACATTTTCGTTGCTGATTCAGCATAATGTCGTTGCCAAATAATATAATCAAGAATTAAAAATCGTTATTAAAAAGTTTACATTCATAACGAAAAGCAAACTTAGGCAACAATTTTCATAATTTACTGCAACGAAAAATGTCGTTGCAAAATGGTGTCAATTGCAACGAAAATGCATGGTCGTTGCAAAAAAAAAAGAGTTTATTTCGTTGCCAATTAGTAGGCTTTTGCAACAAAATGGGGTTTTTAGCAACAAAATTTTAATTATTCTGCAACAATACATTTTGTTGCTAAAGGATCGATGTATCTGTACGAAAGCCAAATTTCGTTGCAAAATGTATTAGTTTTGGCAACGAAAAAAATACATTCGTTGCGGAACAATTAGCAACGCTCATTGTGCAACGAAAGACGCAACGACAGTAAAGTCGTTGCCAAAATCCTTTAGCAACGAAATTTGACACCTTTAGCAACGAAAATCAGTTGTTGCTGAAGCCCCATTTTTTTGTAGTGTACGAATCAATTTCTATGTTATGTACTGAACTGAATGAATATTAATGATGCATGCAAAAGAAAAACTGGGAAAACTTACTGTACTTTGACAAAGACAGAAACGGGAACACTTTGGCAGAGAACGGAAAATGGGAAGAGCAAAGACAGAACGGGAAAATTACTTACTATTTAATGTGCGCCCAGATAGATTAATTTATAGAATAAGTAGGCAGTTTATTACCGTTGGCGTGCAGTCAAAACTACATAGTATTGATAATAACTTAAACAAAATCTGATGATATATTAAATAGATTTTGTCCAAAAAATTATATATCATGACCCACCCACCCCACTCGAGCCAATTTGAATCGAGCAACGCATGGCGGCAGCAAGGGTTTTGAACCAAGCCTTGACTAGGTCATCTCCCTTCCACAAAAGTGGGGTACCCCTTGGGGCCCTTCCCATTGAGCAAATATCCCATATCTAAATTTTTCATTTTTCCCTCTAATGCCTTATGTGGGACTTTTATAATTTTTAACATTTCAAGTAGGTGACTTTGGAGTCAATTTTCTCATTCAATTCTTAATGGATTTGAACACATAAATATACCATGTTATACTCCTCGCAGAGGAGAACGTATTGGTGCATGGACCCGACATATCCGGAGTGTGGGTCCCACATTAAAGTAAGCCTCAAAATGCTTAAATATTTATTTTGTCAAACCATTTTCAACACGTCCCACCTTGCTGTGAAGGTGCTGAACTAATTGAATAGTTCAGTAAGTCTCTCCAATATTTGTTGTTGGTTGGCCTCAAGTGAATTAACAGATTGCTCTAACAGCTCTACGCGCTGGTCCATGCCTAGGCTTTGATACCACTGTGGAACGTAGTTGATACTTTGCTTTCCAATTGTTGCTGGAAAAAATTAACAAAAGATAATATATGGATTGATTCGAGGTAATCCGAGCCTCCAATGAATTTAAAATTCATAAAAGTACTTCTGCCCCTTTCTCATACATTGTTGGTTTATTTATAGGAATAAAGCTAGCCTAAAAACAAGGAACTAACCAAAAGATAAGAATAATGTTGGTGCCTAAAACAAGTAACTGACCAAAAGACTCGTACAAACTAAATCAAATCACAACTTATTTTATTGTTAAATGACTACTTCTACTGACATCCACCATGTGGCTACCAAACCTCCACATTTCTTTCCTTGGTTGTTTCACACGTAAAAAGTATATTTTATATTTTAAAATGTACATTTGATATTAGCTAAAAATCTAGTAATATTGATGTAATGCTAAAAAAGATAATAAAAATTTAATGACGCTGAATGGATTGGAGACAAATGGCGATGAAACTAGAAAGCATACACAAAATATAAGAATAAAGTATATTGCAGATTTGGTGCAATATTTGTAAAGATGCATCCTTTTTTCACCAGTTAAAATGAGAAGGAAAAAAGGTTTATGATGCTTGTTGTTGAAAGCATACCATAACTTCCTGATTTGACTGTTGTAAATCTCTTAGTTGATGTATCCCTTAATGTTAACATAGCATCCCTTAATGTTAGCATAAGTTATTGTATTAATCCCTAAATTATAGCCTTAGGTGATTCTCCCTTATGTGCATATATATAGGTCTGATATATCTTGTACAACCAATGAAGCTAGAACAGAAATACAACGGGTTTAATTCCTGTGACATCTTATCTTTTATCTATGATATCTTGTCTTTCATGGTATCAGAGCCTTTGGTGTAACTGCACCTAAACAGTACTCTCACCATGGCCGAAACCTTCCCTTCTTCTTCTTCTTCTTCTTCTACATTATCTCCTTCGACATCTGCTTCATATGTTACTTCCCTTCCAGTTCTGTTTAATCCTCAATCCTTATTATCCAACACCATCCTAACCAAAGAGAATTATCTAAATTGGAGTTCTGAATTTCTTGTAGTTCTGTGCACTCACTCTCTTAAACATGTTGTACATGACAAAATTGTCCATTAGAAAAACTAGATGATAAAACCATTAACCCAGAATACACCAAATGGAAAAGTGCGACAAGTCTTGTTCTTACTTGGATCTGAGCCAACATTTCTCCTCCCGTTCAAAATCTACTTGTATCCTGCAAAACTTCTCCCGGAGCTTGGGACATACTTCACAACCGTTTTGCCTCTTCCTCTAAAACCCATATCCGAACTCTGAAAAATAATCTTCACACCCTCAAGAAAGATGCCAACACCTCTATATCTGACTTTCTTCTCCGTGCAAAAACCATATCTGACTCCCTTACTTCTACTGGATGTATAATTCCTGAAAGTGATCTCATTGATCATATACTTGATGGACTTGGTACTGATTTTAAGAAATTTATCACATTTTTCCATCACTACCCTCAAGTCTCATTTGATGAATTCAATGACCTTCTCATCCAAGAAGAAACACTCCAAACTCATTTTTCATCTCTTTCCATCTCTCCAAGTACAGCTCTTGTTGTTGAATCTCAATCTCAGCGCCAAACCACCAACACCAATTCCGCTGCCTCACAAAATAAACACACCAAAAATTTTCATCAACGTTCCCAATTTCACCGCAATAATGGTTCCAACCGCAACAACTGCCCCAACAACTTCATTGGGTCCAACCGTAACAACTCAAATCGCCCTAACAACTTCAATCGCCAACATGGTTCTCAACCACCACGGTTCATTCCAAACAATGATCCTCCGCTTCTTCCTATTCCCGCGTTTCAATCCCGAGACTCCATTGTCTGTCAATTGTGTGACTAGTCAGGCCATATAGCAAAACACTGTGCACACAATCCTCGTCCACCATTCATTGCAGAAGCGCATGTCTCTACACCAACTTGGGACACCAATTGGTGCTTGGATTCTAGTGCCACAAACCACATAACATCATCAACATCATCAACAACTAATCTCACTCATTCTCATCCTTATCAAGGTAATACTTCTGTTATTATCGGCAATGGTTCTCATCTTCCTATTTTTCATTATGGTTCTTTCATGCTTACATCATCAGACAGATCTTTCTCTATTTCTAATATTCTTTGCGTACCAAGTATGCACAAAAATCTGTTATCTATTCGTCAATTTTCTCGTGACAATAATGTTTTTTTTGAATTAGATGCACATGGATATCCAATCAAGGACAACCACACACAAAAAACTCTCCTTTCTAGAACTAGTACAGATGGCTTGTACTATCTCCATTCTTCATCACCATCCAATGTTCATCTTGCTACTCTTGGAGAAAGGGCAACATCCGACATTTGGCATGCCAGACTGGGTCATCCCTCCAACGATATTTTACAACATCTTTGTCGTAGTTCAAAACTTTTGCTTAGTTCTAATAGGTCTAAGTTCCGTTGTCATATTTGTCCTTTGGGCAAATCATGTAAATTGTCTTTTAATTCCAGTTCTCGTATTTCAGTTTCTCCTTTGGAATTATTACATCTGGATATTTGGGGTCCATCCCCGGCTACCTCTAATGCTGGTTTTCGTTATTTCTTATCTATTGTGGATGATTACAGTCGATATGCTTGGATTTTCCCTATGTTTCGCAAATTCGAAGTTCTCTCTATTTTTTCAAACTTCAAAACAATGATAGAGAATTTTTTGACAAAATCAAAAAGTGGCAACCCAAAAATTAAAATTATTCAAACCGATGGGGGTGCTGAATTTTGAACAAACTCCTCATTTCAAAGTTTTCTCAAAACGAACGGTACTCATCATCAACTTTCATGTCCACACACCCCACAACAAAATGGGGTTGTCGAACGTAAGCATAGACACATTGAGGAAATGGGTTTTTGTTTACTTACTCAAGCTAACTTGCCCTTTTCCTTTTGGCTTGAGGCCTTTTCCACAGCTACATTTTTAATTAACCGCTTACCCATGCGTCAACTCAGATACGTGTCACCCTTTGAAAAATTACTCAACCGCAAACCGGATTACACTTTACTCAAGATCTTTGGTTGCACGTGTTTCCCATACCTAGTCCCGTATAATAACCACAAGCTTATGCCGAAATCGATCAAATGTACCTTTCCTGGTTATAACTCCAATCACAAGGGTTGCCGTTGTCTTGACACATCGACTAATCGTGTGTACATCTCGCGTTATGTGCGTTTTGATGAAACATCCTTCCCTTTCTCCTCCATGCCCAAACTCCCATCTAGCAATAGCGTGTCCCTACCTTCTAATCCTATTATGGGAGGACCTCGGTATCCTATCACTTCTGCTTCTAGCCACACACCACTCACCGCCGCTCCACCCACCACACCACCTCTTGACATACCATCGCCCAGCCTTCCCTCCCCACCACATGACAACGTCCCACACTCTATTGCCATACCAACCGCTCCATTGGACAGGCCGCGCATCCCTACTGTGTTTTCCACTAGTCCAGTTCCTTTTCCTTCTTCCTCATTCAATACCACTTCACCTACTGCTGGCACACCACTTCCCACCCCTACCACTTCACCCCCTGCAGGGCCATTATCTCCTACCCCTGATGCTTCAACTCCACCGCATAAGACTCGCAACATTAATGAACTCATTGCCACCACCTCCTGGTACTCATTGCCCGAAGCTCTATCAGCTACTTCTGTTGAGTCCCCATTTCATGAACCTGCTACTTTTCACCAAGCCTCCAAACATCCTCATTGGCTACAACCTATACAAGACGAAATTGATGCACATTATAAAAATCAAACTTGGACCTTAGTTCCATCTTCGTATTCTCCAAATGTGGTTGGTTGTCAATGGATATATAGGGTCAAGCGACGGGCTGATGGTTCTATTGAGCGTCACAAAGCCCGACTTGTGGCGCAAGGCTTCACACAACAAGAGGACATTGACTATGAGGAGACATTTAGTTCAGTTGTCTGTCCCTCCACTATCCGTACAATGCTAATTCTTGTTCTGAATTATAACTAGCCCCTGCAACAACTTGATGTTCGCAATGTTTTCTCAATGGGGTTCTTCATGAGGATATGTATATGACTCAGCCTCTTGGCTTTAGTGATCCACTCCATCCCAATCATGTCTGTAAACTACATCATGCCCTCTATGGTCTCAAACAATCACCGCGTGCATGGTTTCAACGACTTCAGGCTTTTCTTCTATCTCATGGCTTTGCAAACAACCGCTCTGACCCATCCTTATTCATCAAGCAGTCTGGCACAATAAAGCTTCTTCTGCTCGTTTATGTTGATGACATCATTGTGACCAGAAATTCTCTAGACCACATCAACAAGTTCATTGATGTTTTATGTGCTACATTTGAGAGTCCTTGTAACACCCCCAAATCCGGGTAAATCATTCCCACAGGATTTGGTGTTCACTATCCAAAACCATTACATCTAACTACCCATAAAAAAGGATAAAGACATAATTTAAATAACTTAAACAATAATCTTCCCATTAAATGGTTACATCATAATAAAACAATCCCAGGTAATCTAACCTTAAATTTATTACATAAGTCTGCGGAATACATCATAAAATAAAACAAGTCTTATAACATAAAACATTTAAATAAACTCTCATAAATCTTCAACACTTGGACATCTTGTCCTTTCCTTTGCTAGTAGATGACCATCGACTTTCTCAACTTTAGCTGCAATGTTAAATGCAAGAGTGAGCAAATAATTGCTCAATGATATAGAGAGTAGTAATGATAACAACATGAGAATGAACAATGAATGCTGAACAATAATGAACTTGTTCTACGAATCAAAAATAGAAAACAAGATCGAATTTAATATCTGAGGGTCTTAAGAGACCACAAACTATGTCTCCGGTATTTAGGTACTATACCCTCAACCTTAACAATCATTTAGACTATACTGCACCTTCTTAACGCATCTTGGGGATCACTTTTCTTTGTACCATTTATCAGGCACACACATCTAAACGTTACATCGCATAAAAATCCCCTATGCTAGGGTTGTTCATCTCAGTTTGGATTTAGAATTTCCGCACTAAAGAAAGTTTAGCTCGGAACTAACTTATAAGTGGTTCTAGAATTTTAGAACACTATTCCATAATAGATTAGTTCAATCAATAAGAGTTTGCTTGCTACCAGAAGGTTTAATACAACAATATAGAATTGAACAAGGTTATTCAAAGTAAAGATCGAATAAAAACAATATACAATTGAGTAGACATGGTATACATGCAAAGTAATGGATTCAAAAGAATTTGAACAACCTCATTTGAATCTATGTATTAGAACAACATATGCTTTGAATAACAATAACAAGAGATATGAATGTGAAACTCGTTCGATGTAACGAATTAGGTTACAAGAGCTTATTCAACCATACCTAAGTATAGAATCAATAGGCTTGCTCAATAAAAGTTTAGGAAACTTGCATTCAATACGAAGAGAATGAAGTTAGAAAACTTGCATAAGTATAACAAAACAACGAAAGGTAAACCTTGCTAAATAATAAAGTAGCATAGGTTAGGGAACTTGCATTGAATGTAAGCTACACAAGTGTAATACTGTTCTCTAATTACCCTACACATATCATTGAAATCGCAATAACAATTAGTTGTATTAATATTAGCTTTATGGGTTTAACCCGTCATTTAGGTCATAACCTTAACTTAACATCTAACCATATTTGTTAACATCCTTAATGAATCTGAAATCTCACCATGATCTAACTTAACTTTATCATTCATCTCTAACTTTTGAAAACATCACATTTAGTTCCATTATATAGCTTATTCAAATAATCACTTAAAAATCTTCACACTTTGTATTACAACACATTGAAATCATTATCAGAGTCCATGTTATGTTTTAATCATCATTAACATGTATGTCACACAAGATTAAGTCCATGAATTATAACCTACAAATAAGCAGAAGTCACTGCCTAGGCTCAGGGCATGGAGCAGCTGCGTTGTCCCATGCCTTAACCTTTGACGGAAGAAATATTCTTCACAGATTCGTAGAAGGCTGATGGAGAATTACATTAAGGCCAAGTTTACACTGTGGTGCCAAGGTAACAATGCTACCACACCAAGACGTAAACTACAGCAGACTCTATACGCCCGACTCCAAAACCAACCCAATTCCTACAGAAATTCATGAAACTTAACATCTAAACTATGTAATAACATCAATAAACATGCTATTCACCACTTCAATTACATAAACATTACATATACACAAATTTGAAAAATAAAACTACAATTTTCCAAATTTCTCCATATTTTACACTTTTAGCGAATTTGATCGCCACGACTTCGTTTCTTAACCAATTACCACAATTCAAACTACGCCGCTTTCGTTTCTTAATGTACTAACACAATCTAGCACTAATTTGCAGATTATAGCACATATAGGACATGAAATTTTGTACTTTCTAAAGCCATTTTTCAAACATAAACACTGTTATTCATTTTTTCTTCCTACAAACCAATTTCACGTGTTTGGAAATCAAATATGTAAGACCCCAGTTTATTATAAATGAAATTAAATTTCCTCTATTTATTATTTTGAAATAGTAAGGGTTGATTTGATTAATGTGGTTAGTTATGGGTAAAATGCGCAAATATTTTAAATAAGCAAGTGGTTATAAAATATTCATTGTTGTCGGGAATATTCGTTTGGTCGTGGAATATTCTTCTTTGTTGGGAATATTCGATATGCGGCCAGTAGCCTAATATGTGGGCCCCATAACGGAAAGTGATTGGATGAAGAAAACTAAAGTATAAATTGTTTATAAATAATCTACGTGGTAGTTATTACTGTTATCTTTGTTGGAATACCCGTGGTTAAAACACAAGATGATTTCAGTATTGCACCAATTATTGATTCTTACGTGAAGAAGACACTACTCATAATTGTTACAATGAAGCTATTATTCAATATTTTATTTTATTGATTCAATAATTGCTACGTTAATATTTTATATTATTGTTGTTTCAATAATTGTCACTACACAATATTTTCATTATCAGATCAATAATTCATATTATTTGAATAATATTATTAGATAACATTATTGGCAATGTCTAGAAAGTTCTGTCTAAGGAGAGGTTTGGTCACCTAATTGCGTGCCAGTAAGGAGAAATCCTTATTGGAAAGCCCCATCTTTCCTGGGAACGGCCTGGTTGTCGATATTGTGATTCTGTAATATTATTTTTGAATAATTAATTATTAATTTATATGATAAGAAAAATATTCATTTTATGTAGATATAGATGGAGAAAATTTTAAAGTGACAATTGTTGAAAAATTGATATTTTATCTTTTCTGATAAAACAATTCATTTAAATATATTATTATATTTTAATAATATAATAATGGTGATATTTTTACAATGAATGTGGGGTATATGAATATGAGGAGGAATAGTATTTTTGTTGCAAAAGTTGTTTAAAACATGTTAATCATGTCTCATGGGCCCATTTCTTGATTGAAATTTGATTATAGCACAATAAAATTGCTGGTTTTGGATTTCGATCGAGTTTTTGTTTGGAATTTGGAAAAACTTTCTTCTGCAAAGTTGTAGAGAATGAAATTTCCTATGGAAAAGACAGAAGGTTTGAATTTTTCTGACAAAAGGGCTATTTATTATGAATTATTAAAGTTCCGAAGTTCCGAAATAATTGATTTTTGGAAGTTTTAATTATTTTTATTATGAAAAACGTTTTTGTCATTAATTGTGGGTCTTGCATGTGATGTAAATTGCTGAATTCAGATCTAAGAAAGTGGGCGTAAGAAATTTGTACATCTATATTAATATTTTATTAAATTTTCTGCTTTGGTGTTCTAAGCATTTTCCTATAAATAGAGTGCTTAGGTTAGAATTGAAAATCACACTAGAAACTGAAATTCTCTTTCTCTCTCTATATTATCGAGCGTATTCTTGTGAGTATTTTAATACTTTGAGTGTTCTTTATACTTGTAAGTTCCTTCAAAGACTATATCCCAGATTTCAAATTTGAAATACAGTCTTTTCAAGGTAAGGGATATTATTTTTTTTTTAAATGATATTATTTCTTCTAATATCATTATCTTTAAATATTGGTAAGATTTTTCTTGTGAAATTCTTGTCTTTTAGTGTTCGGGTTACTATTCACGATACTCGACACTTTCATTCACGAATCTGACACATTATTCATAGAAAAATTAAATTTTTGTTTTTTGTCCAAAATATCTATTATGGATACTAGCTTTGATTGTATCCATGTTTTGATCATTCTTGAATTTTACTTCACTATAATTATTAACGAAGTATTTTTGAACTCTAAGTTGTTTAAAGTACTTAATCCTTAATATTTATTCTTTTGTTTCAATTTGGATTCGCTTTTCTTTAAAATATTTTCATCATCCTCAGGTCCTAAATGATGGTATTCTTCGAATATCTTTGGCTTTTAGTAGTGCAAAGATGGTTGATTTTCCTATGAATATCTTTGGCCCGTAGTGCAAAGATGTATGCACAGTGTTGAGATGAACATAACTAATCGATGAATATCTTTGGCACATAGTGCAAAGATGAATATTTGATTCAAGATGAATATTGATTGATGTTACAGGGATAAAATATTGATGATGGACTTTTAAATGCATAGATTATATTAGATTTCATTCTCTACGTAACTCATCTATGAATTATTATTTCATTGCGAATATTGATCCGAAACTTGTTGCCTATTGTATTTTATCGATTTTTTCCTGTTGAAGACTAACGATAATTTGTTCTATATTATCTTAGTCATAATATTCTTTACTTGGCTAGTTGAGCTTACCCTTTTGCTTTTTGTTCCATTTTTCTTCTCAGGAGGCGAGAATGTAGCGAGTTCTAGTCGGGGTGTGGAATGATGGTTCTAGAAAGTTGTTTAGTAGTCTTTATCATTTTTGTAAAATAATGTACCAATAATTGTAATGAGGACTTATTTGGGTGTGAATATTGTCTAGATGGCAATATTTATATTTAAACTCACAGTTTATATGTTGTATTAATAAAGTTGTAGTTTTTTCTGTACCATGTTATTGACGACTCAAAATGGGTGATGTATACCTATTTTGGGGGCGTCACAAAATATCACTCACATATGATTATTAACAGTTTATAAACCATACTTGCAAGTATATATATCAATCCAACACAACTATCAATTTACAATGTGTAATCACTAAGAAATTAAAATATACAAATTAGAAGCAATTTACCTTGATTTAGCAAAGTGTTTAGCAACCCTTCTCTTTTTCTCTGTGATTCTCTCCTCCACACCAATCTCTCCCTCTATTCTCTGTGTTTCCCCCTTCTCACTAAACCCTCTTTGAACTTAGCCTTAGAAAAATAGACGCGAAATAATATACTAACTCCCACTCCTCCACTAACGTCAGGTAAAAATATAATACGTCTGTGTCAGTTAAATTAGGCCAAAGGCTACAAGGCCTTGTTTGGCTAAACACATAATTTTAATACTAGTTTATTTTAATAATATTATATTATATAGTTTCACTTGTCACACTTTAATTTAGTTAATTTAAATAACTTTAGTTTAGTTAATTTAAATAACTTACAATAGTATTCATAATAATTTTTTATTATATGATTAATGAATTATAACATATCTAATTTTATTATTAAATTAGACTAGAACATCACTTTATTTAATTTATTTATTTTCTTTAATATTAAATAATTTATTTAATTTAATTATTTCATTAAATTAAATCCTTAAATAATAAAATTACCATTCATTAATTTAGTTAGCACGCATACTCAACTAAATTATTACATCACAATTCATCAAATATTTATTTATCTCAATAAATAAATTATTTAAAATATTTATTTAATTCAATAAATATTTACATTAAATTACAAATTTCTTGATCGTTACATCCCTCCCTCCTTAAAAGGATTCTGTCCCCAGAATCACATCTCGAAAAAAATTATTCGTTACATTCTTTCCTCCTTAACAAGATTCTGTCTCCAGAATCGCTATACAATATCAAGCAAATAACTGAGGATTATTCTTCATCATAACGCTTTCAAGTTCCCACGTAGCTTCTTCAGCATTGTGGTTTCTCCAGACTACCTTTACAGAAGGTATCACCTTATTCCTCAATACTTGCTCTTTTCTATCAATACTTTGAATATGGACTTCTTCATAAGTTAAGTCTTTCTCAAACTGTAAGGGCTTATACTCTATAACATGTTTATAGTCAGGCTTATATGACCTCAATACTGATACATGGAAAATGTTATGAATATGCTCCAACTCCGGAGGTAAAGCTACCTCGTATGCCACTTCACCAACTCGTCGAAGTACCTCAAAAGGTCCTATAAACCTAGGGCTTAATTTCCCCTTCTTGCCAAACTGAATTTTCCCCATCCAGGGAGACACTTTCAATAAAACAAAACTACCGACATTGAATTCCCGATTTTGTCGATGTTGATCGGCATATTTCTTCTGTCTATCCTGTGCAGCTATTAATCTTGCTCGAATAACCTTGATGATCTCGATGGTTTGTTGCACCAATTCTGGTTCCAATAGCTGACATTCACCTTCCTCATCCCAACATATCGGAGTTTTGCATTTCCTGCCGTATAACGCTTCGTAAGGCGGCATGTCAATACTCACGTGATAACTGTTATTATAAGCAAATTCCACCAATGGTAGATGGTCATCCCAATTTCCCTTGAAATCCATAATGCATGCTCTGACCATATCTTCTAGTGTTTGGATGGTTCTTTCACTCTGTCCGTCGGTGTGAGGATGGTACACTGTGCTCATTCTCAGCTGTGTTCCCAAACATTCTTGTAATCGTTTCCAGAAATTTGATGTGAAACATGGATCTCTGTCTGATACAATGGACATAGGTACACCGTGTCTTGACACAATTTGCCTCACGTACAGTTTTGCCAACCGATCTAGGTTAAATTTAATCTTGATTGATAAGAAGTGTGTCGACTTCTTCAGTCGATCGACAATCACCCAAATGACATCGTAACCTTGTTGGGTCATTAGAAGACCTACAACAAAATTCATTGTGATATGCTCCCATTTCCATTCTGGTATCTCCAACGGTTGTAATAATCCGCTTGGCCTTTGATGCTCAACTTTAACTTTCTGACACGTTAAGCACTTCGCCACGCACTTAGCCACATCCTTTTTCATATTCGGCCACCAAAAATGATGTCTAAGATCCTGGTACATTTTTGTACTCCCAGGGTGAATTGAATATCTTGAGTTATGAGCTTCACTCAGAATTTCCTCTTTAACTTCTGGTATTGGCGGAACCCAAATTCTCCCTTTGAATCGAATTAATCCTTCCGAATCGATTTTGAATTTGTTTTCCTCACCTTCAGATACTCTTTGTTTTATCTTTTCGCAATCTTCATCCTAAAGTTGTGCATTCTTCACCTTATCTACCAACGTTGATCTGTTTCCCACCTGGAATAACTTTTCATCGGATTCTGTCGGATATTTAATTTCCAACACCATCTTAGCCATTTCTAACACTAGCTTCTCCTGAGCAGTGAACAACATTAACTTCTCCCGTCCCTTCCTACTTAAAGCATCAGCAACAACATTCGCCTTTCCGGGATGATAAAAAATCTCGCAGTCATAGTCTTTGATCAGCTCCAACCATCTTCTTTGTCTCATGTTCAAATCTTTTTGTGTAAAGATATACTTCAGACTTTTAAGGTCAGTATATATCTCACACCTCTCTCCATAAAGATAATGTCTCCAAATTTTCAGGGCAAACACCAATGCAGCCAACTCAAAGTCAAAAGTCGGATACCCTTTCTCATAATCTTTCAATTAACGTGATGCATACGCGATAACTCTGCCGTCCTGCATAAGCACACAGCCTAGTCCTTTATGCGATGCATCACTATACACCACAAAATTTCCTGTATCATCAGGAAATGACAACACAGATGCTGAACTCAACTTCTTCTTCAATTCTCGAAAACTTTCCTTGCACTTCTGTGTCCAAACAAACTTAACCGCCTTCTTAGTTAAATTTGTCAACGTAGTCGCGATCTTGGAAAAGTCCTGAATAAAACGCCTATAGTATCCTGCCATTCCTAAGAAACTCCTTACTTCTGACGGTGTCTTCGACTGATCCCAGTTTATTACAGTTTCCACTTTTGATGGATCTACCAAAATTCCGTCCTTATCAATAACGTGTCCGAGAAACCATACCCGTTCCAACCAAAATTCACATTTTGAGAACTTAGCGTACAACTTTTCTTTTCTCAACGTCTCCAATGTCACTCTTAAGTGTTCCACATGTTCCTCCTTGGTTTTGGAATATATCAATATATTATCAATAACCACCAACACAAATTTGTCTAAAAATGGTTTAAACACCATGTTCATCAAATCCATGAATGTTGTAGGTGCGTTAGTTAAACCAAAAGACATAACCAGAAACTCGTAATGACCATACCGAGTTCTGAATGCTATTTTTGGTACATCCTCCGGCCTCACCTTCAACTGATGATAACCACTCCTCAAGTCTATCTTTGAGAAATACCTCGCTCCCTTCAACTGATCGAACAGGTCATCGATTCTTGGTAACGGAAACTTTTTTAATCGTGACCTTATTCAATTCTCGACAGTCAATGCAGAGCCGCATCGATCCATCTTTCTTCTTAACAAACAACATCGGTGCTCCCCATGGCGAAACACTGGGCTGAATATACTTCTTGTCAAGTAACTCCTGCAATTGTACCATCAACTCTTTCATCTCTACCGGGGCCATTCTGTATGGTGCCTTAGATATCAGGGCCGTTCCTGGTAATAAGTCAATCACGAACTCGATTTGTCGATCCTGCGGAAGACCCGACAACTCGTCTGGAAATACGTCTGCAAAATCTCTTATGATCGGTATCTCTTCTAACTTCTCACTTTTCCTCTGTGTATCGACTATGTAGGCTAAGTATCCTACACATCCTTGTCTCAACAACTTCTTGGCTTGCATCACCGTCAGACAACTTGCTTGTCGGGGTGACTTTCTGCCATATAACACAACCTTTGACGGAGTCATAAGGTTAACACATTTTCGTTGGCAAACAATTACTGCTCCGTAATTGTATAACCAATCCATTCCCAGTATAACATCAAACTCACCGAGTCTAATTGGTATCAAATCTACCATCATCTCGTGATCCTTTATAATCACTCTACAATTCCTATATATGAATCTAACAGGAATAACTTCCCGATTCACAATCTCTATGCTCAAAGGATATTCTAATTCTTCCTGAGGCAAATCTAAATTCTGAGCAAATTCATCGGATATAAATGAACAAGTAGCACCCGAATCAAATAACACATAAGCATTAATACCATTAATTGGAATGATACCTAACACCACATCCTTAGACTGCACAGCATCCTGCACGGTCATATTGAAAGTCCTCGTAGTAGGTCAGCTTGAGTATGCTGGTCCAGTGATAGTCAATCCACCACCACCGTTGTTGTTTCCTTTTCCACCACTTGCACTTCCCCCTGGCTTCTTAGGGCAATCACGAGTCATTGATCCTTTGAACCACGGGTAAAACATGCTCCTTTCTTTGGACTAAAACAATTCGGTGCAATGTGTCCCTCCTGACCACAGTTGAAACACACCCACTTTCCCTTTAAACATACTCTATTATGGTTCTTCCCGCACGTCCCACAAGCTTCAAATTTCTTCTTTGGTTGACTTCCTTGTTGTCCTCCCGCAGTCGAATTCTCGCTCCACTTCCTCTTATGATCATACTTCAACGTTACTTCCACCAAATTATTTTCATTCTCATTCTTCCTCTTCTTACATTTTGGTTGTACTTGGTCAAGGCATCACTTCCACCTTCCGTGATAATTGCCTTTTCGGACTGTTGTAAAAATGTTTTTAATCGAACATTGAAACCTTGCTATATGTACCTGACCGGTATCAATCCTTGTTCGAACCTTCTCGCCTTACGCTCATCAGTATTAACTTGATAAGTGGCAAACCTTGCCAATTCGTTAAACTTCACAGCATATTCTGGCACCATCATAGTTCCTTGTTTCAGCTCCAGAAATTGCACCTCCAACTAATTCTGAGAACTCACTAAAAGTACTTTTGAAAGCCACCTTAAATCTATCCCAGCTTCACTTGACATGAACGTTTGCGCAATCTTACGATTCTCGTTAACTCTAGCAATCCTCGTTAACTCTAGCGCCTTCTCCATTTCCATGATACAGGTTTGGGCTTCCATTGGATTCATAGACCCTTGAAACTCTGGCGGTCCAACCGCTTTAAATTCCTTAAAGGTTGTGACTTGAAATTGTGGTTGATTCATAAGTGCACCCGTCAACAGGATCACCAACTGCTAAACCGGATTAGCGTTGGCCTCGTTATTATTATTATTAGACCCTTTAGGAGGTGGTTGTTGACGTGGTTGTCTTCTTCTAGGAGGCATTTTCTGTTAAAATTTACGCTTATTAGTTCATTACTCAACTTCTTGATTATTTGAAGTTTAACTTAAACATTCTAAGATTAAAGCTATAACACATAACATCTCAAATAAACTTTGATATTTTATTCATTCATAACGTTTTAAAACATATTAAAGATAGCATAACCGCTATTAACATTCACTTTCCTGAACTAGACAAGTTTCAGAATTACATACTCATACTATCCCTTTATTCATCTCAAAATAAGGGATTCACAGTTTATTTACTCACTTACTTAACCACACATTATTATTATTGTTATTCTCTCTATCTAGACATATTAAGACGTTGTAAGGCTTCTCGACGCTCTTCTTCCATGATACGATATGTTGTTCTACGATCCATAACGAACCACGACAAATTCTCAAACTGAGGTGGGTAATAAAAGACTCGATCCTGGGCCCTATCAATCACAGAATTAAAGGCGTAATCCATCTCGTTCATCTTGGCTTTCTTCACTTGAACCTTAGCCTCAACATGGTCTGCACGTTGAGTCGCCTTCATCCAAGCATTCTCTGCTCTTGCACGCTTAGCTGATTCCTCTTCGAAGTCATCTTTTAATTTTTCCATGTCAGTCTTCATCTTCTCGTTTACTACCAACAAATCTTCATGTTGACCCTTTGTATGAACCAGGTCCCAGTCCGTGTTTCCAAGGCCTGAGTCGAGTTCTTAAATCTCTGCATCCTTCTGCTCCATCGTAGTGTGATGCATCTCAACCAACTCCTTTAGCTCCTCAACCTTGTCCTGTAATTCTATGTTACGATCGTATAGAGCATCATACATCTCAGCTGATATGGAGTTTGGTGGAAACTCCACAGGATCCTCTTCCTCATCATCCTCCTCTATCTCCTCAGAACTATCCTCCTCGGGATCGGTCACAGGCTCATCCTCCTGGATCAACTGTTCCCGTATAACTAGAATATCCCGGGGTTCGACATCTCTAGGTACCTGAGGTATCACTTCCCTAGCTGAACTAGATCCTCCTTCGTTAGACATCCTGACAACAAAATATTTTAAGTTTTACTTAACATTTTTCAATACTCGCGAGCACATAAGTTATTAACACATAGCACATAATGTCTTTTATTGTTTAGCTTTAATGGATACCTTAATCCATTCCTTAAAACTCGATAAGAGTTGGACACCTCTATGTTTTTTGTCTCCTTAAAGGTTACTTCCTAAGGTTTTCCCACCTAAGGTTCATAACCTAAAGCTTTGATACCAACTTGTGACACCCCCAAATTCGGGTAAATCATTCCCACAGGATTTGGTGTTCACTATCCAAAACCATTACATCTAACTACCCATAACAAAGGATAAAGACATAATTTAAATTACTTAAACAATAATCTTCCCATTAAAGGGTTACATCACCATAAAACAATCCCAGGTAATCTAACCTTAAATTTATTACATAAGTCTGCGGAATACATCATAAAATAAAACAAGTCTTATAACATAAAACATTTAAATAAACTCTCATAAATCTTCAACACTTGGACATCTTGCCCTTTCCTTTGCTAGTAGATGGATCATCGACTTTCTCAACTTTAGATGCAGTGTTAAATGCAAGAGTGAGCAAATAATTGCTCAATGATATAAAGAGTAGTAATGATAACAATATGAGAATGAACAATGAATACTGAACAATAATGAACTTGTTCTACGAATCAAAAATAAAAAATAAGATCGAATTTAATATCTGAGGGTCTTAAGACCACGAACTATGTCTCCGATATTTAGGTATTATACCCTCAACCTTAATAGCCATTTAGACTATACAGACCCTTCTTAACGTACTTAGGGGGATTAGCCCTTTGTACCATGTATTGTGCACAAACATCTAAACGTTACATGTACAAAATCCCTTATGCTAGGGTTGTTCATCTCAGTTTGAATTTAGAATTTTCGCACTTAAGAAAGTTTAGCTCAGAATTAACTTATCAGTGGTTCTAGAATTTTAGAACACTATTTTATAATAGATTAGTTCAATCAATAAGAGTTTGCTTACTACCGGAAGGTTTAATACAACAATATAGAATTGAACAAGGTTATTCAAAGTAAAGATCGAATAATAACAATATACAATTGAGTAGACATGGTATACATGCAAAGTAATGGATTCAAAAGAATTAGAACAACATATGCTTTGAATAATATTAACAAGAAATAGGAATGTGAAACTCGTTCGATGTAATGAATTAGGTTACAAGAGCTTATTCAACCATACATAAGTATAGAATCAATAGGTTTGCTCAATAAAAGTTTAGGAAACTTGCATTCAATACGAAGAGAATGAAGTTAGAAAACTTGCATAAGTATAACAAAACAACGAAAGGTAAACCTTGCTGAATAATAAAGTAGCATATGTTAGGGAACTTGCCTTGAATGTAAGCTACACAAGTGTAATAATGTTCTCCAATTACCCTACGCATATCATTGGAATTGCAATAACAATTAGTTGTATTAATATTAGCTTTATGGGTTTAACCCGTCATTTAGGTCATAACCTTAACTTAACATCTAACCATGTTGGTTAACATCCTTAACGAATCTGAAATCTCACCATGATCTAACTTAACTTTATTATTCATCTCTAACTTTTGAAAACATCACATTTAGTTCCATTATATAGCTTATTCAAATAATCACTTAAAAATCTTCACACTTTGTATTACAACACATTGAAATATGTTATTGTAGTCCACATTATGTTTTAATCATCATTAACATGTATGTCACACAAGACTAAGTCCATGAATTATAACCTACAAATAAGCAGAAATCACTGCCTAGGCTCAAGGCACGGTGTAAGACCCCAACTTATTATAAATAAAATTAAATTTCTCTATTTATTATCTTGAAATAATAAGGAGTTAATTTGATATAATACTTTGGTTATGGGTGAAATGTGTAAATTTTTTAAATTAAGCAAGTTGTTATAAAATAATCATTGTTGTCGGGGAATATTCGTTTGGTCGTGGAATATTCTTTTTGTCGGGAATATCCGTACGACGGCGCAGTCATTTGTGGGCCCTATAACAGAATAACGGTCAGATGAAGAAAATGACAAATTTAAATTTTTATAAATAACGGCATAATTGTTACTGAATTAACAACATTAGATTACCCTTAGTTAAAATATAATGTACTGGCGTGGTTGCACAAGAAGACACGGTATTGCACGATATTTTTGAATTATTGATTCTTACGTAAGAAAGCACTACTCAATAACTGTTACAGTAATTACTATTCAATAATTTATTTTATTTATTCAATAATTGCTGCGTTGATATTTTATATTATTGTTGTTTTAATAATTGTCACGACACAATATTTTCTATTATCAAATCAATAATTCATATTATTTGAATAATATTATTAGATAGCATTATTGACAATGTCTAGAAAGTTACATCGAGGAGAGGTTTGATCACCTAATTGCGGCGCCAGAAGAGAGAAATCTTATCTGAAAGCCCCTCTTCCTGGGAGCGGCTTGGTTGTCATTATTGTGATTCTCGTAATATTATTTGTGAATAATTAATTATTAATTTATATGATAAGAAAATATTTATTTTATGTGGATATAAATGAAGGAATTTTAGCATGAAATAATTGTTGAAAGTTTGGCATAATTTTGTGGAATTGCAATTATTTCTCCGATAGAATATTCATTCAAAATATTATTATAATATTTTATAATGGTTTAAATAATAATATTATTGTTATAATATATATATATATATATATATATATATATATATATATATATATATATATATATATATGCATGTGATTAAAGAGAAGGAGTGAGCAAATTGTATAGCGTGTCAGTTGTTTTCCTAAGTTGGTTGGTGGTGGAGTAATGCTTGCAACTTGTTTTCAAAAGTAATACATGAAGCTGTCCTTTCTTTTTTTTCAAAGTTGGCTTATTCATCTTCTTGCAAAGCTTGTTTCAAAAGGGTGGGCCCTCTATAAGGAAAAAAATGAAAGTTAGGCTTGAATAGAAAAGTTAGGCAGAAGAAGAAGAAAAAATAAAATTTGGCAGAAAGTTTTGTTTTATAATTCCATCCTGCACTATAAATAGAGGGATAACCCTCCTTCCTCAATTACACTTTCATAATCATAAATTCTTATTCTATAGTATTGTGAGTATTTTTCTTGAGTATAAGAATACTTTGAGCGTAGTTTTTCTGCAAGATTTTCTCAGAATAATATCCGATATTCCAGTCAAATCCAACTTCTACTAAGGTAAAGGATATTATTTTATTGCAATACTCGTGAGAAATATTATTTTCTTTCATACTCCATATTACGTAAGCAATATTGTTTCATCTCGCATTCCTAAGTTTGAACTTACTATAGTAAGTATTGCTTGTATAATTCCTGAAATGATTAGAAATTTCGTTTCATCTAATATCATTTCATAGGAATATTGGTCTGAACTTTTTAATTAAATTTGGAACTTTTCATGATGGGTACTGCTCACGATTCTTCGTTCACTTGCATCATCGCTTTTTTCTTGCTCATTCACATCTTTCATTCACAAAAGAAAAAAAAAATTTCTTCCAAGTTATCTATTGTGATCCTTATTCTTGAAATTGAATCCATGTTTTGATCTTCATTCTTGAATTTTACTCCATTATGGTTTATTATGGAGTATTTTTAAACTTGAATTATCTAAAGTATGAACCTCTAATCTTTGTCCTTTTGTCTCACTGGATTCATTCTCTAAAATGTTTTTCATTATCCTCAATCCTTAATGATGATACTTGATGAATATCTTTGGCCTGTAGTGCAAAGATGTATGATTACCTGATGAATATCTTTGGCCCGTAGTGCAAAGATGAACAGGTGTTGAGATGAACATGACCAACTGGTGATATAAATGAATATCTTTGGCCCGTAGTGCAAAGATGAATATTTGATTCAAGATGTATATTGATTGATGTTACAGGGATAAAATATTGATGATGGACTTTTAAATTCATAGATGATAGTAGATTTCATTCTCTACTTAACTCTTCTAATGAATTGTTATTTTCGATGCAAATATTGATCTAAAACTGGTTGTCCATTATATTTTATCTGATTTGTTAAAGGCTAACGATAAATTGTTGTTCTTTATCTTAGTCATAATATTCTTTACTGGGCTAGTTGAGCTCACCCTTTTCCTTTTTGTTCCATTTTTCTTCCCAGGAGGTGAGAATATAGGAGGAACCAGTCGGGGTAAAGAGTGATGGTTCTAGACAGTTATTTTAGCAGTCCTCACTATTTTTGTAAAATAGTGTATCAATAAATGTAATAAGGACTTATTTAAGTGTGGATATTGTCTAGAAGACAATATTGGTATTTAAACTCACAGCATGTGTGTTGTCGTATTTTGCACGACAATTGTAATAATAAAAGTTGTAGTTGTTTCTGTACCATGTATTTGACGACTCAGAATGGGTGATGTATACCTATTTTGGAGGCGTCACACACACAACCTTGTATCTTGATTTATCTCATGCTTAACTGCCACCTATGCCTTATTATAAGAATCACAAGAATCCTGAGAAGGCTACTGGCCTTGCATTTACTTGAATTTACTGCCTCATGGTCCCGCTGTTGCGCCACACCCCTGCATGTGTAAACCGCAATGTACTCATACATGCCTGACTCCAAAAACCAACCCAATTCCTACAGAAATTCATGAAACTTACATCTAAACCATGTAATAACATCAATAAACATGCTATTCACCACTTCAATTACATAAACATTACATATACACAAATTTAAAGAATAAAACTATAATTTTCCAAATTTCACCAAATTTTACACTTTTAGCGAATTCGATCGCCACGACTTCATTTCTTAACCAATTACCACGATTCAAACTATGCCGCTTTCGTTTCTTAACGTACTAACACAATCCAACACCAATTTGCAGATTATAGCACATATAGGACATGAAATTTTGTACTTTCTAAAGCTATTTTTCAAACATAAACACTGTTATTCATTTTTTCTTCCTACAAACCAATTTCACGTGTTTGAAAATCAAATATCACTCACATATGATTATTAATAGTTTATAAACCATACTTGCAAGTATATATATCAATCCAACACAACTATCAATTTACAATGGATAATCACTAAGAAATCAAAATATACAAATTAGAAGCAATTTACCTTGATTTAGCAAAGTGTTTAGCAACCCTTCTCTTTTTCTCTGTGATTCTCTCCTCCACACCAAGCTCTCCCTCTATTCTCTGTGTTTCCCCCTTCTCACTAAACCCTCTCTGAACTTAGCCTTAGAAAAATAGACACGTAATAATTTACTGACTCCCACTACCCCATTAACGTCAGTTAAAAATATAATACGTCTGTGTCACTTAAATTAGGCCAAAGGCCACAAGGCCTTGTTTGACTAAACACATAATTTTCATACTAGTTTATTTTAATAATATTATATTATATTATTTCACTTGTCACACTTTAATTTAGTTAATTTAAATAACTTACAATAGTATTCATAATTATTTTTTGGTATATGATTAATAAATTATAATATATCTAATTTAATTATTAAATTAGACTAGAACATCACTTTATTTAATTAATTTATTTATTTTAATATTAAACAATTTATTTAATTTAATTATTTCATTAAATTAAATCCTTAAATAATAAAATTACCATTCATTAATTTAGTTAGCACGCATACTCAACTAAATTATTACATCACAATTCATCAAATATTTATTTATCTCAATAAATAAATTATTTAAAATATTTATTTAATTCAATAAATATTAACATTAAATTACAAATTTCTTGATCGTTACATTCGTCGCTTGGGTGACCTGAGTTTCTTCCTCGGCATTGAAGTCACTCGGACTGTCGGTTCTCTCACTCTTTCCCAAGCCCGGTATGCTTCCGACTTGCTTCGGAAATTCAATATGGCCTCATGCAAGCCGTCCCCTACTCCCCTCCAAGCACATACTCGATTATCTAGTCATGATGGTGACCCTTTGCAGGATGTTACTATGTATCGTATTATGGTGGGTGGTCTTCAGTATCTCACTTTGTCACGCCCAGACATTGCCTTTGCCATGAACCAAGTGTGTCAATTCATGCATTCTCCCTGTACCACGCATCTTCAAGCTGTTAAACGGATTTTTAGATATCTGCAAGGTACAATAACACATGGTCTCTCTTTTCACAAATCCAATGATTTGACTCTTCGGGTATTTTCCGATGCTGATTGGGCTGGTGATCCGGATGATAGACGCTCTACTACTGGAGCTTGTGTTTTTTTTGGCCCAAATATTCTCTCTTGGACTGCCAAAAAATAAGCTACTATTTCTCGGTCTAGTACTAAAGCTGAATATCGGGCTCTCGCTACCACTGCCTCTGAAATCCGGTGGTTTATATTTTTGTTCCACGAACTCGGTATTTCCATTCCCGGATCCCCACACCTTTACTATGACAACGTTTCAGCGCTGCACATAGCACGTAATCCCGTGTTTCATGCACGCACTCGTCACATCGAAATCGATTATCATTTTGTTCGGGAACTAGTTGCAAAAGGCCACCTCTCAATCAACTTTGTTCATTCTGTGTCTCAACTAGCGGACATTTTTACAAAAGGCTTATCACGTCCCCGATTTCTATTTTTATGTTCCAAGCTTAACCTCCATTCCATACCGTTGCGCTTGAGGGGGTGAAAACATACCATAATTTCCTGATTTGACTTTTGTAAATCTCTTAGTTAATGTATCCCTTAATGTTAGCATAGCATCCCTTAATGTTAGCGTAAGTTATTGTATTAATCCCTAAATTATAGCCTTAGGTGATTCTCCCTTATATATATATATATATAGGTCTGATGTATCTTGTACAACCAAGGAAGCTAGAACAGAAATACAACGGGTTTAATTCCTGTGACATCTTGTCTTTCATCTGTGATATCATGTCTTTCAGTTGTCATGGCTTTTGCGTGAAGCAGTATGAGGTTCTCGTTAGCAAAATTGCAATTATCAAAGGCGAAGCATTTTTAGGGTCTCTTCAACAAAATTCCAATTATCAAAAAAGATTTTAGAATATTTGTGGAGTACGTATTCACACGACTCTTCGTTATCAATTTTTGGAAAACTTGATAAATTTCTTATATATTTGAAAATTTTAGAGCATTATCCCCCACACCCCTCCCTCCTAAATGAGTTAAATAACACAGCAAAAAAAGAAAATAAAATTGCAATGTTTCTTTAGTGGTTCTCCTAATGGTTGGTTAATTCAGATTTCAGACACTAAACCTTTAGTCCAGTCTCAATTTTGTTCAAAACTATAAACTAATAATCTAATACTGGTAACAGAAGACAGCATTAGAGAAATTAATTTCATTATATGTCGACAAATCTATGAAGAAAACTCGGACCAAAATGCTCTTGGGCCACTTGGTCTTTTCGATGCATCATATAGAGTAGTCTCCTCACATTAATCTAGTTGGACATCTGATTTGCAATAAGCTTTCTTAATCCTTTCAACCTAGGAAGAACAGCAACTCATCACCCTTTCAACCTCGATCTTCTTTACTGTAACTCTCCTTCTCCGAAATAGAAAGAGAGATTATACAAAAACACAATATAACTGATGAAATTTTAACAAGGCTCTAAACCACAAAAGAATAGTCTTTATAACTAATAAATATCAAAAGACAATCCATACTAAATGCCAAATTGGCTCAAACCTAAGATAATTATTACGACTCCAAATAAATCAATGTACCACAACCTAAACAGAATATCTAAACCATTAGATAAAAGAGAGCTCTCATCACACTTGCCCTAGACCCCCCTGATTATTTGCAGGAAGGAAAAACATAACATGAACCAAATGCCCAGTACGAATATAGAGTACATAAATAATGAACTAAAATAATTAACTCAATCAAATGAATTGAACTGAAACTAACAAAACTAACATAACGAAATAATAGACTGAATCAAATGGTTGGGTGTTATTTCATATCGAGCTCAGAACAAAACAGAATATACTTTGTCACACATGCAAGTCAAATAATGCCACACAAGCAAGTGAAAATAATGTTACACAAGCAAGTCACACAGATTGTACCGCGAATCCAAATGCATGTAAATTGGAAAGTGTTTGACACAAACATCACCATTCTACAGAACAGAGAAAAACATAAAACTAAGGTTTACCCATACGCCTCCCACAACAAAATCACCAAAAAAGCCAACCCCCACCGGAGTACAAAACGGATCTGTTGTGGGTGATCACACCACCGCTATGAAGGTGTGTCGTGCCTCGATGACAAAAAACATGCATCACAGTACCCCATTGGTAGTTATAGCTCAGGTATACCTATACATATAGTATACTTTGGAGCTTAGAAATGCGTTTGACATTCACTCATTAGGAGTGGAAGTCGAATAGTCCCCATTCTGAGACTCTTACTACTGGATGCTATGTCTCTCACTTAGGTCGGTGCCAATGACTTGAGTACGTTCTTTTTTGAGGATTTTTCTCCTGGTATCTCTACATGTTCTTCGAGTGCATACTTAGATTACTATTGAACATTTTCAACAGTGGTTTTAGAGAATGATTGAAGAAGATAATGCTTATGAGCGTTTTAGAGATGTCATCCTAGGTCTTTACAAACATATTAGTTCATTTCTCGGGCTGCATCGTGATTGGGTGCATCTTCAATGCCGATGACTTGAATGAACTGACATCAATTAATTCTGGCATTGTCTTGTTGGTAAACTGTTACCAAGATTCTGAGTCCAATTACCATGGAAGATTAGAGGAAGTGGTTGTGCTCAATTATCCCGGGGGTAAAAGGTAGTTACATTTAAGTGTCGCTGGCTTTATACTGGAAAGGGAGTTAAAGTTGATCGTAATAGAATTGTCACAGTAAATATAAAGTCAAAAATATAGTCTGATGGCGTATTTGTGTTAGCTAGTCAAGTGACTCAAGTGTATATTTGTAATGTTATATTTATTATTGCAGGCTCTAGCCAGCGCCATCGTCCGAGAGCACCTGTTGGACCATCTCATATGGGCACTGACTTGAACGACGAGATGTTCCAAAAGGTTATGACGGGGATGTCGGAGACGTTTGGTACAGATCCGATATTCTGTCGTCAGGATTTGCCTATCCGTGCTCGTCTTCACCAGCTTGTTTATGACATTGCAACAAGGGCTACCATTGAGGGTATGGATATCCATCTAGAGCAGTTCACCACGATACGCGACGAGGTGGTCCGGGTGGTGGTTACCCTACTATCTAAGGCTTTTGAGTCGATGCTAAGTCAACCCCCGACTATTCAGGTATTCTTTTCATTTTAAGTTGTATATTCTCCATGTTATTTAATTTTCATTTACTTATCTATTTAATTTTCAATTACAGACTAATAAGTTATATTTTTAATTGTATCAACAGGTGGCAATCTTTGAGTAAATTTGGTGATCTTGACTAAATTTGGAGATACTGGATTCATGAAATGAGGGATGATGGCAATGATTTTCAGACACCAGAGCAACAACGTCAACTCCCGCCCGATGATCCTCCTCACAATGGTGATAAGTTTAGGTTAATTTTTTTGTATAATATTTACTTGGAACTTAATTTTTTGTAAATCATTGTAGTTTAACTTGATTCTTTGTAAATCAATGTATTTTAGTTTAGTTATGTAAATAATTAAAGTTATTTTGATTCTTTATAGTTTATAACTTATCATAAATTAGTTTATATATTAACTTGTTGGGAACGTTATATGTTGTTGGTATAGTAGTTATATATAAACGTTAAAACGTGTATATATGTTGTAATTAAAGCATTTACATATGCTATAATATATAGATTACTGTATGTGTTGTTAGGATAAAGTAGGTTACATGTACAAAAATGCCCGAAAAATGAAGAAAAAAAAAAACCAATATTTTCGACATAATAGGTTAAGTCCAACAAAATTTCCATCGAAAATGAAGATTTATAATTACTAATATAAAATTTATTTTTGACAAAATATTTATTATTTTTGATGGACATTCCGTCAGAATTAAAGATCCATACACGTGACACATGTAAATACTATTATCGATGGAATTAGTTCGTTGTAAATAATTTTGTAGGAAATAGCCTATCTTTGACGGACCTTTGGTCAGCCAAAATTCCGTCGCAAATACATAATTCCGACCGAATTTTTGATGTTTTTATCTCCGACCAACTTTATTACAATTGAATTGTCAACAGAATTCTCTGTCGAAAATAAGATTATTCCGACGGAATAAGCTTATTTTGGACGAAAAATTCCCTCGAAATTAATCTTTTTTCCTGTAGTGCCCCCACCTCTCCTCCCTCCAACTGTTAAGGTGGCACCAGAAGGCTAAGAAGAAAAGGTCTAAGAAAACTGATGGGCCTGCTAAAGAGAGTGACCCAACAAAGTTGAAGAGGCAACACACCCCCAGACCCCCTTGAAATGCGGATATTATAAGAAATGGGGCCATAAAAGTAGAACCTGTCCTGCAAAGGTATTGCTTGTTTATTTTAAATATTTTTTGTGGTGTAATAAACTTATTTATATAAGATCTAATTTGGCGTGTTGTTCTATTTACAGAAAAGAGATAAAGGTCAAGGTGGAACTAGTGGGAGCCAAACACACGAGGAAAACAGTGCAGTTCCAAGCAGTGCAGTTCCCCAATCTTCTACACATGCATCAACTAATAGGCCCAAGAGGACTGCAAGGAAGAGGACTACTACTTCAACTTCAACTCCAACTCCAACTCCAACTCCAACCCCAGCTGCTACAGCTATTCAAACAACAAGTTTTGCTCCTACTCCAACTACAGGTTCTAGTTCAAGTCAGGGAAGTCAAGCAACACATGTTGGTGTCTTTAGGCCATTCATGTAACGACCCCAAAAATCAGGACTAATTCTATTCCCGATCTTGTGCGTTAACATATAACATCACTTTCATTTACCGTCAATAATCAATATTATAATTGACGAAAATTTTATATTCTAACACTTTTTTTAGCATTCAAATTTAGTTAAAGTAAAAAAAAAAACAGTTACTTTAAAACTTTTCTCATAACTAGATAAAGTCCACACTTCCCAATACATTTTCCATAATCCTTCTGTCCGAAGTCGCAACCTTTATCGTCTATACTTAATTCTCAAAATCATATGCATACTATGATATATCTCAAAACGTCATATGTCAATGTTAAGTTCAACTTACTATATAAAATTATCCTTCTAAATCCTCATCACAACACATCTCCCATCGAATTGTATTTGCAATAATGTACATGAATACTTTACAATTCAGATTTTTATTTAAACGAAGATCTTTATGATGAAATCTTTATGAGTAAGTTGAAATACATGTTTTGGATTGAAATATTATATGAATTGTTAAGTCAAATTATGACCGAAGTTAATTGAGTGTGGAACACAATTTATTTGTGATATATGATGTGGAAAATGATAACCTTGATAAACATATGAAGTATGATATAATGTGAAGAATTGGTAAGCAAAAGTATAAAAATGCATATTATGAGATGTATGAAGTATATGTAGATGCGTTGCATAAGTTTTATGATGCAAATATATCATGCATAGCATGAGCAATATGATGCATGATTGGAATGCGTAGTATGTATGAAATGTGATGCATGAAAACTGTTAGACTTGTTGGGCCGTCGTGCTCAAATTTACAAATAATTTACAGATGAGAGTTGATTTGTCAAAGGATTATAGCAATGAAGATTCGAGACGCGACACGATTAGAAAATATGTATTGTTTCGTTAAAAATTAGCTTGTATATGTAACGCCCCCAAAATCGGGACAATTTCTCTCCCCGATCTTGTGCGTTAATATTATCATGCTCTAGCTTTAAAACATTATTTAATGTTAAAATAACTAAAAATGCGAAATAATTTTTTTTTCTTTCTGCTAGTCATTCATTTCCTGAATCGCAATCTTTACAATTCTTCTTTATACTGAAATCATATTTATTATATGACTTATTTAACCTGAGTAGATATGAAAATATATATATACAATTCATTCTTTCAAACATATCCCCCTTTTAGAACAAATATTCTTCATCTATCGAATAATTCACAAATTTAAACATCTGTGATTTACACATGAAAATACCATCAAATGATTCAACACAATCTCAATTAAATCACTAGTCTTCTTTTCATGCGCTCCTAATCACGATAGATCGCATCCTAACTTTAACCTGCAAATTAAGCAAGATTGAGCACGACGGCCCATCAAGTCTAACAGTCTATCATGCATCATGTAGCACATAGGTTTCACATTCAGTTCATGCATTTATATTCTTGGTGTTCAAGCATATTACAAATGCATTATCACATTTATGTCATGTTGGTAGCAACATACATACCATAACATACTACACATGTCATGTACCTGTCATTCATTGCACATATATATTGAGTTCCCCGACTCAATTCAATAATTAGCCATAATTTGACATTCATCATTCACAAAGCAAATAATGCAGTTCATAGGTATTACATACTTATAAACATAAGTCATGCTAACAGTTATCTATAACAATTATAAGTCCACATAAATAAACTGAGAAACTTGCCTTGAGTGTTGTTTAATGTCATAACTTATCTGCTCTGTGATGATCCTACACAAATTGAGTATACGTACATACAAACATTAGTTTCACATACTAAATTCACATACTCAATGCAAACTAATTTTATTTTACATCAATTATAATCTTTTTGTTCTTGTCTTAAAACCATTCCACGTTTCTTTAGAAACTTTAGTCCATTATAACCCTTTTATACCCAAAAAGGTTCTCTCATGACTTTAGTATATAAATACTTTACATTTGAAGCATAAACCATTCATATCCCATTTTAAGAACATTTCTTGTCTTTATTTGAAAACTCGGGACCATATGGTTCATAAATAGCTTTTATTGCGTAAACATAGTTTAACTCATCATTTCTTTATTTTTATTTTTTTGTAATTTTTTTTAGGCCTTTTTGATAATTCATGAGTAAAATCATGCCATCGCCACCTACGCGAATGCTTTGTTTCATTCGTAGCTTAGCTTCACATTTATTCTCGTGAATAATTCACATTTCTACTTCGCATATATTTTAAATTCATATATACGTCATTAGGTAACTCCATGTTCAAAATCTTCGTTTCAAATTTCAGAATATAATTTTAAACGGGTTCGTTCATTTCGTTTAGTTCCATACCCGTTTTACATATTATTTCTCGGCTTACGTTTGCGTAAACATGTAAACTTATATTTGCATTATATTTTTATCGCTTTGTTTACGCTTGAGAAGAATTTCTATGCCATATGATCATTTTATAACATTTATACATCTTTCTCGGTGTTTTGCTATGTGTTAAACTGTCATAAAACTACCCAAACGCGTTTAGGAAAAACTGCATGTCAAAAGCCCATGGCTTGACACACCTATATAGTACACATGAGATTACTATATAGCTTAGTTCTAATATTTTTTTTTTTGCAACTTTAATCTAACTTGAGGTTTCAAACCCAATTTTCTAATCTTAACTCTACTCATAGCAATATATTTGTCATATACATTCACAACATTAATTTTTATTATTTTTCAATCATTTAGTAGCTTAATAAACATATTTTTCTGTAATTATATACAACTTAATCCATTTAGTACATAACTATCTCTTATACTAGCTTTATGTTGCAACTAGGACCATTTGTAGTTCCCTTCATATCAATTACATTATGTAATTAACTTAAACTTGTATTTTCTTATTTAAATCCACATTAAAGTTATTTACAATATTATATATTTAACTATTTTAGTCATTTATTTTACTCATAAAACATCATGTTCAAAATAAATTCAATATATCAAAATAGATCCAAGATGCCAATCAGTTAAGCAAAGCCATCCAAGTCAGCTGCTGCAGCGCAGCGCGTAACGCGCGCGCGACTGCAGCTGCTGCTGCCCACAGTCAACTCATGCCAACCTGCCTCCTTCTCCATTTTCTAACTTGCAACACACAAAACCAATTGCACTCAATCTTAAATATGTTATAGTTGGTACATTGTAGTATTTTAAAAATATATATAACTTAGCAATTCCAAACATTCTAGACAGGTTTACTGGAAACCCAACTGCCCCTACTCATAACATTCACAGCAGCACAGCAGCGCACGGCTGCTGCTGCCCATCTTCGCGACGCAGCCACTTTGCCAATTTTATAACTTTTAGTCCACAACTCCAATTAATCTGATTTTTGGATATGTTATACATGGCATACCAAAGTATTTTTAAAAAATATTACCCAGTAATTTTAGACCTCTTAGGCAGCCTAAAACAGGCCCCAAAAATGTCCACTCGCAACAGTTTTCATCTTTTTTTTTTCCAGATTTACCCTCTTTCGCTAAAACAGTCATAACTTTTTCGTTTTAAAACATTTTTAGGTGATTCTTGAGCCCACGCGAAGCTAATTTCCGGGACTACAACTTTTATTCTTTAACCTTTTCCAAATTCTAAACACAGAATTCCAGAAATTCCGTGTAAAGGGACTGACCCGGGTTGGTTAGACAGTTTTGACGCGACTACTTTGAACAGTCATAACTCTTTGCTCCGAAGTCGGTTAGTCCGTTCTGGAGTCTATGGAAAGCTTATTCAGTGTAATATAATATACCAAAAGACCAAAATTTTCTGAAAACATATACTAGACCCGAAATTGGCCTCAAGGTCAGTAGCCAAACTAGTTTTCGATTTCTAACATGTTTAGAAATTCTTTAAACTTGCTTTGGGCTTGATTTGATTCACCCAATTAGCTTAATTAACATTTTAACACATATATAAAGGTTACTTAGCCCCAAGCTTTGCTTAATTTTTGATTTTTAAGCATTAAACCTCTTTGAGGTATTTTATCAAACATTATGTGTGCATAGTTTATTTTCCAGATTTTCATGTGTTGGTATATGGTTCAACCATATATTTCCATCCTTATTTCTTCGCACAACATATACAACATCCCCCCTTGCCAATTCACAGCCCAACATAGCAATTATATCATCAGACATATATGTATTTACTTACTTTCTCATTAACATAATATGAACAAACAAATTACCTCTTGATTGATACGATCCTAAGCTTGACGATGAGAGAATACCAGTTCTTCTTGCCACTAGTAGCTCTAACTTCTCCCCTAGTTCAGATGCTAATTTTTCATTTCCTCTACTTCCCTTGACATGCTACTTTGAGAATGAAGATTGATTTTATATTTCTTTTTTCTTCTTTGGTTCAGATGGAAGGCATGGCATAGTAAAGGAGCAAAGATTGTTTTTCTTGACTTTCTTTTTTTTTGGAACAAATGGCAAGGCTTAGAGCTGTTCCTCCCTTCTCTTTTTGGATCGGATGGACAGGGAATGGATGTGCTTCGTTTTTTTTTTTCTTCTTCTTTCTTTCTTTGGGTCAGATAGAACGTAGGGCATGGAGAAAGAACAAAGGAAATTTTGCTCGTCTTTCTTTTTGAAACGAAATGAACCAAGGAGTAGAGTACTATTCTTATTTTCTTTCCTTTTCTTTTTGGACGGATAGAAAGGATCAGGGAATGAAGAAGGAACATGGCATAGGAGGAGTAGAGAAATGCCAACTCCTACTTGAAATATACTTAGTCAATTTTTTATAAGTTGGTCACCCAACTTGAGAGTCTTCTCTAGTCTTCTCCTCGTCTTTAAAAGCTTGCAAATCACCCCCTGACATATTCTTAACATGTTCTCAGATATTCTTTAGCATATTCCTTAAGATATTTTCTTAAGTTTCAAATATTAGGTTTTTAACCCTAAGATTTTCTTAAATCGCACAATTCTCTCTTAACTTTCATAATTCACTTTCATACTCTAGTTATTTAATTACCCAATCTTAATAACTTAATTTAGTCAAATAAGTTACTACATAAATCTCCTTAATTTATTTTACCCTATTGGAATCATATAATTTACATAACTCATCTTTGATATATAAATTATATGAAATATAACATAACACACTCCAATTACATATTTATTTTATAATTGTAAAATAAATATGCTACACATAATTTCTTATGTAAATACAATTATTTATATACCCAAGATATTATAATATAATATCCTTACCTCTTTATCATAAATTCAAGTAAGAATTTATTTACTTTCTTAAGATATTACGATAAACATAATATCTTTTCTTTATTAAATTAATTTTATATAAGAATTTATTCTAATACTCTTGGGTAAAGTATATATAAATATTATATGCTTAACCCGCCTCTTTTTACCTCATTACGCAAATTGTTCCCAACAATTTTATTTCTCTGCGTAATAAATATATATTTATATTTATCACCTTGCAAATATTCTTTATAATGCACATGTACTCACATCACATATAGAAAATAAATAATAAATTTATTCTCTCACCTTATAAATTGTTTATATCAATTTATTTACATATAAATAAGCATAACTTAATACATTTACCTTATAAATAAAAATTTATTCAAGAAATAAGATATTATAATTAAAATAATATATTTTCTTTATTAAAATAATTCAACTCTAAAATTTATTTTAATATTATTTATTTAAAGTATACAATAATTCTTGTATACTAATTACTTTCTTTTCCTTTCTATAAATTGTTTTCAACAATTTAACTATAATAAATATAATAATATACTTACTACATTAAAAACATACATACATTATGTCCAATAATGTAATACATGATTTCTTCAATAAAAGGGTGGTTATACATTAAGTATATATTTAATGCCACCAATTCACCACATTAAAATAATTTAATATTATAGATTATTTTAATTCTACCCATCTCATTTCCTTTAATAAATTGCCCCTACAATTTATTTACATATAATAAATATATAATACCAATATATTTATTAAGCATAAGCATCACAAATTGCATAGTTCATACCCACTTATGCAATATAATATCATACAACATATTATCTAATATGAATTTTATTTATTAAATTCTTATTTTAATATTACCCAAAAATATGAATTATCACATTCTTTTCCCCTTATAAGGATTCCGTCCCCGGAATCACAATACCGAATCATTATTAATCGGTTTAGATCTTATTCTTTCTCGTAACCTTATCGTTGAATCATTTCAATGTACCATTTCCTTAGATTTTTAAATAAATCATCTATTTTCATTTTAGGCTTTAAATTTTAACTCTTAATTTAATCATTCAAGATTTTCTAAATTTTCGGGTTGTCACAATATCAAGCCAAAACGACTTGTTGTATTGAAAATTTATTGAGCTGTACCTATTTGAGTTATTCAATAAATAAAGGTGGAATAAAAGTATTCGTGTTGAATATGAGCATATAACTTTACAACTACTTTGTAAAGTAGATTCATATAATGGCAGTGCTGTATAAAGGACAATGTATATTGAATATTTAATTATTGAATTACATTGCGAATATTCAGGAAATGATTAAAGTCAAGAGTTGAACTTTACGTTCACATAGAACTTTTTCAAAATGGATCATGGTATATACAATCCTGAATATTGGTACAGATGGTAAAGGTTGCGAATTTTGGAACTGAGAAAAGATTTAAACAATTGAGTTTTAATATCCATAGTGGTATTTATTGTAAGAATAAAAGTTAGATCGTGATACAAATTCAAGGTACGAAAGAAAGTTATAAAAAGTTTAAATTTATCTGCCTTTTATGAATTATAATATTGATTTGTGAAAAGCAATGAGAATGAAGTTTTTGTTAACGCACAAAGTCGGGAGCAAAAATTGTCCTGATTTGGGGTCGTTACAGTTGATTTTGGGGTTGTTATAGATAAGGCTATATAATAAGCAAATAGTTTGGGTTCGATTCGTATTCGCTCTACTAAAAGTTCGATTCGGACTCGATACGAAATATAAATGATTTAAATATGAGCAAATTTTAAAGTTCGATAAATTACTCAAACTTCCTCAAATTGCAATTTTCTATTGATACTCGGATGATATTCGTCCGAAAAGTTCAAACTGTTCGGACTTGGTCAGAGATCGTGCTCGACTCAGTAGCTAAACGTGTCTCAATCAAAATCTTATTTTATACTCGATAAATTTTATGAACTAAATCTGAGCAATTCAAAACTCGACTCAACTAGGTTCATTTACACCCTTAGTTAGAGAGATCATATATGTACAAGATCTTATTAAATGCGAGATCATATTTCTCCTTAATATCTATGTATCTGGTCTGTGTTGTCAAGCACTTCAAAACTTCACCTTTGTAGAACTTATAACCAGAACCACAGCAGCTCTAAACAAATAGCTTGGCCAGCTGAGCTGAAAAAGATTGTTACTAACCAGCCAGTGCAAGTACATATCATAAACACCGTCGATTGTCAACCCTCTGAACACGCCGGTGAACAGTATGCTCTCATATTCATTCACATGTTCCATTTGATACCTACACCACATGAGAGTTTAGTAAGTTTTGAATGACATTTTCTATTTTATTTATTTATTTTTATAGGAAAAACCAAATAATTACATTTTAGGTTAACGAGTACCAAAAAAGTTCTCTTATTTTGTTATTATAGTCATCAATTTCTTCCTTTAGTACTTTAATATGCATTTTTATCGCCTTAAAATCAAAAGCTTGAAGCTAGTTTCCACATTACTACATAATATAACTGTTTAATTTAACTATGTATATATCTTGAAATTTTCAAAATGATAATATTGTAAGGTTGGTTAATTTTCTAGTTCCACGATATGCATTTATGAAAATATTAAACAATTTATAGTGCTAATATTTCAAAAAGTGCAAAAGAATTTTTGTAGACTTCAAATTCAGTCTCTTAAAAGTGTTCAACTTTCACACATGATACGCATCCAAAACTAGATACACAGCAGAACTAAAAAAATTTAATGAAAAATTTTAACTTCCTAAGTTGGACATTTTTAATCATTAGGACGCATCAAAAATTCCCAAACAGCTATATTGGCAAACTAAAAAGAACACGAAGCAGTAAGCTAAAAATATACTCACCAAATGGACCATGCTAGAACTTCATGTTCTTGCATTTGGAAACAAAAAATTGATATGCCATCAACAGCCACTTACAATATAAATAAAATTATTAAAGAAGCGTGTCTACTTTGAGTTTGTGCACGTTTATGAACAGAAGAATCTGCGGCCTAATATCAGACCTAGATTAGTAGATAATATCATATCTAAAATCTAAAGATCTTTATTTCATCGAACATGCTTCAGTTTAATTACGATAGGAGATGAATTATTAATTACTCCATCTGTCTCATTTTAAATGTCGTTTTAGAGAAGTGTTTTTGTCTCTTAATATTTGTAGTTTGAGAATTTCAATTATGCATTAATTGCTTAGTTTTCAATATTATCCCAACTATTAAATATAACTTTGGTTCTCTCACTATTTTCTACCTAATAAATAACAACCTTTTTCTAATACAAAGACAATATAGGCAATTGATATTATATTTAAGCATGTACAATTATTTTCTTAATACTTGTGCACAACTCTAAAACGACATGTATTAAGGGACAGAGGGATAAATACACACTTAAATTAAAAAAAAAAAAAGGAAACAGAAGCACTTTTTCCGTGAAAATCCAAAATTCCAAACATTCAAAGCAATAATTCTTGAACTCATAAATCTCTCTCTCTCTCTCTCTCTCTCTCTCTCGGTTTTTTAATAAAATAGAAAGAAAGCACAACTTATTTATGTTTATTGTAAGAGTAATTGATGTAATTTATTTAATTATATGTGAGAATTTAGGACATTAATTTAGGGAATATAAATTGTTAATAAGGACATTTTAGTCGTTTAGTACTTTTATTATTCCCGAAGTAATAATAGGATTTTGAGCCTCTTTAAATAGTAATGTAATCTCCACAAGTCTCGGAGAATATAGACTATTGATATTGAATTAGTTGATTATTATTATCATTCTTACCGCAGAGATATTCTATTCATACTATAGAGGTATTTTATCTTAATGTTGATTCGTGAATTTGATACACTTGAGAGATCATAATAATTTAAACATAGTTTAAATCCTAGTTTATTTTCCCATAATTTTCAATTAATCCTTTACCTCAAATTTGTCCTACCTCAACAACTCTAAAACAGATGTAAATTTAATTGTTTTGAGAATAATAGGTAGATATAAGATGAATGGTTACAAACCTGAAGAAAAGATTAGGAAAATGAAATAGATAAAAAAAATCGATAAATGAAAAATCAAAAATAAATATAGCTTAACAGAAATACCTGATGCAGGATCATGAGTTTGTTGGCAAAATCAACAAGTGGCTTGGGGAAGCTGAGAGTCAATGGCCTCAACCGAGTTCCAAACCCTCCAACGAGAATAAGTGCCTTCATCTGGGATGCTCCTACTAATCCTGTATAAACACAGTCAGAGACTGATCAGAAGTAAGAAACTAAATAGAATGCAATTTAAAACACTATAAGCAGAAGGATTCCTATCCCCTTCATATAAGCCGAACAGAAGAAGGATGTACAATTACGGAACTCTGTATAGATATTTATATCTAAGTAGGAGCCACCTTGCTCCTTAAGTGACGAGCGTAGCTGAAAATGACACGAAATCAACAGGTGCAAAATTATGGAACTCCGCATGGATATTTATATGTAAGATGGAGCCTTACTCCTTAAGTGACGAGTGTAACTGAAAACGACACGAAATCAACTGGTGCAAAGATGAGGAGGGACACCAGTCCTAAAATTGTAAAGCCAAGTACAATGGAAACGGCCAAAAGTTAAAACGCGCATCATGTGATGAATAAATGATGCTATTATCTCATCCACTGAATTCGGGAATAACTCATCCATTGAATTAGTTCTAGGTTTAACCCATATAAATTACGGAGACTGCCACAAGATCTGGTTGCATGTAACTATTAGTTTATGAGGTAGTCAGATTATAAGTTATACTCCATCCGTCCAACTTTACTTGTCTTAATTTGAAAATACACGTTTATTAAAAGGGGTGTGGTTGTGATTTTAATATCAAAATTAATAGTGCCACTTTTTTCAATGTATGTCATGTTGTTTTCAATAATTTTTGAGGGTCTTATTAAAAAAGTAATGACAAAAATAGTATTAAAAATGAAAGAGGACAAATAAATTTGGACAAATGAAAAAGGAAATTAGGACGATGAAACTTAGACAAAGGGAGTAACTAATTTAGATGTAAAAAAGGTAAAATAATCTGTGATATTTATTCCATGATAGATTCATAACTAAATGAGTTTAGGTTAGGCACAAATACATCTCCATGGCTCATTGTACCATAAGTAATGAACTAAATCCCATTGAAAAGTTCTCCTCTTAATCTCCTCGACAGTTATCTCCAACAGAAATTCTTTCTCAACGAGTCTCTTATTTCTTAAAGAGACTCTTATAATTTCCAAACAATTTTATCCCAAGTACAATGAAGTGAATTCCTTCTTTCTTCTAATTGCTTGCAGCAATGATTCACACTAAATCAACCCTCACTACTGAATTTCAACAGTAACTGATCTTGCACATTATCCATCAATATATATATAATATTCCGGATTTGCTCAAGCATCTTATTGAAGTCTTACTTTCCCAACCATACAATTCCCTTATCTAGATAAGATTCCATGACAGTCCCATTTTCTAGCTTCCACAATCGATTAATAGTGAGCTCCTTAGTGGAGGCAGTGATGAACAATCTTGGATATTAATTGTTCTTTAAAAAGCTCAACTCACCTATCCATCTATCCACCCAAAATCTCACTGATTTGACAGTTCTAACCCTTCATTCTCATGCCTTGTTATTTAACAGTTCGTCATTTTCATTTTCAGCCCCAAGTAGCATAATGTCCTTCCACAATTTAGCTGTCATCCTTTGCACTTCTAAATTATTATGCATCATAGAGTTGGACTGCCAACTATATTTCTCAAATAGAACTTGCTTCTAAAGACTATCTTTTTCTATATTAAATCTCCACCACCACTTGCTTATCAAGGCTTAATTTTTATCTTCTAGGCAGCCAAAACCCAACCCTCCTTTAGCTCTCTACTCATACAAACTTTATACCAAACAACTTTATTTAATTTTCTTCCTTCCTCATATCCTCCCAAAAAGAAGTTCCTCCTGATCTTTTCCATTTGTCTTATCACCTTAACTGGTGCCCTAAATAAGGACATATAATATAAAGAACAATATCCAAGATTGTTCATGACTGCCTCCATTAAGGAGCTTACAGTTGAAGCTAATAGAAATTTGAGATTTGTATATTATTGCTTGTTTCATTTACAAAGAGAGGTGTCCTATATATATACATAATATAGGATCATCACCTATAATAGAATCAAGGGATATATAATCACTAAAGCTAGTATCAAGTGATTTACAAAATCACCTAAGCTAAAATCAAGAGATTACATAATCAAAGAGTTCCAAGAAATAATTATGGTAATTCAAATATAATATCCTAACTACTTGATAAATATAAAACTATCCTAAATAACAATATTATGTTATTTCTCTAATACACCCTCGCAAGCGAAACGTAGGTAACCGAAGGTTGAGCTTGAAAGAGCATCTGCGTAAATGTAGAAGTAACAAAATAACAAAATCTCCAACAGTAGACAGCACGAGCAATCTCAACGCCACATTAAAAAAGAGCATACCATACATTGCTATATAAGCAAGCTATAAATAGTAAGCTTTTGGTTCTACGCACACTGGCAGCAAATAAGAACCTTGCAATCCGTCTTCTACATCTCTTGAATATAATACTCCGTAAACATGTTTACCAATGTTGTTCAAGTCATCATGAATAAGAAAGGATTCTAGAGTTAAACGAATAGTGTCGGGCTCCATATGGAATGAAGATGAAAGAAAAATTAAAAATGAATTAGCAAGGACATTTGAATGAGAATGAGAACTACCACGTAGACACGAGTAAAAAGAGTCTACTAATTAGGATTTGAGAAGAGTGCAACTTTTTGGCACCGCTAAGCAAGAAATCTCATCAAAAGAAGTATTTGGTGGACTTGTTGTAACGTCATGTATAATGCTAGATGGTGTCATTTCCACAAAAGAAGAAAGAAGCTCTGAATTTGGAATACTAGAATGGTGGACTTTTGAGGTCTCAACAATAGCTATGGGCCCAATAGAACTTACGATTTTAGAGGTGAAAAATCAATGGCGGTGGTTTCTGTAATAACTCGAGATTTTCTATATAAAATAAATAAGAAATTTTGCGTATAAATTTTTTTTTATTTAATGACGAGACTAAGTGTCAAGTAAAGTGAACGATAAATGCGAATACATTTATTACTTGAAAAATTAGAAATAATTTTGGAATTATTAATTACCACAAATTATATGGTAATAAATTTTTGTGTAAGTTTAAATGTTTTTATTAATTATTTTCCATGAAAACATGATTGGAAATAATATATGAAGTGATAATTAGATTTATATAATAAATATTTTATTATATGAATTGTTCAGAATATTTAAGTTAATTATTTTAACTTGATTATTGATGATGTGTATGAAAAATAAGTCAGACATGAGATCCAAACCCTGGATTGGGATTGTGATCAAGAGATGAGAATAATAATATTATATTATTTATATAATGATTTTACAGTACCATAATTATGTAATCGGTATGTGCGACAGATAATATTGAAAGTAATGACGGTCAATTAGGTCATAAAGATATTACCGCGTTTGTGAAACCCTAATTATTAAACTCGCTTATGGGATATTTCGAGTAGTGATTTGTATATGAAGTTACCGTGAATAAGAATATCGGTAATTAGAAGAAACCCTAATTATCGTTGTACGTCGATAATTAGGACAAACCCAATTATTATAACCCTAACCGGTTGAAATTAGAACCAGAACGAATCGTGTTAAGAACATACACGTATAATTAAAGAACCACTAATGGTCAATTAGAAACCCTAATTGATGACGTTGAGAAACCTTAATTTTAATTACCGGGTTTAATTTCGATGTTATCAGTATAAGTGTTTCAATTTACCAAAGGATAGAAGTTAATTGGTAAATTATAAGAATTAAATCTAGTGATTAAATATTACATTTAATTGCCTTGTACAAGATTGCCCATACACTCTTAAACAAAGCCCAACCATCACCCATAACAAATCGTAAGCAAGAATCAAGAATTTTTGCAAAAGGGTATAAGAACACTAAACCTAGAAATCCTTTGATTCGATGTTATTTGATGCAATTGATTGTTTAAAGTTGTGTAATAGAATGTTAATTGATGATATGGGTTGATAAATCAAAGACCCATAACATCAAAGTGCACGAATTTGAAGATTTAAGCAAGTTGGAAAAACCGAATTACATTATTTTTCACCAAATGTCGAAGCCATAACTCTTTGCTCGATCATGAGTTTTGTTCTTCAAAAGTTGTTATGTGTAGCCTGATATGTGGTCTTTAATCTGCAAAAAGAATCAAGTCCATATCATGTATAGATTAGAAGTTATAGATGGTCAAACATGGTTGACCGAGCATGATAAACTATTTTTAAGGCGATGCAGTAATGGGGGCATTCTCGTCCACTTTTGTGCTTTAAAAGGTCTGGACTTTTGATATGTTGTAGTGCATCTTTGAGTTAGGAAGCCATAGGCTTTGAATGACCTCATTCCGACCTCGGATGAGGGAAATACGGTGATTGGAAGGAAATGTGTCAAATTTCTCAAAACTGAAAGTTAGCAGCGGGATGTGTTATTCGGGACACTGTTTTGATCAATACCATGTATAACATATCCAAAAATCAGATTAATCGGAGTTATGAGCAATGCGTTAGAAAATCGCAAAGTGAGCTATTGAAAAATTAGTATAAACAAAGTCCCACATCGACTAAATTGAGAACTTCACCACTTTCTAAACCTATAAATAGAAGGGTTTGGCCTTTGTTTCATTCACCAACAATAAGGCCTCCAATTTTTGAGAAAGGCTTTGTTGTGGGAGAACTTTTTATAAAGATCTCTTAGTTAAATTTTTAGGCGTGGAAGTGCGTATTCAGTCTGTGGAATTCGTATTTTCGGGTATGTTTCTTATTTAATTTTTGTAATGTTATTATTTTTAATTGTTAGTTAAAGTTTGAATTTTTGAAGTTTAGTTAGTGTTGTTAATAAACTAGTTAGTTTACTATGTTTATTTTGGCTTGGAATTGATTATGTAAATGAGTTATTTGTGATGACTTTTAATATTTTGTGATGAATTTCATTAATTAATAATTATTAATGATATTAAAGTTATTTAATGATTATATTAAATAATTTAGTTTAAAAATGATTTTAATATTATAAAAATCATTTTAAATGAAAATAAGGTATTTAAAAATATTTTAAGTTATAAAATATAACTTTTAATATTTAAATGATAATTTCATTAATAATTAAATATTAATGATATTAAGATAATATTAATGATATTTAGTTTATTTAATGATTAATATTAAATAAATAGTTTAAAAATGGTTTTACTTATTTAAAAACTATTTAAAGAGGATATTAAGGATTTAAAAATATTTTAAGTTATAATTAATGACTTTTAATATTTGGATAAATAGTACATTAATATTTAAATATTAATGGTAATTATTTGGGTAATATAAATGTTTTAAAAATAGTTTGAGTTATTATAAATAACTTTTATATTTTGGCGATGGTTTCATTAATAGTTTAGTATTAATTAAACTATTAATGATAATGGAATTGTTTAATGTTTAAATCATTTAATTATGATTCGATATTTGAAAGTTATAAATTTACCAAACTAGTTTGACTTGAGAACCGATTATGAAGTTCGAATTTGAAGAAGAATACCTATAAGTAATGCTTATATCACTATAGGCCCTTTAGTGATGATTTGAATTATTTTAAATTTTTCAATTTCTCGAAATTGCGAAAATGATTAAAAATAAGATGTCCGATATTTACTGAGATGTTGAGGTATAGAATAAGAGTCTTAGACTCGATATTTACCCGATAAAGTCATCGATGCATCAAACAAATGTCGACCTTTATAAAAAAAGAAAAGACTCTTTGTAAGAGCATGGATGAGATATTTGAAAAATGTATAAAAATATTTCAAGTATAGAATAGGAACTAAAAGTATGATCACCGTGATTATGTGATTAGACTATGTCTTGTTGTAATAGATGATACTATGTGTTAAGATATATTGTTCTAATCGAACGAATGATCTGATTATTGATAGGTTGTGATAAAGAGATAAAACCTAAGTTGAGATTTGTAATCAGCAAATCAGGCAAGTATCCTACCTTTGCATTTTCTTTATGCAATGGACATGAGTAAGAAGTTTCAGAATTATTCTATTCCTGTACAGATTATGTACGCTTTGATTATCAATATGTTAGCTCAGATATATATTATGTTCATTGATTTCTATAAATGGTTATACAAGTGTCCCCACTTGGATAATCATGGCATTTGTTCACATGTTGATACACCTTTGTCAATTACCCGTATATATATGTTGAATTACATATTATTGTTGAGCAAAATTAAAACCTTCTAAGTTGGAACCGAGCATGTATGAACATCCCTATATGGGGAAGATTTTTGCATAAGTGACAGGATAGAGTGAGCGATGAATTTCGTTCAAGTTATGTATTATTGATCAATACATGGTACAACAGAGGGTGATCACCCTTTGTGCTAGTAAGTTATGATTGGTTTGAGGATAGAATTCCGCTAAACCTTTTCGAAAATGAAAAGAATGTTCATAGTATGTTTCTTAAACCCTATTCAAGGGTAGAGCGAGCCAAATTTAAAGAATTTGAAAGAGAGTTGTTATGTGAATTTTTTATCAAGATGATTTACTTCACAACTTTCAATTCGTTGTAGAAGTGTTATGTAAAGAGAATACTTATATTCTTTCAAATTATATATAATTGCTATTACTTGTGGGCACTTAAATGCTCATCCTTGCTTAAATTAAATATTTTCGATTATGTATGAGCAACCAAGGCTCGAGCACGAACAAAGGAAAAGGAAAGTGATCGAATAAGTGTGTATTATGAGTTAATGGTTATAGTTGTATTGGTATCTATTCAAGTATTGTAAGGAATGTATTTGAAGGTCACGTGCACTGGGAAGTAAACTTTGATGTATGTAAATTAAGTTCAAATGTATTATTATTTAGTATTATTCACTTTTAAAGAAATGGTATCGTGGAGAACCGAAGTTCGTGTTTCAAGTACTGGATTTGGGGTCGCCACAGTTGGTATCAAAATTTCGTTGGTTATGAAGCTTAGGTAGGAATACAGGACTAATAACCGCAATGATTAGGATAAGTATTAACTCATATAGAGTTAGTTGGTCGATAAGATTCAAAGATGAATCTCGGCGAGTGTAAAGACGTAGAGTTCCCTAACTCGATTATAAAGTTAAACAAAGAGTGGGGAATAGATTGAGTCTAAAAGACTGAAAGTGCAGTTATGAGAGATCGTAAAATAAAACGATCAAGATATAGAACTAAATCGTAATATATATGATGAGATCACCCCGTGATCTGATAAGGCTATAATGACCCGTAAGGAATCAATCTGATGATTGGAAAGTTTACAAACAAGATTGTCGTGTATGAATTGTACTATTAATTGAGTACAGATCCGTAGAGAGAATTATAAATACTGAATTAAATTCATTATGGAGAATGGGGTTAGTGTTAGATGGGGATTCAATTGAGGACTCATGCCGGCAAATGAGTTGTATAATTCTTCGTTATGGGAGCCGAATTGTACTTGGTGTAAAAACCACATAGTTTCTAGAATCGATAATCATTGAAATGTATACGTGTCGCTATTTATTTGTTATATGCACATTAAGAGGATGACTCCATTCTCGTGTGTATAACAGTAGATAGGTCATAGATAGAGAATATAAGATTAAGTTCGAGTTCTTAAAACTCATACCTATGAGACATTCTTGACTCATAATTATATGAAATGTTTATGAACCCTCAAATGAATGGACGCCAAAGGTCCGACTAGGATAAGTTCTTAAACTCATATGATTGTGGCAATTTATGAACTCATAAGTGTGGTTTGATGAACTGGGTATGGTTTTGTGTGAATGGAGTGTTATGGATTACAGGAACAGATAGATTGTTAAGTAAATGATTTTTAGTGAAGGTTTTAGGTTTTCCTAAACTCCTAGCTATGCTAAACTTCAAAATTTTTGACATCAAGCTAAATACACACTATGTGCTTTTGAAAACAAAAATGTAGACTCGTAATCATTTTTGAAATGGTTTAAAGTACGGTCTATACTACTTATTTTGGCTAGACGCAAATGATTTGAAATATCAAAATTTGTTTTTAATTATCACTCATGTACCATGTAACTCAAAAAGTAGATGATAAAAATGTGATGGAGTTGTAAATACAGGAATACTTAGTGTGAATTTGACCTGAAGTCGCTGTTCCACTATTGTATGATGTGTTATGACAAAGTCATACAATGACGGCATCCTCAACGGATTGTTAATACAGTACGACATCATGACGTCATTCTCGAAAATGTTTTCAAAAAGTTTAATTTGCCAACGGGGTTTGGCTACATCTAAATAATTCGATTGAATTGAATTATTGATATGAGTCTATGCTATTTGAATCAGCTAGACTAATGTTTATGAAAACTCTAAGTGTTCATTGAAAGAAATTTCCCGAACCAAATTGTTTGGTGCGGAATCCTATGATAAGACTGAGGTGAACAATGTTGTTTGGATAAATGATCCAATCTAATGGCGTAAATATTCGCTAGGTATGATTAATACGTTATGCATGACGTAGGGGTACAATAGGCTAATCACCTAAAGTACTATTAATGGTAGTTTACCTTCTTTGTGATTGTAAACATACCAGGTAATGTTTTGTTTTACAGATGAATACCGCTTAAAACTATGTGTTCATGGTCTATATGACCCTCAAAGACAATTTGAAAACTTTTACTCTTGTGAGAGGTGTATTGGGTAGCATGTGATGATATGTGTGAATATTGTAAGCCTGAGATATAGAGTTAGCCGAAGAGTTATGAGGAGGTTGGAGCAGAGGAGATATTCAGATAAGACAAATTGAAGGTTGAAATAGAAGCCAAAGACACCGATATATACCTTGGATCAGGCTTTAGTCATCACCTTCATGCGATTCGATGCAGAGTGGATGGAGCTGCCTTTCGGCAAAGATAGGCGTTGATGAGAATTGAATAAATTTATCGTCAATCAAAATAAGAGACAACGTATATAGAACTCTTGATTCTTTGTGTATATATACTATATGTTAATCGGGTAACTTATGTATGTAGATGTCTCGGTGAGAAAGATATGTGGAATAAGAAGCATCATATTCACACCCCGAGCTAATATCGAGGCCAACAACTGAAATAAAGCTCACCAGAACCCAAATCGGACGAGGTGGCTATCGTGGAAAAACGTAGCATCGGATCCGTAAATGTTGGATTTGATGATAGTAATTCGAACACTAAAGTTGAAGCCGCTCAAGCATCAACGGAGGTGCAGGATCTGGAGAACAAGGTTTCTTCATTGGAAAGGTTGTGGGAGATAGAAAAGTTGATGCGTCAGGCGTTAATGGAAACAATGGAAGAAAGCGGGATAAGCTCAAAATCCAAATTGACCAGATGGAGCCTCAAGCGACACATCGTGTCTTGACTCAGAGGTAAGGAAAAAAAAAAGAAGAAAGGTAGAAGATCCTGACTTAGGAAAACCTGATAAGAAGAAAGGGAAGAAGATATGTTATATTTGCGGCCGTGAGGGATATACCTCTCCTCGTTGCCCCGACTATAAGAAAGGTGGATGTTTTAATTGTGGGATAGAAGGACATCGATCGAATGAATGTCCGAGAAAAAAAAGGCTTGGTAAATAAGTGGTATGGGTTATGTTGTGTGTGTGATAAGTAATGAACTATTTTTAACTTTTATGTTGGTCAAGATTTTAAATCCCGACTTTCATAGTCACAAAGGGATAGCTGTTGATTAAAGCAGGATGTGCTGTGTAAATATTCGATAAATAAATATGAATCTAAGATTGAGAAATGAAACGAGTTTAATACATTAATCTTATGGAATAAGGTTTAAAATGTAAGGGTATAATTTATGGTTTTATTTAACCAGATAATGCCGCCAAAACGTCAAACTCGAAATCAAAGGATAGAAGAATCTACTAATGCTGGGGAACGACAGCCAGAACTGATGCAAAACTTTGCAAACATGGTAGCTCAAAGCATGCAAAGGAACACCATTCATGGAAACCAACCAGACAATCGCTTGGTAAAATTCAAAGACTTCAAAGCCGTAGTACCACCAGAATTTAGAGGATCAGCTGACCCTATAGAAGCCCAGACTTGGGTGAATGAGATAGAGAAGGCGTTCGTAATCGCTAAAGTAGATGAGGGGCAAAAGACCACTTTTGCCACTTATATGATGAAAGGGGAAGCTAACTTTTGGTGGGAGGCAAATAAGACTCAAAGGCGGGGAGAAGAAGAAATTACTTGGGATAGGTTTAAGGATTTATTTTTCAAAACTATCTCTCTTAGTAGTATGCGCCTAGAATGGAGGTGAGATTCCTGGAGTTAAAGCGGGATAACATGATCATTGCAGTATGCCGCAAAAATTTAATGAGTTGGCTAGGTTTGCTCCACATCAAGTGGATACTGAGAGGCTAGGAAGGCAAGGAGATTTGAGTGGGCTTAAAACCACGGCTCTACAATAAGGTGTCAAGATCTTTATAAATCAATACTTTTGCAAAGACTCATGGAGAAGGCTATCATTCTTTGAACAGGAAATGAGGCCATGAGCCTCTACCATAAGGAGAAGAAGAACAAAAGCAAGTCAGAGAAACAAAGAAAGATAGAAAGTAGTAGTGGGAATAGGGGTGAGAAAAGAATGAGGAATTTTTGAGAAAATGCAAGTAAAGCGGGAAGGTATAAAGAATCGTGTGCAAAGGTCAGAAGAATGGGGAAGAATCACTCGGCGAGTGTCTCAAGGGCAAGTTTGTATGCTACAGTAAGTGCAAAGAGAGGTCATATCTCTCCCAATCGCCCCAACTCAAGGATGATCGATGGATGCTTCATATGTGGATCGATCGAGCATAAGGTAAGGTGCTGAACTGCCCACAAGAGGGGAATGGAGGTAGGGAACATAACCACGGGGAGAAGCGGTGGGGCGTTAGCAATTTCGGGACCAAACTCAACCAAGAACTCCAACGAAAGCAACTCCGAGGGTTTACAACATGACGGTCCCAGATACGGTGGAAGCTGGAAATGAACTCCAGTCTATTTGAATAACTTATATATCTTATATTTACGCTTAATCGGATGAGACAAGTGTTATGATGAATAATTAAAGATCGATTCGATCAAGTATGATCGAGATCTACGTCTGATGATTATATGCTATGTACCATCTTACGCATGAGTTTTAAAGCGGTGATTCCGGGGGCTAATCCTTATAAGGAGGTGTGAATGTAATAACTCGAGATTTTCTATATAAAATAAATAAGAAATTTTATGTATAAATTTTTTTTTTTTAATGACGAGACTAAGTGTCAAGTAAAAGTGAACGATAAATGCGAATACATTTGTTACTTGAAAAATTAGAAATAATTTTGGAATTATTAATTACCACAAATTATATGGTAATAAATTTCGTAGTTTAAATGTTTTTATTAATTATTTTCCATGAAAACATGATTGGAAATAATATATGAAGTGATAATTAGATTTATATAATAAATATTTTATTATATGAATTGTTCGTAATATTTAAGTTAATTATTTTAACTTGATTATTGATGATGTGTATGAAGAATAAGTCGGATATGAGATCCAAACCTCGGATTGGGATTGTGATCAAGAGATGAGAATAATAATATTATATTATTTATATAATGATTTTACAAGACCATAATTATGTAATTTGGGTATGTGCTGACAGATAATATTGAGCAATGAACGATTACCAATTAGGTCATAAAGATATTACCGTCTTTGTGAAACCCTAATTATTAAACTCGCTTATGGGATATTTCCGAGAAAGTAGTATTTGTGTATATGAAGTTATTGTGAATAAGAATATCTGGTAATTAGAAGAAACCTAAACCCTAATTATCGTTAGACGTCGATAATTAGACAAACCCTAATTATTATAACCCTAACCTAATTGAAATTAGAAACCAGAATTTGATCGTGTTAGTAACATACACATATAATTAAAGAACCACTAATGGTCAATTAGAAACCCTAATTGATGACGTTGAGAAACCTTAATTTTAATTACCGGGTTTAATTTCGATGTTATTGATAAGTGTTTTAATTTACCAAAGGATAGAAGTTAATTGGTAAATTATAAGAATTAAATCTAGTGATTAAATATTACATTTAATTGCCTTGTAAAGATTGCACATACACTCTTAAACAAAGCCCAACCATCACCCATAACAAATCGTAAGCAAGAATCAAGAATTTTTTGGCAAAAGGGTATAAGAACACTAAACCTAGAAATCCTTTGATTCGATGTTATTTGATGCAATTGATTGTTTAAAGTTGTGTAATAGAATGTTAATTGATGATATGGGTTGATAAATCAAAGATCCATAACATCAAAGTGCACAAATTTGAAGATTTAAGCAAGTTGGAAAAACCAATTCATTATTTTTCACCAAATGTCGGGCCATAACTCTTTGCTCGATCATGAGTTTTGTTCTTCAAAAGTTGTTATGTGTAGCCCGATATGTGGTCTTTAATCTGCAAAAAGAATCAAGTCCATATCATGTATAGATTAGAAGTTATAGATGGTCAAACATGGTTGATCGAAAGCATGATAAACTATTTTTGGGCGAATCTGTAATGGGGGCATTCTCGTCCACTTTTGTGCTTTAAAAGGTCCGGGCTTTTGATATGTTGTAGTGCATCGTGTTAGGAAGCCATAGGCTTTGGAATGACCTCATTCCGAATTCTCGGATGAGGGAAATACGGTGATTGGAAGGAAATGTGTCAAATTTCTCAAAACTGAAAGTTAGCAGCGGGATGTGTTATTCGGGACACTGTTTTGATCAATACCATGTATAACATATCCAAAAATCAGATTAATCGGAGTTATGAGCAATGCGTTAGAAAATCGCAAAGTGAGCTATTGAAAAATTAGTATAAACCAAGTCCCACATCGACTAAATTGAGAAATTCACCACTTTCTAAACCTATAAATAGAAGGGTTTGGCCTTTGTTTCATTCACCAACAATAAGGCCTCCAATTTTTGAGAAAGGCTTTGTTGTGGGAGAACTTTTTATAAAGATCTCCTTAGTTAAATTTTGGCGTGGAAGTGCGTATTCAAATCTGTGGAATTCAGATTTTAGGGTATGTTTTTTTTAATTTTTGTAATGTTATTATTTTTAATTGTTAGTTAAAGTTTGAATTTTTGAAGTTTAGTTAGTGTTGTTAATAAACTAGTTAGTTTACTATGTTTATTTTGGCTTGGAATTGATTATGTAAATGAGTTATTTGTGATGACTTTTAATATTTTGTGATGAATTTCATTAATTAATAATTATTAATGATATTAAAGTTATTTAATGATTATATTAAATAATTTAGTTTAAAAATAATTTTAATATTATAAAAATCATTTTAAATGAAAATAAGGTATTTAAAAATATTTTAAGTTATAAAATATAACTTTTAATATTTAAATGATAATTTCATTAATAATTAAATATTAATGATATTAAGATAATATTAATGATATTTAGTTTATTTAATGATTAATATTAAATAAATAGTTTAAAAATGGTTTTACTTATTTAAAAACTATTTAAAGAGGATATTAAGGATTTAAAAATATTTTAAGTTATAATTAATGACTTTTAATATTTGGATAAATAGTACATTAATATTTAAATATTAATGGTAATTATTTGGGTAATATAAATGTTTTAAAAATAGTTTGAGTTATTATAAATAACTTTTATATTTTTTGCAATGGTTTCATTAATAGTTTAGTATTAATTAAACTATTAATGATAATGGAATTGTTTAATGTTTAAATCATTTAATTATGATTCGATATTTGAAAGTTATAAATTTACCAAACTAGTGACTTTGAGGAACCGATTATGAAGTTCGAATTTGAAGAAGAATACCTATAGTAATGCTTATATCACTATAGGCCCTTTAGTGACAGATTTGAATTATTTTAAATTTTCAATTTAAAAATTGCGAAAATGATTAAAAATAAGATGTCCGATATTTACGAGATGTTGAGGTATAGAATAAGAGTCTTAGACTCAAGATTTACCCGATAAAGTCATTTTGATGCACTTTGACAAATGTCGACCTTATAAAAAAAAGAAAAGACTACCGTAAGAGCATGGATGAGATATTTGAAAAATGTATAAAAATATTTCAAGTATAGAATAGAACTAAAAGTATGATCACCGTGATTATGTGATTAGACTATGTCTTTCAATGTAATAAACGATCTACGTGTTAAGATATATTGTTCTAATCGAACGAATGATCCGATTATTGATAGGTTGTGATAAAGAGATAAAACCTAAGTTGAGATTTGTAATCGAAGAAATCAAAAGTATCCTACCTTTGCATTTTCTTTATGCAATGGACATGAGTAAGAAGTTTCGTAATTATTCTATTCTGCATGTTTATGTACGCTTTGATTATCAATATGTTAGCTCGGATATATATTATGTTCATTGATTTCTATAAATGGTTATACAAGTGTCCCCACTTGGATAATCATGGCATTTGTTCACATGTTGATACACCTTTGTCAATTACCCGTATATATATGTTGAATTACATATTATTGTTGAGCAAAATTAAAACCTTCTAAGTTTGGAACCGTGCATGTATGAACATCCCTATATGGGAAGATTTTTATGCAAAGTGCGGATAGAGTGAGCGATGAATTTCGCTCAAGTTATGTATTATTGATCAATACATGGTACAATCTGAGCCGATCACCCTTTGTGCCCGTAAGTTATGACGGTTTGAGGATAGAATTCCGCTAAACCTTTTCGAAAATGAAAAGAATGTTCATAGTATGTTTCTTAAACCCTATTCAAGGGTAGAGCCAGAGCCAAATTTAAAGAATTTGAAAGAGAGTTGTTATGTGAATTTTTATCAAGATGATTACTTCACAACTTTCAATTCGTTGTAGAAGTGTTATGTAAAGAGAATACTTATATTCTTTCAGCTTATATATAATTGCTATTACTTGCTGGGCACTTAAATGCTCATCCTTGCTTAAATTAAATATTTTCAGTTATGTATGAGCAACCTGAAGGCTCAGGCACGAACAAAGGAAAAGGAAAGCTGATCGAATAAGTGTGTATTATGAGTTAATGGTTATAGTTGTATTGGTATCTATTCAAGTATTGTAAGGAATGTATTTGAAGGTCACGTACCTGGGGAAGTAAACTTTGATGTATGTAAATTAAGTTCAAATGTATTATTATTTAGTATTATTCAGCTTAAAGAAATGGTATCGTGGAGAACCGAGTTCAGGTTTCAAGTACCTGGATTTGGGGTCGTCACAGTTTCCAATACTTGATCAACATCCAAAGTGTTATATATATCAATATCAATAATAGAAGAGAGTTCCTCAAGATGTGTAACCACAGACACGTGAATATCATTAGGCTCAATTTGTAGTGTACCAATGGACGAGTTTAAAGTGAACAAATCATTAAATGAAGGATTCATCAAATAATAATAAACATGAACTCTTTTAAAAAGAGTATCATCAAGACCTTCAACTAAAAAATTGGTAAACTCTGACGGACTAAGAGAACCTCAAGCGCTTTCAAATGTATAAAGAAGTGATGTCGCTTCGGCAAGATAACTTTTGACAGACTGAGTAGGTAGCTTTTGTAAGCAAGAAAGTTGATCAAAAAGATCATCTGCATACCAATTTGATGTTGCATCATCTAGGAATTCGCAGTCATCATTTTCATGGACCAAAGAGTCGTCAAAATTTTTAAATGGACCGTATATTTGATCGGCCATAGAGGTGGGGCTAATTTCCTGGAACGATTCTGGGTTAAGCCACCTTTCCAAGTCATAGGAAGAAGAATGAAAATAGAAGCCAGGGAAGTCATTGATAGAAGAAGGATAATATGAGAATTAGAAGAAAAATAGATTATGTCTCGATCAGAAAAATAATAGAAAGAGGATTATAGGAAGAAAAAGAAGAAGAAGAAGAAGAAGAAATCAGTGACAATTTGCTGGAATGCTGACAGGTGAGGAGACTGTCTGGATTAATAGGCAAGAGACAGAAGATGTGTAGTGGAAGATGGAAAATGGACAATAAGCCTTTTGGCATTATAGCTCTGATACTAAGTTGAAGCTAATAGAAATTTGAGATTTGTATATTGTTGCTTGTTTCATTTACAAAGAGAGGTGTCCTATATATATACATAATATAGGATCATCACCTATGATAGAATCAAGGGATATATAATCACTAATGCTAGTATCAAGTGATTTACAAAATCACCTAAGCTAAAATCAAGAGATTACATAATCAAAGAGTTCCAAGAAATAATTATGGTAATTCAAATATAATATCCTAACTACTTGATAAATATAAAACTATCCTAAATAACAATATTATGTTATTTCTCTAATACTTACTATTAATCGATTGTGGAAGCTAGAAAATGGGACTGTCATGGAATCTGATGTAGATAAGGGAATTGTTCATGACTGCCTCCTATAGAAAGTTGCTTTCTTTTCCACCCTGCCAGTACGATCTTTGTCTAAACTTTAAGATGATGAGCTCCTAAGTTGAACTTTTCTGAGGGCTGCTTCCAATTTGAGAGTGAATGGTAGCTTTCCACCGGAGTATCTAAGAATTCTTTCCAAATCATTACATCTATATGCAAAAATACCAGTGCCATATAAACATGATTTTTTAAAATTAATTTTAAGTCCAGAGATTAGCTAGGAATATGACAATATAGATCTAATTTGAATAACTGGCTGTTCCTCATTCTAGCAAAACAAAATAGAGTCATCTGCAAATTGTAGATGACATAAAACCATCCCATTATTACCAAATTCCAGCACCTTCCACTTATTTAAGCTTACATCTCTTTTAATTAGCTGGTTCAGCATCTCCATGTCTAATTCCTCTCGATATAGCAAACTCCTTAGTATGTGCACCATTTACAAGCACAAATATTCTTGGTGAGCTTAGGCATGCCTCAATCCATGCTCTAAGCTATTATGTTGTCTTCTAAGAATGTAGTTGATCGTCTTGAAAATTAGTTGTAGAGTTGCATAGATTCATAAAGCAGTTGGGTTTGTTGGAAATCAATGAAAATATATAAGATTTAATTGATTAATGGATGAATAAATCACATAGGATTGTATATTGAATTTTCTGTATTTTATTACAAAGGACGTTGGCTATATATACATGTGTGATAACAGACTGTAGCTAAGATCAAGGGTTATACATAATCCCTATAATTGAGTGATTGACAGGAGTGAATATTGTCAAGAGATAATTAAGGTCAACATGTGTGAATATTGACATGTGTGAATATCTATTCTATTTGTCCTAACTGATTGCTGAGTGATAGGTGGTGCTAATATTCCCCCGCAAGCCAAAGGGTATACGTGGAAACACTTTGAGCTTGGATCGGTTGTGTGCGAAGCAGCTAGGTGGTAGTGGTTTGGTGAGAGCATCAGCCACATTATCTTTGGATGAGAAAAACTGAATAGAGATTTGCTTTGCAACAACCATTTCATGTACAAAATGGTAGTCTATCTCAATGTATTTGGTACGAGCATGGAAGACAAGATTTGAAGCAAGGTAGGATGCGCTGAGATTATCACACCACAACACAGAAGGGTGGTGAATAGGCAGTCGTAATTCCGTGAGCAATGAAGAGAACCATTTTAAGTTAAGCGTGACATCGGCAGAATGGCTTTATACTTAGATTACATTGAAGAAATGAACAATCGTTGCTGCTTATGGAAACCCAGGATATCAAGTTGCGGTAGGAAGAAGATCGCATTGCCGGTGATGAACTTCTCTCGATCGAGATGATGTCCTGCCCTGGTCGGCATCGGTGAAGGCGTGAAGGGTGTGAGAGGCACCGGTCGAGAGGAATAGGCCATGAGACGTAGTGCCTTGGAGATAGCGCAGAATTCGTTTGACAGCAGCCCAATGAATGTCCGTTGGGTTGTGCATGAACTGACATACTTTATTAACAGCGAAGGAGATGTCAGGCCGGGTAAGACTGAGGTATTGAAGAGAGCCGACAATTTACCTGTAGAGAGTAGGATTATCAAAGGGGACGCCGGAAGATGGGGACATCTTGTCTGAAGAAGTAGGCGTAGACTGGGGTTTGTTGATGGACATAGAGGCACGTTGCAGGATATTTTTGGTGTATTGTGTCTGAGAGAGTAGAAGACCAGCAGGAGTGCGATCAACTTCAACCCCTAAGAAATAGTGTAAGGAACCTAAGTCCTTGAGGGAGAATGTATCACCAAGATCAAGAACTAGTTTAGAAAGAGTGTCCTAAATTTCATGTAATAAGAATGTCGTCAACATAGACAAGAACAAATAGAAAAGTATGAGAATCATTATAGATAAACAAGGAAGTATCATTGCGAGACTGGATGAAATTATGAGTTAAAAGAAAAGCAGAGAGACAGGAGAACCAGTCCCTGGGTGCCTGTTTTAGACCATAGAGTGATCGTTGTAGTTTGCACACATAATCCGGATGAGAGGAGTCAACAAACCCTTGCGGTTGCTGCATATAGATAGGTTCAGCCAAAAAACCATTAAGAAAGGCATTATTCACATCAAGTTGGCGAATGGGCCATTATCTTGTGATGGCCAAGGATAAAATTAAACGAATGGTCGTTGGTTTAATAACCGGACTGAAAGTGTCGAAGTAGTCTATCCCAGGTTGCTGGTGAAAGCCTTTAGCAACGAGGCGGGCCTTGTAACGGGCAAGAGATCCATCAGAATGTGTTTTGATGCGAAAGACCCACTTGTTGTCGACAATGTTCATGTGAGGAGATTTGGGGACCAGTGTCCATGTTTGATTTTTGTATAGTGCTGTGAGCTCATCTAACATGGCTTGTCGCCAAACTGGGCTTTTGTGGGCTGATTGGAAGGAGGTGTGTTCGGTGGTGAATATAGATGCAGTATGGGCTTGGCGACGAGGGTGCAGAACCATGGGATGTAGGGTGGGTGCCGAACTTATGTCGGGAACCGATAGAGGGGTAGGTGCCGGACTTGGGTTGGGAACGGAAACCGGTGAAGTGGTAGGAGAAGTGGGGGACGAGAGGACAAGGTCCAAGGGAGAGGATGGCGAGGAAGGATAAAGATGTGGGTGAGGCACACTACGGTCGGGGTCAGAGGGGAGGTGCCCAGACTGGGAAGAAGGGGCAGCCGAGAGAGGAGTGGTGCAATTATAAATATCATGTAAGTTGGCAGTGCAAGGGCGTGGTTCAGCCGAATGTGGGGGGATAGAGGAAGGAGATGAATTAGGGGGTGGGAGAGGACTGTCCGGTGACACAGGCAGGGGAGCATGGGATGCAGGGGATGGAGTAGGCAATGAAACCCACGGTTGAGCATGAGGGACTATTTGGACGGTAGTGGGTTGAGTGGATAACAGTGAGGATGGGACCGAAGGAGGTGGTTGAGAGAAGGGAAATTGACTTTCAGCAAATCTGACATATCGAGATTGATATAATTTTTGCGACTTTGGTTCAAAGCAGTAGTATCCTAAGTGAGTGGCGCTATAACCTAAAAAAATACAAGGAAGAGAGCGATATTCTAGTTTGTGATGGTTATACGGCCTTAAGAAAGGAAAGCATAAACAGCCAAATGTTTTCAAAAAATTATAATTTGGGGCTGTGGAGAATAGTTTTTGGAAAGGTAAAATATTGTTGTTAGTGTGAGACGGCATACAGTTAATGAGATAAGTGGCACATTCAAAAGCATAGTCCTAGAAAATTCCAGGGACGGAGGCTTGAGCCATTAAAGTTAGGCCAGTTTCAACAACATGACGGTGACGGCGTTTAACAAGTCCATTTTGAAGTGAAGTGTGTGGACATGAAAGGCGATGAAGGATACCAGTTTGAGAAAAATGTGATTTAAGTGGTACAAAGTCCTTAGCACCGTCAGTTTGGAAAATTTTTATTTTTGAATTAAAGAGGCGTTCCACCATGGATTGAAAATGCAAAAATGTAGAGACGACCTCACTGCGTAGTTTTATAAAATAAATCCAGGAGAATTTTGTAAAGGCATCAACGAAAAGAACATAGTATTTATTACCACGTAGAGAGACTAATGGAGCAGGACCCCAAACATCACATAATATTAACTCAAGAACATGATTTGCAGAAAATGAACTACTATGAAGGGGAAATCTGCAGGCCTTGCCCATATGACAGGTCGTGCATACAAGGGTGGTTTTAGGGGAGGACACACTTAAACTATTTGTAGAGATAATATGACGGAGGACGCAGACATAAGGATGGACCAGGCGACGATGCCAATCAGACAAGGAGACCCGAGAGGTAGAAAGAGCAGTGAATGCAGGTGCAGCTGACAAGGTGTATAGACCATCCTTAGTTGTGCCGCTGAAAAGAGTTTGATTGGAGACGGGGTCCTTAACATGAAAACAGGACGAGTGAAATTCAAAGTATACATTATTATCTTGACAAAACCTATTGACAGATAGCAAGCGTTTCGAAGCAGAAGGAACATGCAAGATAGGAGAGAGATTATATGTTTTATTGTTGGAATTAAAGGTGGTGGAACAAATATTATGAATAGGGGCAAGATTACCGTTGGCGACTTGAAGGTGATCCGAGCCAGTATAGTCATCAACATGATTAATACCTGCTAAGTCGGGAGTGACATGGTAGTTAGCCCCTATGTCAGGGTACCATTGGAGAGAGAATAAAGAAGGCGGCATGGTGGTGTCGGGAGTGGTAGTAGTGTAGTGAACAGCCGGAGTGGGGGGACTGGGAGGAGGCCCAAGTAGGCCATCAGACGGGGTTGGTTGAGGACGATAGTAACAACGATAGGAATGATGGTTGGATCCACCGCAGAAGACACATCGTGAACGCTGGGTATTGAAGGAAGACTGAGAGTGAGGTGGACGAAAGGTGTCGCGCCCACGACCACGAGTGCCCCTACCTCGACCACGGTGATTAGGGAAACGGTGAGCAGGGCTGGGGATGAGTTGAACTGTATTGGCCGAAGGTGGGAGAGCAGAAGAGGAATCCAAGAGAGAAGGTTCGATTAGAAACTCATGGCTGAGACATTTGCCAAGTAACGCAGAGAACGACAAAGGTTGATCAAGCATAGAGAGAGAGGATTTGAGGGACGCAAATTCTGCACGAAGGCCCTTTAAAACTGCGACCATAAAGTTAGACGGGGAGATGGGGCGGGAAGAGGCTTCCAGTTCATCGGAAATACGTTTCAGACGAAGGAGGTAGGCAGTGAGAGATTCATCATGTTTTTGTGGAGAGTGAAGTTCCATAGAGAGGTGCAACATACGCGTATGAGACGGACTAGCAAACGCAGCAGAGAGAGCTGACCAGATTGTAGCAGAGGAGGTAAGGCCAATGACAAGCGGTATCACGTCTTCACTAAGGGAAGAGATAAACAGACTCATGAGAAATTTGTCTTGGGCATCCCAGAGTTGGGCCGCGGGATTGAGAGTAGAAGATGTAGCAGAATCGGCAGAGGGAGAGCTAGAGGGCAGAAAGGACGGAGGTCGGGCAAACTCACCGGTAACATAGCCAAACAGCTGTTGGCCCTGCAGGTAGGGATTGATTTGGGTACGCCAGAGGAGATAGTTGGAGGGAGTTAGTTTTAATGTGATGTAATGGTGGGCTTGAGAGAGAAGAACAGAGGGGGAAGGAGAGGTGGGGAGGACCGTAGAAGAGAAGGAGCCAGAGTCCATAGATGACATTGGAGGGGGGAAAAGAAAAAGCTGGGGATCAGGAAAAGCTTTGATACCAGAATAAATCACATAGGATTGTATATTGAATTTTCTGTATTTTATTACAAAGGACGTTGGCTATATATACATGTGTGATAACAGACTGTAGCTAAGATCAAGGGTTATACATAATCCCTATAATTGAGTGATTGACAGGAGTGAATATTGTCAAGAGATAATTAAGGTCAACATGTGTGAATATTGACATGTGTGAATATCTATTCAATTTGTCCTAACTGATTGCTGAGTGATAGGTGGTGCTAATATGGATCAAGTAGAATAGACGGGGTACAACTAATATACATCAGGAGGTCGACAAAGTATAAGGCAGACAAATTAAGTTATTACTATGCTGATCGTGGATTACTACCAATATATAATAGATTATCACTACCCATATAGATGTTAGGTGGATTTCATATGTTTGTTTCATTTGGCTTTTGGTGCCATTTGAACCAAAGCCTATTAGGTTGTCTTTAAGAAATTGATTCTCTTCTTATGTTGGTTGTTTTAGATTATCCTAGAGATATCTTTGTTATGCCTGGGGTATGTCTCTTATAGACATATAGTTTGTTATTATTTTGTTGTTTGTAAACTTAAACTCAATTACCTAAAAAAACAACCAATTTTGATCCGATAAAAGAAAAAGAAAAAGATCCGTAGCAACTTATATATTAATTTTCACAATCATCTATGAATTAAATTTTATCAGGCTTTACACACAACACAACATGACAAATAATTTCAAGGAAGAAGGAAACTTACTGTAACATTATTGGTCAAATTCTTATTTATATTATGTGAATGCCAAGTAATTCTTTGTACGGATTCACAAACCATACTACGTATTGTATGAATAGATCAAATCCATAACAAAGATGGATAATGTAAAAATTACCAATTGTAATATATATATATATATATATATATATATATATATATATATATATATATATATATATATATATATATATATATACACACACGAGATCTCTTCTCTCCTTAATTTCTTCATATCTAGTACTTGTGTAGTCAACAACTTTATCACGCCCAAGCACTACACAAACTTCAACATTATAGTAATTGTTGTAGCAAGAACCTCAAAAGTTGTAGACTCAAACTTGACACTTTGCATAGTACAAAGAGATGTCATTAAACTATCACTTTAATCTAGTTGAATTTCTGCTTTACGATAAGCTTTCTTAACACTTTCAACCAAGGAAGAAAAACAACTCAACAACCCTTTCAACCTCTCCCTTATCAAATTCCATGACAACCCTCTTTACTCTCTGGTGAACAACGTGCTCTCATATTCGTAATTCACTCGCATGTTCCGTTTGCCTACACCATATATATGAGAGTTTAGTAAGTTTTGAATGACATTTTCTGTTACATTTTAAATTAACGAGTACTAAAAAAGTTCTATTATTTTCGTATTATGGTCTTCAATTTCTTTCTCTAGTACTTTAATATACATTTTTATTGCTTTAAAATTAAAAACTTAAAATGTAGATTCAAATTATGTCTTGTACAAAACTATATATATTTTTTCCTATCAGGATCCCCTTACTTAAAACATGCACGTGTCATAGTTTCCAAATTACTCTACATACTATAATTGTTTATATTAGCTATGTATATTTCTTGAAATTTTCAATTTTCAAAATGATAATCTTGTCAAGTTGGTTAATTTTCAAATTCCACCGTATGCATTTATGAAAAATTGAAGAATTTAGTGCTTAAATTTCAGAAAGTACAAATTGATTTTTGTAGACTTCAAGTTCAGTCTCTTAAAGTTTTCAACTGTCACACATGATAACCAACTTAACAGCATCCAAAACTAACTGCACCGCATAACTAAAAAAATTAATTAAAAAACTTGTTCCAAAGTTGGACAAATTTGAATCATTATTAGGCATCAATTTTTTCATAACAGATACAGTTGGTAAACTCATTAGGAAAAGAACACAAGCAGTAACCTCAAAATATACTCACCAATTGGCCCATTATAGAACTTCATGCTCTTGTATTTGGAAACAAATTGATATGCCATCAACAACCACCTGCAATTTTAAATAAAAGGATTAAAGAAGCATATCTACTTCTAATCCAACCATTAAAGCTACTGCAAGTTTGCTCACCTTTATGAACAAAAGAATCTGAGGCCTAATATATCAGGTCTAGAATTGGTAGATGATATCATATTTGAAATTTATAGATCTATATTTTATCGAACAAGCTTCAGTTTAATTACAATCAGAAAATGATTATTAATTAATACGGACTTAAATACTAAAAGAAAAAACAGAAAAACAAAGCACTTTTTTCATGAAAATCCAGAATTCCAAACATTCAAAGAAATGAAGAACTCATAAAAATCTCTTTGTTTTTTATAAAAAAAAATAGAAAGAACTAAAAAACTCTGAAACTACATATAAATTGAACATTATAGGTAGATAAAGGATTAATGGATACAAACATGAAGCACAGATAAGAAAATCCAATTAAAGAAAAAATCAAAAGAATCACAGCTTATAAAGGAGTTTTGGTTTTGTGACCATCACCTTCAAAGAATAGGTCACATTACTAAAACTTCTTTCATAGAAGTTCTTGAAAGAGACATTCAGATGGATAAACTTATCCCAATTTAAGATATCTTTCATAGAAGATCATCTACAGCTTGATTTCAGTGATTGTGGATTAGAGAAATGATTTCAGTGATTGTGGATTAGAGAAAGGGAGGCGGGGAGCAATTCATCTGTGGCGGAAATTTCTGAGCAGAATAGTAGCATATTTATAGTAGTTATTTAGGGTTAGGGATACCAAAAACTACCAAAAAACACAGTTTTTTTTCTTTTAATTTCCAATACTAGATTTTTCTATTTTATTTGTTTGACAAAAGCCTAAAAATTTATTGATTTTAATTAATGCAATATTTAATATTATAAACAAAGTACTACTAAGTATAAAATTCTTATTTCAAAAACTATAAATAAATTTATATTACAATTTAAATTTAAAATTTTTATAAATGAGTTTAATCAAAGTTCAAAGTAATTCTTTTTTAAGACAAAAGAGGTATTTACACACATACACACAAACACAAACACAAACACAAACAAACACACACACACACACACATATATATATATATATACATATATATATATATATATATATATATATATATATATATATATCCTGGGATCTTAAACTCATCCGAACTCACACCCCTTTAGCGATTTAAAAACTACGATTAAAGAGTTATACAACCGTGCCTATATTTTTAGCAACGCTTATATGTTGTCTGTCATTAAAAGTATAGACGACAGTTGTATGATCTGAACCATCGCCAAGCTTCCGCTACTAAATGGGAGTGAGTTGGATAAGCGAGCTTAAGATCCTGATCAGATATATATATATATATATATATATATATATATATTCTAAAGATTTTTAAAATAGCAACCTCCGAATACACTTACGTAAACAAAACTGACCATAAATCCATTTTTGCCGGATTGCTGACTTGTACGGGAAAGACATGTATTCAGTGTATTTTATAATTTTAAATGTATTTTATTGTATTTTGTCATTAAAACAAATTTAATATATATATATATATATATATATATATATATATATATATATATATATATATATATATACCCATTTCCTTCCAACTCTACCCATATGTTTTCCCTCTAACAAAAAATACTGTTTTTTCTCTCCATTTCAGTCCAACAGTATTTAACCAAAATATATAGAGCGAGGAGAGACGGTGGTATAATAGGACGTTTGGAAAGCGATTTTGGGGATTTGGTAACTCCAATTCAGGTGCTGCTGACTTGAAGAGAAGAGAGAGAATATGAGTGGGTTTGAGCTTGCTAAATTAGCTAGAGCTTTATAAATTAAGGAGTTTTAGGTGATTTTGTTTGTGAGAAAGACAAAACAAAAGGGTGATTTTGTAACTGATTAGTGAGAGAAGAGTGGTTTTTTTTATCATATCATTATCTTTTACATTCATTACAAATTGGGCTCATTTCATATTGATTTAATTTTTTTTTGTTGTGTAATGAATTGAATGGATAAACTGTCAGTTTTGTTTGGATTATTATTATTGATGATGAGGAAAGGGGCCGATCTAGGAATTCTTTTCAGCTGGAGGCGGATTTAATTTTTTTTTTTTGTTGAATTTAAATAAAGAAAACTTTAACTAATCATAATATTAAGTCATCATAATAATATATACAAATTTCAATAAATATTCATAATCCAAACTAAAAAATGAATTTCAAATAAAAAATATTTAAATACAATTTAGAAACTTATTTCGATTATTTGTCATAGTTCAATTTGACTTATTCTCCAAATGTTCAAAGTCTCAAACCAAATTTACTTTCTATATTCAAACAAAGCCATGAATTAATTTCAAATCATAAACTAGTTTTGGTATCTTTTTATAAGTTTCAAATAAGTTTTACTTAAAATAAGAGAAACAAACCATCTAAAATTTATACTCAAAACACCAAAAATTATACATGCTCCATTAGTTAGATGCAAAAAAATAAATTAATTATAACAACTAGAAATGAGAGGCTACTAAAGGCTCATACTCATTTTCCATTTTCCATTATAAAATAAGGCAAAATCATTGTAAGCTATCACAATAAAAGACATAAACTACTCAACCAAAGTGATCCCATTTTCAATTGAAGATCAAACAACCCAAAAACAAAAATCCAATCTAACCAAACAAACAGTAACTACAGTCAACCAAATCAATAAAAAAAATTCAAACTTGAATCAAACAATACTTCACAGTTCACACGCTGATGAACATTCAAAACTAAAAACTATACAAAAAGTACTAATATTTCACCAAAGTTTTAAATCTAAGAAATTTTTTGTACTTGAATTTAGAATTGGTTTATGAAATTTTTTTTGCCCCCTCCAAATTTAACTCTTCAATTAATCTACTCCTTTAAATTTATTAATTTACATATTTGCTCTGCAACCCCTATGCCTATAAAAAAAATTCAAGCAATAAAAGCTGCCTATGATGCCCCTTAGATAGATCTGCCACTGGAGGATGATGATGATGATAAATGGGGCATGTTGATGTAACATTCGCGACGTTCAATTAATGTAATTGAAATTTATTAATGTAAATTTAAATTTCAATGAAATGAACTTGAATTAATTTTATCACAAATTAGGAAGAATTGTATCAAAAAATCGATGTACGATACTTAACAAACGCTTAGAGGTGGCAAGCAAGTAAGGGCGCCTGGTAGGGTCAAAATGGTCCTAAGGTTTTGTAATTTGAAAATGTGAGGCCTTTGGCCGCGGGCTTCTTCCTCTATTTTTTTTATTTGTTTTTTACAAAATTTTGTTACACCAAAAATAGTAATAATAATAAATATTAAAAATAATAAATAATTTATAATAAACAATAATTCTAATTACCTACATATCTCAATCAATTAAAATTTTAATCACTTTTTAACAAGAGTTTTGTTATACTATAATATATGTGTGAGAAAGATTAATATATATATATATATATATATATATATATATATATATATATATATATATATATATATATTTCTTTATATATATGTATGCTATCATCATTGTTACTTGTTATCATATTACCTTGCCTTGTTTTTTTATTGATCATATATATATATATATATATATATATGATCAATAGAAAGCAAGGCAAGGGTAATATGATAACAACAACATGCCAACGGTAAAGAATAGAAGCAACGGTAATAAAAAATAATGCAACGGTATAATAATCAATATCCCAATAATTAAGTAATTATTATATATTTAACCGTTACAAAATTTCAATAAATATATTAATTATAACTCATTTAATTTACACATTAAACTCTTTTAATGGTACATCACCAAAATATATTAATATATTTATTTTTATTTAACTTTGTAATATATTATTTTTGTATAAAATACAACAGTAGTCCTCAAGCAATTTGATAATATTCTATCAACAAAAGAATAAGCGTTCACTTTTATTACTTTCAAAGGGTTTGAACTCTTATTTATTCATTTACAAGTCTTGTGTTCAAGCCTCATAACCCACAAGTATCAAAATTTTGTTAAAAATAAAAAATAAAATATAAGTCGCGGGCCGCGGGGCGGGTCGAGCCTTCACGGGCCAGGCCAAAACGTCCACACTTTCATGGGCTAAACAACTGAAACCCAACGCCCGACTCGTGGCGAGTGAGCCGGCCCAACCCGCAGGCCTGGACCTCTTTTGCCAGGTCTACGAACGCTAATGCATGCGAATGAGAACTTGTACGGGTTAATTAAGAGGTTACAGAGTAAAGGAGAATATTAATAAATAAGGTTGTCAAAGTTTCAAATAATAATAATAATAATAATAATAATAATAATAATATATATAGAAGTCAAACTTTTAAAGTTTAACTAAATATTTTAACAAGTTAAAAAAAAAGAAGAAAGAGAAAATGATTATCACCGCATGGGAGAAGGGACCAAATCGGCTGAGCAAAGGAAGTGATAAGACTAAGTTTTTTTTATCATACGAAAGATCAAGAAGGTTGGAGGAGGCAGCTAAATTATATATATATATATATATATATATATATATATATATATATATATATATATATATATATATATATATATATTTGGAAAGTTCAGGATGGTTGGAAAAAAAAAAGAAGAAACGGTCGAGTTATATATAAATATATATACACCGTGCTAAGCATACTTGCAGGGAAAAAGAGAGTAAGGAGTAAGAATGTGAGAGAGAGAAGGTCTTGGCTGAAGAAAAAAAAAGGTGAGAGAAGGTATTGGCTCATAAAATAGGAAAAAATATCAGAAGGAAGTAAGAACGGAGGGACTAGAAGGTATGCTTCTAAATATTCTTTTTATTTTTGTATATATAGTATATATTATTATTTTTTAAAGAAATTTATAGATCTAGAAAGGGGTTGAATAGATCTTTTAAAACTTTTGTCAGTTAATAAGATATTATCAAATACTCCCTCCGTCCCAAATTAACTGCTCAGTTTTGACTTTTTTAAGTCAAATTGACTATTTTTAGAATTAATAATTAAGCATATATAAATATATTTTTAAAATTATAAAAATTAGGATTAGTAATAAATTGTATATACTTTCTTTTGGTTATAATCTCTTCACCTATATTTTAGCAAAAATAGTAAAAAGATTAGATTTAAAAATGGTCAATTTGACTTTAAAAAATCAAAACTGAGCAATTAATTTGGGACGGAGGGAGTAATTATTAATCAATTTGATTAAGCACAACGAAATATGTCTTTTGAAAGAACTCCTTGAAGATTAAAAATAAATCTTAGTTCTGAATATTTTCAAGATAAATAAGATAAGAAAGCAGATGGAAGGTAAGAATAATGAAGTAGAGACAAACAAATTTTAAGTGGTTCGGAGACTGGAAAACTCATAACCACTCTTCTACAACTTGAGTAGCAATTCAACTAAGGATTTAGTCACACAGGTAAGGACACTTAGCCCTCTTCAAGCATCGCAGACTTAGATATTTAGTCATAAAGACAAGGACACTAAGACCTCTTCAAGTCCAACATACTTAGATATTTAGTCACTAAGACAAGGACTCTCAGCCTTCTGATGATCTGGTGATTGATTCTTGTTGAGAGTTGCTGCTAAGATGACGTTAAACTTTTCTTCTCAAGTACGTAGTTGCTTGAACTAGATGTTCTAGATCTTTGAGTTCGTTCTTTTTTCTTTTTGCAGAGTTTAGGCTTTTTTATCAGTGTTCCAAACTTTTTCATTTTGAATTCTTGTAGCCTTTTATAATATACTGAAAATCTTCCCGTTGCTAGATGCCCGTTTGTACATTTAATGCTCAAATATTCTAGGATCCTTGATGTGGACGTTTTAAACCTAGGTGTAAGCTTCTTTTTAGGTTTTCTGTCACATCATTATGCTTTCTCACCTAACACTCTTGATGTGTTACTTTCACCAACTAGTTGGTAGACACATATTCTGATCTTCGATCTCAAGCAAGGATATTTGGTGAATACATCGATCAGGATCTTCAATTTGCAACGCTCCAATATTAGTCAATTTGTCAAACTTGACTACTCTATGATCAGGTTTTTCTCAAAGAGTTTTGCTTGGCTAGGGGATTCATTTGTCCACTTTACGAACTGAAGTATGATTTATGATTTGTAGTGAACTTTACGACTGCAGTAAAAGCTCTGCGATCTATCTGATGCATTGCGATCATGTGCTTACTCTCATGTGAACCATCTTTTCAGTTTGAAATAGCAGAATAACTTTACGAATATTGAAAATCCTACCAACTATACATCAGATCAACTTCTACAAGATCAATCTAACATTATTTGATTTTTTTACTCTAAATCCTTGTACATTGAATCAAATCATTATAAGGACTGCACAAATTATACTGATACAAATATACATTAAACATATTCATCATCAAATTTAAATATACAAACTCTAACAAAGTATGACTATGTAATTTTTTTATGAAGCTTGTATATCAGTCACAACCTAGCAAAAGTAGTATATGATGTGTTAAAGTAGCAAAAATCATGCATAAAACGCAAAACTTTGGCTACAACGAGGAAGAAAACCATAGAAAAAAACTAGAAATCCTAGTTTGAGCAGTTCAAATTACAAGGGAGAAAAGTAAAATAAATAAATATTTAATGTGAAAATGAATATTTAAGAATGTAAAAAAATATCCAAATTCAAGAAGTTGAGAAACATGTAAAATATTTTTTTTTCAAGTAAATAAGTTACATAAAATTTGTAAAACTCAATTAAGGGTAAGAAAATAAATTAAATCATGAAAATAGTATAAAGTAATAATTAAATTATATTTATGATACTTGATAACTTTTGAATTTAGAATTCGGGTAATTATTGACTAAAAATAAAATTATTAAAAATGAAGAAATAATAAATTAATATTTTTGACCTTCATGAATAATAATGTAGGTCAATTGCGGAAAAGATTTATTAAACTAGAAAATAGTCAACGGGAAGGAGACAACTTCCTAAACCTTAAGCTTCTTTTTGCTTCTGGTAAAATTTTCATGAGTTATGAATTTCGTTCAAATTAATTGCTATCATGCAATATTAAATTCCAAAATATATTTGCAAGATTTGTTGAACTCTAAATTCTTTTAAATATCCCTGATTTATTTGTAATAAAGAGAAAGACAGTGTTTTGGCTTACTCTAAAATTAAAGATTAATATTATTTGTTTTCCAAACTAAATTGTTTTGGGACGGAATTTTAGTCAGAGTTGAACAACTCTATTTTATGCATGGGATATTATTGTCGGGAAATCCGACTTATGGAGATGATGTTATGCATAACATAATATACAATAGGTTGATCCCCTAAAGTATGATCTGCAAAGAGTTTTTCAAACTTTTCGACTGATAAACACTTATGGAGAGTCAACAGTTTTTATAATTGTGGGACACTTACGTTCTTGGTCCTTATGACCACTCAGCTCAAAAAATAAAATTTATTTGATACTCGTTAATTTAAATCTGTTTATTATTCTATTGTTCATTATTCTCATTCATTATCCGAATTTAATTCACATTCAATAATTTGATTTCTTTACAATTCAATTATTGATATTGCATACACTTGTTGTGCAACCTTGTTGCTCACCCTTGCGACATACTGATAGAGTATATATTTAGTATGTAAATAATCGATGGTATTTGATTAATCATGTCCTTAATTATAGCCTAGAATTAAGCATTGTAATTATAGCCTAGAATCAAGCATTGTAATCATAGCCTAGAATCAAGCATTGTAATCATGTATATATACTGAGTTTGTGAAATGGGAATGACTCACGGAAGACATTTCCTTTATGGTATCAGAGCCATAAACCGAAGTTGTTCCCTAGGTGTTTCTCTATCGCCCATCTCCTTCTTCTGCCTCATCTCATTTTTTTGTTGTTCTCCTCTCCTTTCCTCTCATTCTCTATGGCCGATAACTCACGCTTCCATCCGGCCCTAGCTGTAAGCAATATCAAGAACTTTATCCGAATTATTCTTGAGATGGAGAAACGCCAATACTCATCATGGGCAGAACTTTTTAAGATCCATCATGTGCGTGACGTGATGGACCATATCATCCCTACGCCACCCATGTCGTCTGACAAGGGTAAGGAGACAACAACAGTTCGAGATGATGAATTGTGGTCTCGTTTGGATGCAATAGTCCTTCAATGGATTTATGGAACGATTTCGAACGATCTCCTCCGCACTATCTTGGAGCCCGCCTCATCGGCACAACAAGCATGAGAATGCTTGCAAAGCATTTTTCAAGACAACAAACACTCACGGGCAGTTTACTTGGAAAATTAATTCACCCAAGTTTATATGGATAATTTTCCTAATGTCTCTGCCAGACGCTAAGAACTCTCAAGATGCTTTGCAGATCATCAACCGTCAATGTCAGGGCTCCAGTTAATATTCACAGGTTGGTTCTCCAATTGATTGCGGGGGTAAATAAGAACTATGATAGTGTGGCTACGTTCATACAACAAAGTGACCTATTACCTCCGTTTTACGAGGCTCGCTCAAAACTAATTCTCGAAGAGACGCGCAAAGCCAAACAGGTGGCTATGGCGTCAAGTGCCTCCGACACGGCTCTCGTAACAACCAACATCGGCAACGAAGAGATACACGGTTCTGGACAAGGAATAAGCTATGGTAATGGTCAAACTCGAAACAATACCGGTGGATGTGGGAAGAACAATAATAGCCAGAACAACCGTACTAATAATAGAGGGAAGAATAATAGCAGACGCGGTCGAGGAAAGGGTGGTCCAAACTAGTCCTTCGGTGGCGGTAACCACCAACAAGCCACCCATCCCCGTCCATGGCAGCATCTGCCACCATGGTGGCAGTATAACGCCGGTTGGGCTCCATTGGGTTAAAGGCTTCCATGCCTGCATTACCATCATCTTCCTGGACACGCCCCTATCAGTACGTCAACCAGGAATTTTAGGACAATGTTGGCAGCAAGCATACAACGCTCAGGCGCCCAGCTCCCACTCCTCTGCACCCACGGATATTGAAGCAGCAATGCATACTATGTCTCTCAACGTTCCCGATGACAATTGGTACATGGACACCGGTGCTACTTCGCATATGACGGCGTCGCAAGGTACTCTTTCATCTTATTTTAATTCGAGCAATAATAAAAATATAATTGTTGGAAGTGGTCATGTTATTCCGATTCGTGGTTATGGACAAAATCACTCTCTCCACCTCATCTACCCCTAACACTGTCCAATGTCCTCCATGCCCCAAACTTAATTAAAAACTTAGTTTCTGTACATCGTTTAACAACTGATAATCATGTTTCTGTTGAATTTGATCCTTTTGGGTTTTCTTCAGAAGGATATGCGAGATTTGGGATTCCCATAATGAGATGTGATAAAGACCGGGACTTATACCCTTTATCCATTACCACGAGTCCTCCCGCCACCATTCCATCAACTTTTGCCGCTTCTTTTCTCTACTTTATGGCATAATCGTTTGGGCCACCCGGAGCATCAGTTTTTCGCTCTCTTTGCAATAATAAATTGATTACATGTAAACAATCTTCATGCACTAGTATTTGTGTTTCATGTATTTTTGGGAAACATGTTAGGTTGCCATTTTATCCATCTACTTCTTGTACTACTATGCCATTTGACATTATTCATAGTGACTTGTGGACATCTCCCGTTTTAAGTTCAGCAGGACACAAGTATTATATTTTTTTTCTTGATGCTTATTCTAATTTTTTGTGGTTCTTTCCTATTGGAAAGAAATCGCAAGTCTACACCAGTTTCCTTTCCTTTAGCGCTTATATTAAAACTCAATTTGAGAAGGAAATTAAATGTTTTCAAAGTGATAACGGAAAGGAATTTGATAATGAACATTTCCAATCTTTTTGTCGCAACCATGGTATGAGTACTTTTCGGTTCTCGTGTCCCCACACCTCCTCTCAAAACGGGAAAGCCAAACGTAAAATTCGCACCATAAACAACTTGATTCGAACCCTTCTTGCTCACTCATCTATGCCACCGTCATTTTGACATCATGCTTTACATTTGGCAACATATTTATTAAACATTCTCCCAAATAAAAATCTTAAAACACTTTTCTCCTACTCAAATTCTCTACTTTCGATATCCCTCCTATGCACATTTAAGAGTATTTGGTTGCTTGTGTTTTCCTCTTCTTCCCCCCACCAATTTTAATAAACTCCAAGCTCGTTCTAACCCGTGTGTTTTTCTGGGCTACCAACAAAACCATAGAGGATATAAGTGTTATGACCTCTCGAGTCGCAAAATAATTATCTCTCGACATGTCGTGTTTGATAAGACTAAATTCCCCCTTTGCTAATTTTCATACGCCTCCATCCCATACCTATGAATTTCTTGATGATGGAATCCATCCCGTGTTACATGAGCTCGCTATTCTTCCTGCTCCCACCATCAGCCCGCAATTGGGCCCAGCTCCAATAACACTCCCAGTGATCCTCCACCCGACCCACTATAATCCCCTTTTCCACCAACCAGTCCTACACCCGGCCTAGGAAACTCCCCATTTCTCCGTAGCCCATCAAGCTCCCAGCCGAACCCGCCCACATCCTCACCTGATCCACACATACACCACTCCCATCCAAACCAAAACCGCTCCATGGCCACACGCAGCATGCATGGGATTTTTAAGCCCAAACGTTATTTTAATTTAACTTCTTCGGATTCGTAATCCCCTCTGCCATCTAACCCCAAAACTTCGTTATCTGACCTGAATTAGAAAGCGACCATGTTGGATGAATATGATGCTCTTATTAAAAATAAGACGTGGGAGTTAGTGCCCCGTCCGTCTAATGTTAATATTATTTGGTGTATATGGATTTTTTGTCATAAAAAGAATTCTGATGGATCTTTTGAGCGGCATAAAGCCCGTCTTATTGGCGATGGCAGGTCTCAACAGGTTGGTGTCGACTATGGTCAAACATTCAGCTCGGTAGTGAAACTCGCTATAATTCGCACTGTGCTCAGTTTGGCTTTATCGAACTCTTGGTCCATACATCAACTGGATGTCAAGAATGTATTTTTGCACGGTCACTTATAGGAAACTATCTACATGCATCAACCTATGGGTTTCCGAGACCCGAACCATCCAGACTATATATGCTTGCTCAAGAAGTCTCTGTATGGCCTCAAACAGGCACCCCGGACTTGGTATAAATGGTTTACGGATTTTGTCTCTACAATGGGGTTTAAGCATAGCCAATTGGATCATTCTTTATTTATATATTACAAAGGAAATGACATGGCATACATTCTTCTCTATGTTGATGACATAATCCTTACCACATCATCTGAGGCTCTTCGTCGACATATCATGTCTATTCTGGCATCTGAATTTGCTATGAAAGATTTGGGTCCCTTATATTATTTCTTGGGAATTGTTGTGACCCATTAAGAAAGAGGTTTATTTCTTTGCCAAAAGAAATATGCTGAAGACATCATTGAGAGGGCAGGTATGTCTTCATGCAAGCCGTCACCCACTCTTGTGGATACAAAGGCAAAATTGAGCAATTCGGGTAGCGCACCTTATGAAGACCCCATGTACTATCGTAGCTTAGTCGGAGCTTTGCAATATCTTACGTTTACCCGCCCAGGTATCTCATATGCGGTCCAACAGGTATGTTTGCATATGCATGACCCTAAGAGCTTTGGCTTGCATTATACAAATCCAAGTTTTCTGTTCTCACTGGCTATACGGATGCGAATTGGGGAGGGTGTCCTGACACTCGACGATCAACATCCGGTTACTGTGTATTTCTTGGAGATAACTTGATTGCTTGGTCGTCTAAGCGACAACCCAACTTATCTCTTGGCCTAGTCTCAAGTCGAGTATGAGGTGTCGCCAATGTTGTTGCTGAATCATGTTAGCTTCGAAATCTATCGTTAGAATTACATGTTCGATCAAGAAGGCAACAATGGTGTCTCGTGATAACGCCGCCATCATCTATCTTTTCAGAATCCCCGCATAACATCAACGTACTAAGCATATTGAGATGGATATATTATTTGTCCGAGAAAAAGTTGAAAGAGGACAAGTTTTTGTGCTTCATGTCCCATCTCGCTACCAGATAGATGAAATTTTCACGAAAGGGCTTCCGCGCATACTCTTTGATGATTTTTGGAACAGTCTCAACGTACAACAGCCTCCCGCTTCGACTGCGGGGGTATGATAGAGTATATATTTAGTATATAAATAATCAGTGGTATTTGATTAATCATGTCTTTAATTATAGCCTAGAATCAAGCATTGTAATTATAGCCTAGAATCAAGCATTGTAATCCTAGCCTAGAATCAAGCATTGTAATCATGTATATATACTGAGTTTGTGAAATGAGAATGACTCACGGAAGACATACGGGAGACATTTCCTTTACATACATATATTCTTTGTAGAAAAAGACGGAATAACAGAAAGATCTCAGTCCAATAGTAAGGGGAAAAAGTCAAAGAAGAGTAGAATTACAGATAAATCATGTCTTGTAGAAATTGTATTAATTTTAAGAATTTATATAAATAGCAAAAGATAAGGATCAGAGTTGTATTTATGTACTTGATGTAAATTATGTAACTACTAGTGAATATGTAATATAACTAGTAGAGTTTGAGTGGAGTAGTGTATAGTTACCACCATGTCTGTAGTAGAGAGTATCCAAATATGCGGGCATCATAATTGTTGTGTCAACCTAAAAATTTATGAGACTTGTCTCGAATAATAAATTTATTGTTATAAAAGATTATACTAAATATTAAGAACAATGATAATTAGTGAAAAGAGAGAGCATTCTCATTGTATTTGTCTATCAACTACCATCCTCTTGACAATACTTTTATTTATAAGCACATGTACATAAATACTTGGAAGTTTCAAAACTATAGATCATGGGAGTTTCAAAGCTCAAAGGTCATTACAATAAAGAGGGGTAGGAATGTATCTAGATATGGGTAGGAATGTATCTAGATATCCACACACAATGTATAATTTTATAACACTCCCCCTTGGATGTCTATTGTATAGTCATACACATTGCAAGCTGCCTCATTAAAAACCTTACCAGAAAAAACCCAATGGGAAAAAAACCTTGGTTAATGGAAAAAGAGTGCAACGTGTATTAGCTCCCCCTCATGAATGTATCCTTAAGTCCTTCAGCTGTCGCATTCCAATATTGCGACGCAATCCTTCAAACATTGTAGTTGGTAATGCTTTGGTGAACAAATCTGTTAGATTATCTTTTGATCGAATTTGTTGAACATCAATGTCACCACACTTATCAAGGTCATGTGTGAAAAAGAATTTCGGTGATATGTGCTTTCTTCTATCTTTTTTTATGTATCCTCCCTTTAATTGAGCTATACATGCAGCATTGTTTTCATACAGAATGGATGGAGTTCTTTTGTAGTAATTTTCTAAGAATATGCCTCGTTAAAAACCTTATCAAATAAAAACCCAGTGGGAAAAAATTTTGGCGAAGGAAAAGAGTACAATATTCTTGTATAACTTTTAGTGCCTTGGGATTGCCTCATTATAACCTTGTAAAGGAAAACCCAGTGGAAAAAAACCTTAGCAAAGGAAAAAGTGTACAATCAACACATATCATTTTTACTCCCCTTCATAAGTACATAGAATTTCCATTGTTCATGGTAAAAATATCATTAAGTCGAAGCATGCCAATATTATGCACCATCTTCTTCAAAATCATAGCTGGTAATGACTTAATGAATATATTAACCAAATTATCACATGATCATATATGCTTGATATCAATATCGCCATTCTTCTGGGGCTCATGCGTATAAAATAATTTTGGTGCAATATACTTGGTTCTATCACCCTTTGGATAAAATAATCCCAAGTCAATAGTCTTACGAAAATAACGTAAAATATGTTTAATTTCATTACAATGTCTTCGAGTTGGTGCATAACTATACATTACTAGTAAGTTAACTGCAAATGCTATATCAGGTCTTGTCAAATTTGTAAGATACATCAAAGTACCAACTACATTAAGATATAGTACTTCATGACCAAAACACCAATTTCATAAAGATATGGTACTTCAAGACCAAAAGTTTCTTCAACATTTTCTTGTGGTCAAAACGGATATTTCTTGATATCAAGTAACCAATCTATCATTGGAGTACTCAAAGGATTAACATTATTCATGTAAAGTTGCTTCAGGACTTTTTCTGTATATGTTAATTGATAAACACGAATTCCATAGTTCAATTTGTAGGCCAAGACAAAAATTTGTCTTACCAATATCTTTCATCTCAAATTTGTTGTTTTTGTCGACTCTTTTGGAGCAAGATCTTTCATCAATAAATACAGTAATAATAGCAAATTCAGATTATGATCTTTTGATAAAAATGCATGCAAAAATTAGATTATTCTCAAATCCTTCTTTCAAAAGAGATCCACTCTGGCGATTATACCACAATATGCATTTGGATGGCTTTAACCCATATAAGAATCTTTGTAGCATGATAGAATACATACTTCGAGATATAGAATTTATGCTTCAGACATTTTATATCCTTCAGGGATTTTTATGTAGATATAATTATATAATGATCCATACAGATATGATGTAACAACATCCATTAAATTCTCTTACTACCAAGATAATTAAAAATCTAAATGTAATTGTGTCCATTACATAAGCATTTCTTCATAATAAATATTAGGTCTTTGCGAGAAACCTTGTGTTACAAGTTGCGTTCTGTACCATATAATTTCATTTTTCTTATTTCGTACAAATACCAATTTGTATTCAACAGGCATCACACCTTTAGGTGTTCGGACTACAGGTTCAGAAACTTCACGTTTACTTTGTGAATTTAGTTCTACTTGAATCGCCTCTTTTCACATTGGCCAAATATTTCTACATTCATCAACGATTTATGGTTCATATACATGATCATTACTTCTGGTAATATCAAGAACAATTTTATACAAAAATAATTTTTTGACAACAATTTTATTTCTATCCAATATATCCGTCTCCTGTATATACATAATGTATTGAGATCTCGTTATTTTTAGGTACGTGATCCTCTTCAGGAGATAACTCATCCTTTTCAGGGGATAACTCTTCAAGAGTTTTATTTACAAGAGATTTTTGTTCATAAGTTTTGGATAGATCAATAATTTTTTGTAGCATGTTTCATGGGTATAGCCTCTTTATAGGCTATAACTTAATACATCACATACTAAAACAAGTTTTTAATATAATTCATTAAAATAAAATTTTCATAAGTCTTCAGCACTTGGACAATTTGCCCTTTCCTTTGCTAGTGGATGGCTCATCAAGTTTCTCCACTTTAGCTGCAGTGTTAATTGCAAGAGTGAGCAAACAGTTGCTCACTGATATAGGAAGTAGTAATAATAACAACATAAGAATGAACAACGAATGCTAGCAATAATGAACTTGTTCTGTGAATTAAGAATAGAAAACAAGTTCAAAATCAATGTCTGAGGGTCTTAAGACCACGAACTATGTCTCTGGTATATAGGTATTATTACCTTAATCTTAACAATCATTAGACTGTACAGACACTTCTTAGCGTACTTAGGAGGATCAGCCCTTTGTACCATGTATTGTGCACAAACATCTAAACGTTACACATACAAAAATCCCCTATATTAGGGTTGTTCGTCTCAGTTTGAATTTAGAATTTTCGCAATAAAGAAAGTTTAGTTTGGAACTAGCTTATCAGTGTCTCTAGAATTTTAGAACACTATTCACTTTCATCAATAAAGGTTTAATACGAGAATGTATAACTGAACAAGGCTATTAAAGTCAAGGATCGGATATCAACAATATATATAACTGAATAACATGATATACATGCAAAGTGCTATATTCAAAGGAGTATAAAACAATCTTCTATGAATCAATGTATTAGAATAATATATGCTTCGAATGATAATAAGGAAAGTAAAGCTCGCTCGATGTAACGAATTAGGTTACAAGAGCTTGCACAAATATACTCAAGATAAACTAAGCTTGCTCAACCTTACAAGAATTTTAGGAACTTGTACAATAACGATTTAGGAATGGGAACATGCATTCAATATGAAAAGAATGAAGTTAGAAAGCTTGCTCAATGTAAAGAGTTAAGGTTTAGGAACTTGCCTTGTTTGTAAGCTACACAGGTGTAAAATAATCTCCAATTACCCTACACATATCATTATAATCGCAACAACAATTAGTTATATGAATATTAACACTATGTGATAGACTCCACGGCATGCTTGCGCGAGGTGGTCGCCGCCCCTATCGTTTCTAGCACATTTGTTGGGTGAATTGCTTGCAACACCTTAACCCCTCGCCTATATGTAGACGGTAATCTTTGTACAATTACTTGCGTTCGGAATTCTGCGTTGAATGGACACCAACGACACCTTGACCCCTCGCTTATATTGAAGCGGTAATCTCAGTACAATCGACGATTGATGCGGTAGAAGACGCCACACACAACTATGAATTGTTGTATGATAAGTCAAATTGAATCTCAAAGAAATAACTAAGAAACTACTAATTTCTTAGGAATTCTTCAAAGAACCAAAAGTAGAGAACAAACTCACAAATATATTGAATAATAAATAATGTATTTGATTATATCAACTTAGACCTCTATTTATACTACTCAAAACAATTCAAATCCTAATAGGAATTTATAAACTATAACCCTAATAGAAGTCAATTTGAAAAAGAAATTCTAATTAAAAATAAATCCTAATTACAATAGAATTATAAAAATCTAAAAATCCTTCCCGCATTCGGACTCTTCTTGCCGCGTGAAGCCACTGAAATTCCTTCTTGAATTGGACATTACCGAATTTAGAATAAGGAAAGATAAACACAGATGTTCCATTTGGAATTGGAGAATTATAAGGATGTGACTTTAATAATGATTGCTTCCTATTAGCCCACATAGAAAGATGCTGAATATGGTTTGGCTATAATTTGTTAGCTTCCAAAATATGATGAAGGCTCACAATTTGGCATGCATGGCTGCTGACTAGATTTGATGGCCCACATGTGAATAGTCTAATCCTCCTTTCCATGCAATCTGACATATTAACATGTTGAATACAAGATGATGTCCCATAATATTTGACCCACTATGCTCCACATAAAATCCATGCATAGACTGAATTAAATGGGCCAATTGGATCGACCCAATAATACTTGAATTGTACTCCTTTGAATAATCTTCAACCCAATTATTTAAAATTATTTGATGAACCACTGAGACTTGAATTGAGTTATTATCGTTTGATGAGAGCTTGATCAAGATTGTATCATTCCCCTCCTCTTCAAAAGGATTTGTCTTCAAATCTGGCACATCGTCTTCTCAAAAATGATTCAACCATAAAATTGCTCATACATAAAAACAAACTAAGTTAGTAGCATCAAACCAATCATAATGCCAAAACTTAACTCGCAAATGACATATATAAGCAACAAAAACTCTAACTCCCGCTAAGAACATAACAATGCCCGACTTCTCTCCTGAATTGACAATTTGTAGACCAGTTACTCCCAGAACACTAATTATATATATAAACTAATCTACTATCTACTAAAATAATCATAAATGCAAAGTAAGAAAGAATATGAAAAGTCTTATATCCTCCTGGATCAAAAATCGTCACGCAAAACTCTTCATGTGGTAGATTCTCCCAATGACGAATTCCTAGATCAAAATTCAATATAATGATCTCAATCCTTCGCAGAAACACATTCGTCAATGCACCTTGATTAAATATCAATACTTGAAATTTGTCATATTTCTCACGCAAACTCTCTTTAATTCCTGGATTAAACATAAAACAAAACAAATCAATAAGTTCCTTTTGTCTAATCACAAAGAAATTAAATAAACCAAAATCATATGCATAGTCTACTAAAACAATATTCAAAACACTTCCCTGTAGATGTCTTATGCATTGAACATGATGAATTGCACGATCCATGCTTCCCTCGATGAATATGATCCTATCACGAATCTGCAAAACAAAACCAACCTCACTCTTTCCATTGACATTAATACAATAAAGAACAAATAATGTTATCCACGGAGTAAAAAGGTCACAATCACAAGTTGAAAATTCAATAGCATATCGACGATGATCACAAACAAACTCAACACATGCTAAAGAATTTCCCAAAATGTTGACAAAAATCGGAATATCATCAAAAGAGAGAATAACAAATTTTCCTATGAAAAAATGCAAAATATAATTCAACAATTCCATGGAAGTATGCAATGCCTTAGCTAATTCAAAATATAATTTTTTTCACTTTTTTTTCCCTTTTTTTTTCTTTTTTTTTTACAATATATATTTCGACAGAAAATTAAAGATAAGTAACTTGCTAGAAAAGCTTAGCTTTGATACCAAATGATAGACTCCACGGCACACTTGCGTGAGGTGTTCGCCGCCCCGATCATTTCTAGCACAGTTATTGGGTGAATTGCTTGCAACACCTTAACCCCTCGCCTATATGTAGACGGTAATCTTTGTACAATTGCTCGCCTTCAGAATTCTGCATTGAATGGACACCAACGACACCTTGACCCCTCACTTATATTGAAGCGGTAATCTCGGTACAATCGACGATTGATGCGGTAGAAGACGCCACACACAACTATGAATTGTTGTATGATAAGTCAAATTGAATCTCAAAGAAATAACTAAGAAACTACTAATTTCTTAGGAATTCTTCAAAGAACCAAAAATAGAGAATAAACTCACAAATATATTGAATAATAAATAATGTATTTGATTACATCAACTTAGACCTCTATTTATACTACTCAAAACAATTCAAATCCTAATAGGAATTTATAAACTATAACCCTAATAGAAGTCGATTTGAAAAAGAAATTCTAATTAAAAATAAATCCTAATTACAATAGAATTATAAAAATCTAAAAATCCTTGCCGCATTCGGACTCTTCTTGCCGCGTGAAGCCACTGAAATTCCTTCTTGAATTGGACATTACCGAATTTTGAATAAGGAAAGATAAACACTAATGTTCCATTTGGAATTGGAGAATAATAAGGATGATGACTTTAATAATGATTGCTTCCTATTAGCCCACATAGAAAGATGTTGTATATGGTTTGGCTATTATATGCTAGCTTCCAAAATATGATGAAGGCTCACAATTTGGCATGCATGGCTGCTGACTAGATTTGATGGCCCACATGTGAATAGTCTAATCCTCCTTTCCATGCAATCTGACATATTAACATGTTGAATACAAGATGATGTCCCATAATATTTGACCCACTATGCTCCACATAAAATCCATGCATAGACTAAATTGAATGGGCCAATTAGATCGACCCAATGATACTTAAATTGTACTCCTTTGAATAATCTTCAACCCAATTATTTAAAATTATTTAATGAACCACTGAGACTTGAATTGAGTTATTATCGTTTGATGAGAGCTTGATCAGGATTGTATCACTATGGGTGTTAAACCATCATTTAGGTCATAACCCTAACCTAGCACCTAACCATTTAGGTTAACATACTTAACAAATCTGAAATCGCATTACGAGCCAACATAACTTACTCGTTCATTTCTAACTTTTGAAAACATCACTTTTAGTTTCATTATATAACTTAATTAACAATCACCTAAAACTCTTTTACACTTTGTATTACAACACCTTACAATCTGTTATTGTAGTCCACTTTATGTTTTAATATCCATAACATGTATGCTAAACTAACTTACCCAAGTCCGTGTACGCACGCAATTAAGCAAACTTCAAACTTCACTGCTTAGGATTAGCTACTCAAACCGCCACAAGATACATCTGCTCTGGTAATCACACACAACAATACGCAGAAAGCACTTCAAGACTCATATGTAGCTGTGGCGTGCACAACCAAGACACTGCAGACGATCGCCTGCCACGATGCCTCAATTCCAGTTTTTTTGCAGAAGCTCGAAATCAGACTCTACTTTGGCCAAAAATCCCAATTCTACAGAAAATCTCCCAACTTCAACATCTAACACTTTGTCATATTATAGTTATACATGCTAAACACCATTCTATATACAAAAACATTACATAAACATCATTTTGAAGAATCAAAACTATATTTTTCCCAAATTTCCTCATTTTGATATTTTTAACGAATTCGATCACCACGAATTCGTTTCTTAATCATTTGACACGATTCGAACTACGCCGCTTTCGTTTCTTAATATATTATCATAATCCACCAACAAATTACAGATTATATCACATATTGGACAAGAAATTTGGTACTTTCTAAGACAATTTTTCAAATATGAACACTGATATTCATTTTCTTTCTACACACCAATTTCTCATGAATTTGATAACAAATAACAAGTATACATGATGATTAACAGAGTTTTGCAAACCTATATGAACATATATCTATCACAATTCACGTGATTTCCAAGTCATACCAAGAAAATATATATACATATACTACCAAAACGCAAAATAGAAATAGGAATAGAGTATACCTTTAATCCTTGATTATATGCTAGCAAAAGATGATAATAAGGTTTAGCAATCCTCTCCTTCCTCTTGAAACCTCAGAGAATTCTCTCTTCAAAGCCACTGAACTTCTCTCACACTCTGTGTTACCTCTTAGCTTAGGATACAATACGCAATAAACTGTGAACTAGCCTTAGGGAAAAATATAAGACGCGTATGCAATATAACTGGCCTCTCACACGTACGTCAGGTTAAAAACAAAAAGACTCACATCAGTTAAAATAAACCAAAAACCATAAGGCTACGTTTGGTTACACACTAATTCCCATACTAGATTATTTAAATAATATTTATATTATATAGTTACTACTTGTCGCACATACAACCCATTAAATATCTTATAATTTATAATTATAATAATTATATTCTTATTATAATTATGCTTATAATAAATAATTAAATAATTATATATCTAATTTAATTAATAAATTAGAGTCACTTTGTTTAATTTATTTATTTCCTTTAAATTAAACAATTCTTTTTATTTAATTATTTCCTTAAATTAAATCCTTCAAATAAAATTATCATTACTCAATTTAATTTACACTAATCAATTTAATTACTAAATTGATTCACCATAATTCATCAATTATTTATTTTTCTCAATAAATAAATTATTTAAAATATTTATTTAATTCCATAAATATTTCAATTAAATTACAAATTTTACGATCGTTACATCCTTCCCTCCTTAAAAGGATTCTGTCCCCAGAATCATAACTCGAGAAATTTATTCATTACATTCTTCCCTCCTTAACAAGATTCTGTCCCCAGAATCGCTATACAAAATCAAGCAAACAACTGAGGATAATTCTTCATCATAACACTTTCAAGTTCTCACGTAGCTTCCTCAGTATTGTGGTTCCTCCATATTACCTTAACAGAAGGTATCACTTTATTCCTCAGTACTTGCTCTTTTTTGTCAATAATTTGAACAAGGACTTCTTCATATGATAAATCTTTCTCAAACTGTAAGGGCTCATATTCTATTACATGCTTATAGTCAGGCATATATGGCCTTAATACTGATACATGAAAAATATTATGAATATGCTCCAACTCCGGAGGTAAAGCTACCTCGTACGCCACTTCACCAACTCGTCGAAGCACTTCAAAAGGTCCTATAAATCTAGGGCTTAATTTTCCTTTCTTGCCAAATTGCATTTTCCCCTTCCAGGGAGACACTTTCAAGAAAACATAACTACCAACATCGAATTCTCTACTTTGTAGATGCTGATGGGCATATTTCTTCTATCTATCTTGTGCTGCTATTAACCTTGCTCGAATAATCTTAATGATCTCAATAGTCTGTTGCACCAATTCTAGACCCAATAGCTGATGTTCACCTACCTCATCCCAGCATAAAAGGAGTTCTGCATTTTTTTTATGTCAGATAATAACGTAAATGTCGCATGCCAATACTCGCGTGATAACTATTATTATAAGCAAATTCCACCAATGGCAGATGGTCATCCCAATTTCCCTTGAAATTCATGATACATGCTCTGAGCACATCTTCTAATGTTTGGATGGTTCTCTCACTTTATCCGTCGATTTGAGGATGGTACGTTGTGCTCATTTTCAGCTGTGTTCCTAAACACTCTTGTAGTCATTTCTAGAAATTAAATGTGAAACGTGGATCTCTGTCTGATACAATGGACACAGGTACACCGTGTCTTGACACAATTTCCTTTACATACAGCTTTGCTAACCGATCTAGTGTAAATTGAATCTTGATTGACCAAAAGTGTGCCGACTTCGTCAGTCAGTCGACAATCACCAAAATGGCATCGTAACCTTGTTGGGTTGTTGGAAGACCTACCACAAAATCCATTGTGATATGTTCCCATTTCCATTCCGGTATCTCCAACGGTTGTAACAATCCGCTTGGCATTTGATGTTCAGCTTTAACTTTCTGACACGTTAAGCATTTTGCCACACACGCAGCCACATCCTTCTTCATATTCAGCCACCAAAAATGATGTCTCAGATCTTGGTACATCTTTGTACTCCCAAGGTGAATCGAATATCGTGAGTTGTGAGCTTCATTCAAAATTTCTTCTTTAATTTCTGGTACTTGCGGAACCCAAATTCTCCTTTCGAATCGAAGTAACCCTTCCGAATCGATTTTGAATTTGTTTTCCTCACCTTCAGATATTTTCTATTTTATCTTTTCACAGTCTTCATCCTGAAGTTGCGCATTTTTCACCTTATTTACTAACGTTGAACTGTTTCCCATCTGGAATAACTTTTCATCGGACTCCGTCGGATATTTAATTTCTAACTCCATCTTAGCCATTTCTGACATTATCTTCTCTTGATTAGTTAACAACATTAACTTCTCCCGTCCCTTTCTACTTAAGGCATCAGCAACAACATTCACTTTTTCGGGATGATAGAAAATCTCGCAATCATAATCTTTGATCATCTCCAACCATCATCTTTGTCACATGTTCAAGTCTTTTTGTGTAAAGATATACTTCAGACTTTTATGGTCAGTATATATCTCACACCTCTCTCCATAAAGATAATGTCTCCAAATTTTCACTCTAAGTCATGAGTCGGATACCATTTCTCGTAATCTTTCAACTGACGTGATGCATACGCAATAACTCTTCCTTTCTGCATAAGCAAACAACCTAGTCCTTTATGCGATGCGTCACTATATACCACAAAATTTGATGTATCATCAGACAATGACAACACAGGTGCTGAACTCAACCTCTTCTTTAACTCTCAAAAACTTTCCTCACACTTCTCTGTCCAAACAAACTTAACCGCTTTCCTAGTTAAGTTCGTCAACGGAGTCGCGATCTTGGAAAAGTCTTGAATAAAACGCCTGTAGTAACCTGCCAATCCTAAGAAACTCCTCACTTCTGACGGTGTCTTCGGCTAATCCCAGTTTATTATAGCTTCAACCTTTGATGGATCTACCGAAATTCCATCCTTATCAATAACCTGCCCGAGAAATTGTACACGTTCCAACCAAAATTCACATTTTGAGAACTTAGCGTACAACTTCTCTTTTCTCAATGTCTCCAATGTCAATCTCAAGTGTTCCACATGTTCCTCTTTGGTTTTGGAATACACCAGTATATCATCAATAAACACCACCACAAATTTGTCTAAGAATGGTTTAAACACCATGTTCATTAAATCCATGAACGCTCCAGGTGCATTGGTTAAACCAAAAGACATAACCAGAAACTCGTAATGACCATACCGAGTTCTGAATACTGTTTTTGGTACATCGTCCGGCCTCACCTTCAATCGATGATAATCACTTCTCAAGTCTATCTTCGAGAAATATCTCGCTCCCTTCAACTGATCGAACAGGTCATCGATTCTAGGTAATGGATACTTATTTTTAATCATGACCTTATTCAATTCTCTGTAATCAATGCAAAGCCGCATCGATCCATCTTTCTTCTTCACAAACAAGACTGGAGCTCCCCATGGCGAAACACTCGGCTGAATATACTTCTTGTCGAGAAACTCTTCCAATTGCACCATCAACTCCTTCATCTCTACCGGGTCCATTCTGTATGGTGCTTTAGATATCGGGGCCGTTCCTGGTAGTAAATCAATCACGAACTCGATTTGTCGATCCGGCGGAAGACTCGGCAAATCGTCTGGAAATACGTTTGCAAATCTCTTATAGTCGGTATCTCTTCTAGCTTTACACTCTTCTTATGCGTATCGACTATGTAGGCTAAGTACCCTACACATCCTTGTCTCAACAACTTCTTGGCTTGCATCACCGCCAGACAACTTGCTTGTCGAGGTGACTTGCTGCCAAAGAACACAACCTTTGACGGAGTCATAAGGTTAACACACTTCCTTTGGCAATCAATTACTGCTCCGTAATTGAATAACCAATCCATTCCCAGTATAACATCAAACTCACCAAGTCTAATTGGTATCAAATCTACCATCATCTCATGACCCTTTATAACCACTATACAATTCCTATATACAAATCTAACAGGAATTACTTCTTTATTCGCAATCTCTAAACTTAAGGGAAATTCTAATTCTTCCTGAGGCAAATCTAAGTTCTGAGCAAATTCATCGGATATAAATGAACAAGTAGCACCCGAATCAAATAGTACATAAGCATTAATACCATTAATCTAATGATACCGACACCACATCCTTAGACATGATAAAGATCATGCATACCATATTGAAAGTCCTCGCAGTAGGTTGGCTTGACTGAGCTGGTCCAGGGATAGTCAATGCACCACCACCGTTTTTGTTTCCTTTTCCACCACTTGCACTTCCCGCTGGTTTCTTAGGGCAATCACGAGCCATGTGATCTTTTAAACCGTAGGTCAAGCATGCTCCTTTCTTCAGACTAAAATAGTTCGGTGCAATGTGTTCCCCTGACCACAGTTGAAACACACCCGCTTCCCCTTCAAACATACCCCAGTATGGTTCTTCCTGCAAGTTGCGTAAGCCTCAAACTTTTTCTTCTGTTGATTTCCTTGTTGTCATCATGCCGTTGAATTCTCGCTCCACTTCCTTTTCTGACTAATACTTCCAACATTACTACCACCAGCCTTATTCTCTTTCTCATTCTTCTTCTTCTTCTTCTTCTTCTTCTATTCTTGTTTGTACTTGGTCAAGGCATCGCTTCCACCTTCCGCGATAATTGCCTTTTCCAGCACATCCGCAAATGTGTTCAGCTGGAACATTGAAACCTTGCTGTAAAGCTAGGGCTTCAATCCTTGTTAGAACCTTCTCGCTTTGTGCTCGTCGTTATTGACTTGGTATGTGACAAACCTTGCCAACTCGTTAAACTTCACAGCATATTCTGGCACCATCATAGTTCCTTGATTCAGCTCCAGAAATTGCACTTTCAACTGATTCTGAGAACTCGCTGGAAAGTACATTTTGAAAAACATTTCCTTAAATCTATCCCACGCTATCACTCCTTGTCCTCCACGAACCTTATTTGCTTGCCACCAGTAGCTAGCTTCAGACTTTAGCATGAACGTTGCGAACGCAGTCTTCTGATCCTCGTTAACTCTAGCTACATCGAACACCTTCTCCATTTCCATGATCCAGGTTTGGGCTTCCACTGGATTCATAGACCCTTAAAATTCAAGCGGTTCAACCACTTTGAATTCCTTGAAAGTCGTGACTTGAGCTTGCGGTTGATTCGTAAGTGCACCCGCCAACAGAGCTACCAACTGTTGAACCGGATTAGCATTGGTATCGTTGTTATTATTAGTAGACCCCTCAGGAGGTGCTTGTTGACATGGTTGTCTTTTTCTAGGAGGCATTTTCTGTTAAAATATACGCTTATTAGCTCCTTACTCAACTTCTTGGATATTTAAAGTTGAACTTAAATATTCCAAGATTAAAGCTTTAACACATAATATTTTAAATAAACTTTGATATTTTATTCATTCATAACGTTTTAAAACATGTTAAAGATAGCATAACCGCTATTAACATTCACTTTCCTGAACTAAACAAGTTCCAAGATTACATACCCATACTATCCCTTTATTTATCTCAAAATAAGAGATTCACAGTTTATTTATTCACATAATTGATCACATATTATTATTATTATTATTATTATTATTATTATTATTATTATTATTATTATTTATCTAGACATATTAAGACGTCGTAAGGCTTCCCAACGCTCTTCCTCCATGATACGATATGCCGTTCTATGATCCATCACGAACCACGACGAATTCTCAAACTGAGGTGGGTAATAATAGAATCGATCCTGGGCCCTATCAATCGCAGAATTAAAAGCATAATCCATCTCCTTCATCTTGGCTTTATTCACTTGGACCTTAACCTCAACACGGTCTGCACGTTGAGTCGCCTTCATCCAAGCATTCTCCGCTCTTGAACGCTTAGCTGATTCCTCCTTGAAATCATCTTTCAATTTCTCCATGTCAGTCTTCATCTTCTCGTTTACTGCTAACAAGTCTTCATGCTAACCCTTGGTATGAACTAGATCCCACTCCGTGTTTCCAAGTTTTGTGTCAAGTTCCTGAATCTTCGCATCCTTCTGCTCTATCAAAGCATGACGCATCTCAACCATCTCCTTCAGCTCCTCAACCACATCCTGTAATTCTATGTTACGCTTGTACAGAGCGTCATACATCTCAGCTGATATGGAGTTTGGTGGAAACTCCTCAAGATCCTCCTCCTCATCATCCTCTTCTATCTCCTCCGAACTATCCTCCTCGGGATCGATCACAGGCTCATCCTCCTACATCAACTATTCCCACACAACATGAATATCCTGGGGTTCATCGTCTATAGGTACCTGAGGTATCGCTTCCCTAGCTGGACTGGATCCTCCTTCGTTAGACATCCTGACAACAAAATATTTTAAGTTTTACTTAATATTTTCGATACTCGCGAGCACATAAGTTATTAACACATAGCACATAATGTCTTTTATTATTTAACTTCAATGGATACCTTAATCCATTACTTAAAACTCGGTAAGAGTAAAACACCTCTATGTTTTCTATTTCCTTAAAGGTTACTTCCTAAGGTTTCCCCACCTAAGGTTCATAACCTAAGGCTTTGATACCAACTTGTGACACCCCCAAATCCAGGTACTTCATACCCACAGGATTTGGTGCTCACTTATCAAAACTATTACATCTAACTACCCATCACAAAGGATAAAGACATAATTTAAATAACTTTAACAATAATCTTTCCCATTAAAGGGCTACATCATAATCTCAAAATAAATCCCAGGTAATCTAACCTTAAAATTATTACATAGGTTTGTGGAATACATCACATACTAAAACAAGTCTTTAACATAATTCATTAAAATAAAATTTTCATAAGTCTTCAAAGACTTGGACAATTTGCCTTTTCCTTTCACTAGTGGATGGCTCATCAAGTTTCTCCACTTTAGTCAAGAAGTTAATTGCAAAGAGTGAGCAAACAGGTTGCTCACCGATATAGAAGTAGTAATAATAACAACATGAGAATGAACAAGGAATGTCAGCAATAATGAACTTGTTCTGTGAATTAAGAATAGAAAACAAGTTCAAAATCAATGTCCGAGGTCTTAAGACCACTTAACTATGTCTCCTAGTTATATAGGTATTATTACCTTAACCTTAATTCTGGTCATTAGACTATCTGATACCACTTCTTAGCGTAGCGCAGGGGGGATCAGCCCTTTGTACCATGTATTGTGCACAAATATCTAAACGTTACACGTACAAAAATCCCTTATATTAGGGTTGTTAGTCTTAATTTGAATTTAGAATTTCCGCACTAAAGAAAGTTTAGTTTGGAACTAGCTTATCAGTGTCTCTAGAATTTTAGAACACTATTCACTTTCATCAATAAAGGTTTAATACGAGAATGTATAACTGAACAAGGCTATTAAAGTCAAAGATCTGATATCAACAATATATATAACTGAATAACATGATATAAATGCAAAGTGCTATATTCAAAGGAGTTTAGAACAATCTTCTATGAATCAATGTATTAGAACAATATATGTTTCGAATGATAATAAGGAAAGTAAAGCTCGCTCGATGTAACGAATTAGGTTACAAGAGCTTGCACAAACATACTCAAGATAAACTAAGCTTGCTCAACCTTACAAGAATTTTAGGAACTTGTGCAATAACGATTTAAGAATGGGAACATGCATTCAATTTGAAAAGAATGAAGTTAGAAAGCTTGCTCAATGTAAAGAGTTAAGGTTTAGGAACTTGCCTTGTTTGTAAGCTACACAGGTGTAAAATAATCTCCAATTACCCTACACATATCATTACAATCGCAACAACAATTAGTTATATGAATATTAACACTATGTGATAGACTCCACGGCATGCTTGCGCGAGGTGGTCGCCGCCCCTATCATTTCTAGCACATTTGTTGGGTGAATTTCTTGCAACACCTTAACCCCTCGCCTATATGTAGACGGTAATCTTTGTACAATTACTCGCGTTCAGAATTCTGCGTTGAATGGACACCAACGACACCTGGACCCCTCGCTTATATTGAAGCGGTAATCTCGGTACAATCGACGATTGATGCGGTAGAAGACGCCACACACAACTATGAATTGTTGTATGATAAGTCAAATTGAATCTCAAAGAAATAACTAAGAAACTACTAATTTCTTAGGAATTCTTCAAAGAACCAAAAGTAGAGAATAAACTCTAGTTGTATGAATATTAACACTATGGGTATTAAACCATTATTTAGGTCATAACCCTAACCTAGCACCTAACCATTTAGGTTAACATACTTAACGAATCTGAAATTGCATTACGAGCTAACATAACTTACTCGTTCATTTCTAACTTTTGAAAACATCACTTTTAGTTTCATTATATAACTCAATTAACAATCACCTAAAACTCTTTTACACTTTGTATTACAACACCTTATAATTTGTTATAGTAGTCCACTTTATGTTTTAATATCCTTAACATGCATGCTAAACTAACCCAAGTCCGTTACGCATGACCTGTAATTAAGCAGACTTCACTGCCTCGTGGATCGGTTACTCATGGTAGTAGCAATAATAATACACTGGTAATCACACTACCGCACGATGCAGAGCACCCACGCCCATATGTAGCAGACGCTCATATGCGACAACCAAGCTACCAAACAAAGGCGCCCACGCGATGCCTCAGTTCCAGTTTTTTTACAGAAGCTCAAAATCAGACTCTGCTTTTGGCCAAAAATCCCAATTCTACAGAAAATCTCCCAACTTCAATCTAACACTTTATCATATTATAGTTATACATGCTAAACACCATTCTATATACAAAAAAATTACATAAACATCATTTTGAAGAATCAAAACTATATTTTTCCCAAATTTCCTCATTTTTATACTTTTAACGAATTTGATCACCACGAATTCGTTTCTTAATCATTTGACACGATTCGAACTACCCGCTTTCGTTTCTTAATATATTATCACAATCCACCAACAAATTACAGATTACATCACATATTGGACAAGAAATTTGATACTTTTTAAGACCATTTTTCAAATATGAACACTGATATTCATTTTCTTTCTACACCAATTTCTCACGAATTTGATAACAAATAACAAGTATACATGATGATTAACAGAGTCTTGCAAACCTATATGAACATATATCTATCACAATTCACGTGATTTCCAAATCATACCAAGAAAATATATATACATATACTACCAAAATGCAAAATAAAAATAGGAATAGAGTATACATTTAATCCTTGATTATATGCTAGCAAAAGATGATAATAAGGTTTAGCAATCCTCTCCTTCCTCTTGAAACCTCAGAGAATTCTCTCTTCAAAGCCACTGAACTTCTCTCACACTCTGTGTTACCTCTTAGCTTAGGATACAATACGCAATAAACTGTGAACTAGCCTTAGGGAAAAATATAAGACGCGTATGCAATATAACTGGCTCTCCCACGTACGTCAGGTTAAAAAAAAAGACTCACATCAATTAAAATAAACCAAAAGCCATACGGCTACGTTTGGTTACACACTAATTCCCAGACTAGATTATTTAAATAATATTTATATTATATAGTTAGTACTTGTCGCACATACAACCCATTAAATATCTTATAATTTATAATTATAATAATTATATTCTTATTATAATTATGCTTATAATAAATAATTAAATAATTATATATCTAATTTAATTAATAAATTAGAGTCAGTTTGTTTAATTTATTTATTTCCTTTAAATTAAACAATTCATTTAATTTAATTATTTCCTTAAATTAAATCCTTCAAATAAAATTATCATTACTCAATTTAATTTACACTAATCAATTTAATTACTAAATTGATTCACCACAATTCATCAATTATTTATTTTCCTCAATAAATAAATTATTTAAAATATTTATTTAATTTCATAAATATTTCAATTAAATTACAAATTTCACGATCGTTACATCTTTTCTGGGAAATTTGATCTTTAACACCGATAGGTCTTCCACACTTCAGGTGTGGTTTTGATTCATTTGTTGCTATATAAACTGATTATCCTACAGGGACTTCAATCCTACTAGAGTATTAGCAGCTAGAATGTGAGATATCACTATTTTCTTATTATCGGTGACTAATTCTGGTAATTGATTTGCAATTCATTTCAAATGAATAATCCTTTGAACTTCTAGTTCATATTGATTTGTATAAGGATCAAGATTAAATAACGTTGAAACATTCCAATTAATCTCCCTTCGTGCTTCAGGCAATAATCTCACGTCGTGCTTCAGGCAACGACTTTTCTCCCTTAATGGTGGGAAGATTGTTTCATTAAAATAACAATCCTCAAAATATACCTTAAAAATATCACTTATTGAGGTTATGATGCAACATTTAAAATAGCATGACCCCAAGCATAAATTGGTGATTTTGATTTCATAATCAAAAATCGAGCAATAATTTAAAATCTCTTAAAAATTGATTCAACTATACCATTTTGAGTATGTGTATGTGCAACATGATGTTTAACATAAATTCCAATTAACATGCAATATTCATCAAAAACTTGAGATGTGAATTTTACCAGCATTATCTAAATAAATTTTCCTAGTTATATAATCAGGAAATTGTACTCGCAACCTAATTATTTGAGCAAGAAGCATAGGAAATGCAATATTTCTAGTTAAAAGTAAATATACATGTGATCATCTGGTTAATGCATCAATTAAAACCATAAAATACTTGAATGAACCACACATGGTGGGTGTATTGGTTCAAATAGATCACCTTGAATTCTTTCTAAGAAATATGAACACTAAATAATAATAATTAAATGTCATAGTTTGGTAATTAATTTACTTTGATATAATCAACAGGTAAAGGAATCTTCTGGTTCATTAAGGGATGTTCGTGGGAGTTTTCAATAATTTAACGCATCATTATTGATCCTAGATGATCATGCCAATTCATAAAAATTTGGATCCGAACACTTCTGGTGTATTGCACACTTCTGGTGTATTACAACATTTGTTTCAACTATTTTTATTTTAGTATAATATAACCTAGAAGAGAAAATATACACTTTTTCTAATTTGAGCTTCTGGCCTGATACTATTGAAATAATATAAAGAAATTCTTCACTGCCTTCGTTATTGATTTCAATATAATAACCATTATAACGTATGAGATCCCGAATTTTATGAAATAAAAGTATTCAATTTTTTTATTTTGGTAAATAGTTAAATTGATAAAAGTTTAAAGTTAAGGGTGATATTTGAAAATTTTACAAAGTAAGTAAGTTGTTATAAAATATTCGTTGTGTTGGGGAATATTCGATTGGTCGAGGAATATTCGTACGACGACATAATCATTGGTGGACCCCACAATGAAAGTACTGTTGTAGTTAGAAAACGACAGAATTATCTTTTTATAAAAATAACGGCGAAAGTTTTACCGTTAAACTGTTGAACTACCCGGTAGTAAAAGTACAGTAATATGTGTGGTTGCATAGTAGCACACGGTATTGATTATTGATGCTTATGTGAGAAATCACTCAGTTATACTCAATTATTACTCTGATGAATTCTTGCATAATATCTCTCATAATATTGATTCAATTATTGTCACAGTATCATCTGCATAATATTTTATATTATTAAATCAATAATTGAGACAACAAAGTTATTCATATTATTATTTGCAATATTGACAATGTCTAGAAGTTTTGTCAATTGTCAATGAGAGGTTTGGTCACCTAATTGCGCGCCAATAAGGAGAAATCCTTATCGGAAAGCCCCCTCTTTCTTGGGAACGATCTGGTTGTTAAATATTGTGAGTTATAATATTAATGATGAATAAGTTCGTGTTGATTAAAGATGAAATTGATGGTTCCATTGTGTTGGGATTATTAGTGTTAGTGGAAATCGACATTTATTTCGATAATAATTGATGTCTGGAAGTTATATTGACCAATCGGGTAATTAATCGGATAAATGAGCAATTAATTGTTATTAATTCATATGCTTATAACTATTTATTCACATGCATGTACAATTAGGGGAGGTGGTGCAAGATTGATAATACTTGCATGACTAAATTAAAAATGGAGGTATAGATGAAAGTATTATATTGTAATTATTATTTTCACATGTATAGAACTATTGATTCACATGATTGTACTATTGATTCACATGATGTACTATTAAGGGAGGTGGTGCAAATTTGATAATACTTGCAGGTGTAAGAACCTGAATTTTTAGAAAATATTAAAATAAGAATTTAGTGAATAAAATTCTTAAGGCATGTGAAGGGTTCAAATAAAAATATATAATGTGTTAGGAGGTAGGTGGTATTGTGTTACATAGGATAATATGAACTATGTAATAAGTAATGTTGTGTTTAATAAATATATATCATTATTATATATTTGTTAGAAATTGTAGAGATGAATTTATACGAAGATGGATAAGATTTATCTATTGACATTAAATAATTTATAGAATTATTATATAGTAGTAAGTTGGTGACATTAAAATATCTTTGATAATCACCAATTTCTTGAGTATATGTACGAGTGAATATCAAGTCTAAGGTAGTGCAATCTTACTCTTTAACGGTTGACGTATAGGAGATGGGCTAAACGATTCCTTCCTTGAGAGCGGGAGGTATATACTTAATTGGTAATCGATCTAACTCAATCGTGAAAACAAGGTAGATGAGATGGAAACTAATTTGTTGGTTGTTTGTGGGAAACCACTCAGTGTACTATATTGAATACTATTAAAGACTTGAGGTGTGTTAGGTTTGGACTTGTATATATGTACATTGTTGACGAGAGAAGAAAATCGTTATATCTTTAGATAAATATTTTTAGAGATTTATTGACTAATATTGGGATATGGTTAAATGTATAGATTAAAGAGAGAAGAGTTAAACTTGAAGTTTAATCTCTAAATTATTGAAGAATGTAGTCATTGGAGATTTATTTTGGTTAGTGTAATAAGATAGCATGTAGGGAGCATGTTAAAGGATTTGTGAGTTAAGTTACATTTTTTATTAAAGCATAACTTGTCTGCTGAGATTTGGTATATGCCTTGAGCTTGCGCCATTTCAATCTGTGACAGGCCAAGTAATTGCTGTGGTCGATGAAAACTCTGAGTTAGTTTATGAAAATGTGATTTGCAAGCCATGTATACTAATAACTCTTATAAGGTCATGAATGGTGATTAAGTGTTCATGAAGAAATTTATCTAGGAAAACATGTCTTGAATAAAGATTTAGTTAATTAACCCGGAATAAATATGGTTAATTAAGAGAGATTATGGAATATTATAGTATAATCCTTGTATGGTCGTAGGCGTGATAATAAATTAAATGAAAAGGGTTAGTTCACTTGTATAAGATATTGAGTTAACATATGTGTTTAGCATAAGAGGTGAAAGAAGTATGTTAATATTTTAATGTATTACATAGTTTTGTAATATATAAAAGGGTTGATATTAAAAAGATAAATGATTAATATTAATTAATCGTTGTGATATTAAAATATGATAATGGGTTGAAAGTACCCAAATGAATAATATGTAGCCCAATTAAAATATTAATAGTATTATAATGTGTGATATGGAAAAATGTGAGTAGTAGAAATAATTTTGGAACTACTCCGACAATAATGCCTAACTGCGTTGTATAGTGTAGTACGTCACTTATATGACTATACTATGTATAGTAACCATATATCAAGATTTATTGAAACTATATGATAGGAATACATCATAAGAGGTGTATGTGACAATATGCATGTGGGGAAACATTAAAATAAAGTGTACATGAATTATAGGAATGATTAGTATCAACTACCTTAAAATATTAAATGTGTAAATCATATTGTAACATTAAGTTATAGCTAGTGTATGGTTGGTATAACATAAGAGTAGAAATGTGTATAAGTGTATGGGCTAAGTGTTGCAAGCATATTGAGATAATTGGATTGTCCCAAATTGAGTGTCCCATTTGCTCCCAATTCTCAATCACGTGTAGAATATAAAGGCTAAGGCCTATGTTCTTCTTTTCTACCAAGCTTGGCTAGACAATGATCATGGAGGGAGTGGGCATAATGATGATCTCCAACAACCATTTACCAACTCTCTCTTAACCATCATACAATCCTTCAATCCATGAGTTTAATTTAGTGAGAGATGACATTGTCTGTGTATTGATTTTCCTATAAGTATGAACTCTCCTTCTCTAATTTCATTGTTGAGAATTTCTAGTGTGGAATTGAGAGCATACAAGTGTTCTAAGAACTTGGAAGTTCAGTAGTATTGAGAGCTAGCAGAGGGTTGGAGTGCTATAGATAACAAATTGAAGCCATCAAGAGGTAAAGATTCTAACATATATGTTCTTGAATTTAAGTTCTTCAATTCCTTAGTAATGTTAAGAAAAAGTAGCTTTTGAGTCCAAAAATTGATGGCTAAAGCTTGTTTCAATCCATGAATTTTTGTTAGATGTTGTTAATATAGTTCAATACGAAAACAACGAAAGTCAAACGAACCAATTTGGTTGAGAAACAAATTTGTGGTTAATGAATTCGCTAAGTTTGTCAAAACATAAAAATTAGTATGAACATGAGTTGGAAATCCATATTTGGGTTAGTTAATGTTTATGTTAATTGTTGGGTAATTGGTATGTTGTAGTTTTATGAGTTACGAACCCATAGAATCGAAAATGGACTGATTTGGATGAGTAAAACTCATGTTATAAAAATCGGAAGGAGATGAGGTTTGTGTATTCGCGAAGATTAGAGCCTGAGGGCCTGTTCTGCGACTTGGGGCACAGCTGCGCTTCCCCCAAGGCCATTTAGGGCGCAGCTGCGTCGGACATCAGTAACTGATGGACTAGTTTTACCTGCTGCAGTAAATTAGGCATAACTTCATCATACGAACTCCGATTGAGGTGATTCAAAATGATTCGGAACAAGGACGAATAGACCTACAACTTTTATTCTTTAAGGTGTTCAATTTGAGGTCGTTAGGAAGGGTCAAAATAGTCATCTTTGTGACTGTTACGTATTCAGAGGCAATCGGAGGGCGTCGAGCGAGCACATACGCAAGTATAGTGCTCCCGACGATGGATTATGTTATTCTAAGTGATATAACATAAAAATGCATGATTATAGACATGTCATATAGCTAAGATTACTTTACTCATAATTTAATTCTTTAGCATAACTAGTATGTGTTTTTGAAAAGAAACTTGGAAGGTTGAAAAACGAATATTGACGAACATTGAGTCTTTGAAGTTATGATATTTTAACACATACATATTGTTGAGTTATGAGTATACCTAAGCATGAGAAGTGATTTAAAATTGCTTTTGTGACGCCCCCAAATCCGGGTACTTGAAACCCGAACTCAGTGCTTCACGATACCATTTCTATAAGCTGAATAATACAATAGTAATATTACATTCAAACTTAATTTACGTGACATCAAAGTTTACTTCCTGTGCACGAGACCTTCAAATACATTCATTACAATACATGAATAGATACCCATGCAAATTTATAACCATTAACTCATAATACACACTTATTCGATCGCCTTTCCTTTTCCTTTGTTCGCGTTCTCGAGCCTTCAAAGTTGCTCATACATAATCGAAAACATTTAATTTAAGCAAGGATGAGCATTTGAGTGCCCAAAGAAGTAATAGCAATTATATATATAAGTTTGAAAAGAATATAAGTATTCTCTTTACATAACACTTCTACAACGAATCAAAAGTTGTGAAGTAATCTGTACTGATAAAAGATTCACATAACAATTCTCTTTCAATTTCTTGAAATTAGGCTCCACCCATGAATAGGGTTTAAGAAACATACTATGAACATTGTTTTTCATTTTCGAAAAGGTTTAGCAGAAATTCATCCGCAAACCGTCATAACTTACGGGCACGGAGGGTGATCACTTTCATTGTACCTCAGATTGATCAATACTACATAACTTGAACGAAATTCATCGCTCATCCTTTGTCCGCCGAAGCGCATAAAAATTTTCCCATTATCGGGATGTTCATACATGCCTGGTTCCAAACCCGAAGGTTTTTAATCTTGCTCAACAATAATATGTAATTCAACATATATGTATACGGGTAATTGACATGGTATATCAACATGTGAATAAATGCCATGATTATCCAAGTGGGGACACTTGTATAACCATTTAGAAATCAACTTAATGTAATATATATATCGAGCTAACATGTTGATAATCAAAACGCATATAACTGCATGCGAATAGAATAATTCTAAAACTTCTTACTCATGTCCATTGCATAAAGGAAATGCAAAGGTAGGATACTTTTTGATTTGTTGATTACAAATCTCAACTTAGGTCTTATCTCTTTATCACAACCTATCAATAAACAGTCATTCGTCCGATTAGAACAATATATCATAACACATAGTAATCATCAATTATGGTCAAGACATAGTCTAATTATGTCATCACATAATCGCAGTTGATCATACTTTTAGTTCACATTCTATACTTTTATACATTTTTCAAATATCTCATCCATGTTCTTACAAAGAGTCTTTTCTTTTCTATTATAGGGTCCGACAGCGGGTTGCCGCATCGGCGCCTTTTATCGAATACATACTTTAGTCTAAGATTCTTATTCTATACCTCAACATCTCAGAATATCGGACATTTTACTTTTAATCATTTTCTAATTTTTCCGAAATTGAAAATTTTAAAATAAATCAAATCATCTCTCAAGGCTTATAGTGATATAATCATTACTATGGTTGCTCTTTCACCAAATCCTCGGACTTCATAACCTAGGTTCTTCAATCAATTAGTTTGACCGGATATCACTTTCAAACATCTAATTATGACTTAAACATCAAATAATTCTATTATCATTAATAATTAATTAATATTAAATTATTAATGAAATCATTGCTAAAATATAAAAGTTATTTATAATAACTCAAACTATTTTTAAAACATTTATTTTATCCTTAAATGATTTTTAAAACAATTAAAATCATTTTAAATAATCATCATCAATATATAAATATTAATGTACTATTTATCCAAATATTAAAAGTCATTAATTATAACTTAAAATATTTTTAAATCCTTAATATCCTCTTTAAATGATTTTTAAATAAATAAAACCATTTTAAAACTATTTATTTAATATAAATATTAAATAAACTTAATATCACAAATTATTAACTAAATATCATTAATATATAATTATTAATGAAATTATCTTCTAAATATTAAAAGTTATATTTTATAACTCAAAATATTTTCTTATACCATAAAATAATTTTTCATGATTTTTCATGAATTAAAACTATTTTTAAATCATTTATTTAATATTATAATTAAATAAATAAATACCTTTTATATTTCAAAAATATTAAATATTTATGAAATATACTCAAAATAATTAAAACTATTTTTAGGACTTTAAAATAATTTTTCATAATTTATTTGGTATTTTTAATAATTAAAACTAATTTTTCTAATTTTTAAATTAATTTCCTAAAAATAAAATGATAATCGTCGCTAAAGGCACACATAATGACAAAAACCGTCGCTATAGATGTTCTTGAGCTTCATGTCGATTGTGTACAAGGGTGCTAGTTTGACCGAGCCTTAAATCCATGATCTAAATGTTTTCTGGACTTGCAAAAACTTCAATGTTGTAGTACTAATGTAATACTACAACTATATACTCATTTCATGGCCAAACAACAACAAATCATGTGAGATATGATCAATAGAAAACCTTGTCGACGCGTGTTCTTCATAGTTTACGGGTTGCCCGTAAAACTCGTCAACAACACCTTCGGCCAACGACCTTAGTGGTGGTCTTATTCTCGTCGATCCGTATATGTTATAGGTGTTTTATACGCTCGAAATTGTGAAGTACAACTTACAGAGAACATGATTAAATCAAGTTTCAAGTCTAACCATCAACAATACCAAAGATATAAATCATCAAACCTTCTGACAAAACTTGTATGCCAATTCTGGGTTTTCCAGAATTTTAAAACAGATCGTGCAAGCTACTTTGGATCTTTATATCTTTCATTCTGAGTTTGATCTAAGTGATCTATTGGTGCCAGGTTGTAGATAACATGTAATTCTAGAACTCTATTACATATAAGGCATATAACAACAACAGATCCAATGAGAAAGAGGCTTTCAATCAAATGTGACCTCAATAATCGTTTCTTGAACATTTCGAAAACCCGAAAGTTCTTGAGCGATTCGATCGATGGTAGTTTGACCATTAATAACTTCTAATCTACAACAGAGATATGACCATGATTCCTTTTGCGAATAAAGACAACATGACAGTTACACATAACAAGCTTTAAACATCAAAACTCTTAACAGATGGGATCTACAACCTCGACATTCGCTGTCGAACACAAAATGAAAATTTCCGATTTTAAAGATCTTCAAATCCGAGCTTCTGAATGTTATGGAATCAACATCAAGCAACCCAGATCATCCTTAGACACTATAATCAACATGTTTTAACATTTAAACATAACATCTAACACCAAAAAGTTTAAGAAAAATCAAGCTAGGGTTTATACCTTTTTATGCTTTGATTCTGATTTTTGGCTACTGATTTGTTATTGGTGTGAATGGGGCTTGTTTATAGACTGATATGTTAAGAGAATTTCGTAGGTTTAAGCTTGGGAGAATGAAGCTAAGTGCTTGTATATAAATAAGCCAAAATGGTGCATTTCTCTCTTGAATTCATAAAATAATGCATGAAATGATTATAATGGCTGATTGATGGTAATACTACAGCCCATAGGTAATTTCTAGATGGATTGGCCGGATTTTGTGGACAAGTGGTACCAATAAGACATAAATAATGCATTTTCCCTTTACTTTAATTTAAAAAAAAAAAATTAAATACCTTGGATGCTAAAGTGGGATGATTCCCTTGTTTGAGAGCTGATAGCATGTAGGGTAAGCATGTTGGGCATCCTTGTTGCAAGATCCCATCAACAATGTAAGTAATAATACACTAAAATGACAAAAAGGGTATTTTGGTCATTTCACATATAATTCCAAGGGCATTTTTGTAAAAGGCCATTAAATGTAATATTTAACCATTAGATTATAATTCTTACTATTTACCAATTAATTTCTATCATTTGGTAAATTAAAACATTTATATAATAACATCGTAATTAAACCCGATAATTTTAAATTAGGGTTTTCTTTAGAAAATTAGGGTTTTCTAATTAGGGTTTCTTAACGTTATCAATTAGGGTTTTCTAATTGACCATTAGGGTTTTCTAATTATCTGTGTATGATCTAACACAGTCATTACGGTCTCTAACTTCAACCGATTAGGGTTGTAATAATTAGGGTTTGTCATTCTAGTTATCATCGCCGTAAAAAATAGTAATTAGGGTTTTCCTTTTAATTACCGACATTCGTGTACACAGTAACTTCATATACACAAAGAAACTTCATATACTACTCGGTCATTTCTCATAATCGAGCTTAATAATTAGGGTTTCACAAAGACGGTAATATGCTATACTCTAACCGATCGTCATTCTCAATAATAATATCTCGTCATCATATACACAATTACATAATTATTGTCTCAGAAAATCATTATAACAATAATATAATATTATTATTCTCATCTCTTGATCACAATCCCAATTCGTGGTTTGGATCTCATATCGACTTCTCTTTCGTATATCAAGTTAAAATACTTGATTTAAATATTCTCAATAATTTATATAATAAAATATATATTATATAAGTTCTAATTATCACTTCATATATTATTTCCAATCATGTTATCATGGAAAAATTAAAACATTTCGCTTAATAAATTAATTATAATTTGTAGTAATTAATTATTCTAAAATTATTTCTAATTTTTCAAGTAATAAATATATTCATATTTATCGTTCACATTACTAGACACTTATTCTTGTCATAAAAAAAAATTTATACGCAAAATTTCTTAATTATTTTATTTAGGAAATCTCGGGTTATTACAGCTTTACTATTATCAACTTACAATAGTTTAGTTGAAAATGATTTCTAAAGAAAACTTGAAACTTTGAGAACGAACTTAAAGTAACTTATGGACTTAAAGTTCTAAATGTAATAACATACATACATGGCTTAGAAATGAGATTTAGAGTTGCACCTAGTTGCTTTAACTTGGTCTAGAATGACTTTTAAATGAATGCCTTGCGAAACTAAGCTGTAAACATCGAATCTTGTAAAAGAAAGTCGTTAAGCCTTAAAGTAGGAAAACAACTTTGAATAAACACAAGAGGTTCTAAACTTTGACAAATGACCTGTTAACTTGTGTAAATATTATGTGTTAACATTCATGCATTTTAAGAAATAAAGTGTGAACTGAGAACTAAATATTTCAAATGGTTCCAGCGTTGGGGATCTACAATTGCGCCCATCCTAGGCTAAATCAGCAATACAATTATGCTACCATACGAATGCGATGTTACCAAACTATTTTAGTAGTCATCTGAACTTTAAAGCATATGTGTAATGAATGTCTAAAGCTATAATACTTGACATAAATGATGTTTAAGCATGAGATCATGTAATGGTTATATAAAACACAGAGTTATTAAATTTAATAATAGTTTGCAAAATGTAAGAACGTTGTAGATCGCGTATCTATAGACTTTAAATATGTGTCGAACACATAGCGAGTCAAGTGTGTGGTAGCTATATATGAATGTTGATGTCAAGTACGAGTGGTTAAGGTATACCTATACATACCTAGGGTATGAAAGGAAAGTAAAGTGTAGGTCTTATGAACCTAGTTAGGAAACAATGTAACATTATTATTACATTGAGAATGCATGAATTATGTGACTAATGGATGTAAATCCATGATTATATAACTTTGTAGGAATACACGAAGTGCAGATAAGCTTTAAGCAGTTAAGTCGTAGTTGTTAAACTACGAATCAGGCAAGTCTTTCAGTTTCTATTTGATATATGAATTCTATAACTGTTAGTTGAGCTATCTTATGCTATGGAAATATTGATGAATATATGTATGGAATGCATATGAGATATGTATGAAATGTGAAAGTTGATTTTTGATGATATGCTTGTGAAATAAACTTATATGTATGTTATATGCGAAATAATATGCGTAGTAAATATTAATGGATTATTAATGCATGTGATGAGTATGTTATTATATGCTATGTGCTGCATGAAAACTGTTAGAATTGCTGGGCTGTCGAGCTCACCCTTGCAAATAACCACTTTTGCAGGTTAAGGATACACGGTAAAGGTTTTGTGCTATTTGATTGATAAAGTTCAATGGTATCGAAGGAGATTGATTTATTATTTAACTAGATGCTCTTGAACCATGTTTAGGTTCTAGTAGATGTACATGATAGTAGTTTATAATGTGTAAAACATGTTGCGTCGTAAAGTTGTATTATGTGATGTAAAATAGGAATAGTAAATGACCAAGATTAGAAACTTATAAAAGTTTGGGGTCATTGCACAGATCCTGGAAATGGAAGGAATTTATATTCTAAATTGTAATAAGCAAGGTTATATTCATTTAAGTTATGAATAAAAGATATAATAGTTTGACGATAGTAGTATCGTGGCAGACCAGATTCGAGGTTCGAAGGGACCTGGATTTGGGGGCGTCACAAGTTGGTATCAAAGCTGTAGGTTATAAACTTTAGGTAAGTGTACCTTAGGATATAACCTAAGAGAGAGAAAGATAAAGATTAAAATATATAAGTGAAGATTCAAAGAAGAATCTTGAAGTATCTAAGGTAATGAGAATTCAGGAGTTTCCTAACTCCGGTAATAAAAAAAATATTAAGGTGGTGCCTATAAGATAATTAGAATGAACTCAAGTGGAGTTTTGTTGATAATAGGGAAAGAACCCTAAGGAAAATTGATGATCACGACGTGATCGGATTGAGCTATGAAGTGATAAATAGTCTATAATGACTAAGTGTGTATAGCTTGATGCTATAAGTAAATTTACTATGAAATGGTACAATATGAACTCGTGAGGAGTTGTATGTGATGAGATACGAAGAATTCGTATCAAGTAAAGTGTAAGATAGAGTTAAGTGGGATTTCAATTGAGGACCCATGTCGGCAGCTGAGTTGTATGATTCCTTGTGTGGGTGGGGAATTGTGCGTGGTGTAAAAACCACTTAGTGCTGGCACTGATAATCATTGAAATATTTGTGTCGCGCTATATGTTATATCCTTGTTGAGAAGGTGATTCTTTTCTCATGTCTATAACAGATAGATAGGTTATAGTTAGAGAATTTAAGGTTAAGTTGCGAGTTCTTAAAACTCATACTTATGGTACGTTCGTGAGTCATGATCTTATGGTTTGAACCCCTCAGCGAATGGACGCCTATGGTTTGACTTGGGTAAGTTCTTAAAACTCATTGATTATGGAAAGTTCCTAGATTTCCAAAGTGTAGTAAGTTTGATGAACTATATCAGATATGTATATGTTATGAAGTTAGAAATATTAGTATAGTAAGCATTGATGGTGTTAAAGATTGATAGAATGAAGCAATGGAGTAAAGTTGATGGAGAAACATGGATTTTTTTTTAAAAATCTTCTAGCTCCGCTAGATTTTCAAAATTTATTGACTTCGTGCTAATGTTGGCATTTCTGTTTTCTCGAAAAACTTTGGATCATGTGATTGAACCAATGATGTTTTAAAAACAATACCGTTATCCATATGTCTATGCTAATTGTTTCGGCCATGACAAAATGATTTAAAATTTTTCAAAATGTATTTCTGACCATTTACATCATTTGGTATGGTGTAGAAATAGTAAACGATGGAGTCATCAATTCAGTTGAACCTAGTGTTGGTTGTGATCGAAAGATCATCAGCTAATTTTGGTACGATGTAATATGACGAAGTCACATAATGGCGGAATCCTCAACGTACTACTAATCTAGTACGATATCATGATGTCATAAAAGAATTTTGGTTTTCTTTTAGATTATGAAGAAGGTCAATTAAGTTGGCCAAATAATTTCAATTGATGTCCGAATTGTTGATATAAGTCTAAGCTATTTAATTCGGCTAGACGGTTAAAAAAAAAAAAAAGAAGCTGAGATGAACAACCCTATAAGGGGACATGTTTTCTGGGACAATGGTTCCGAACGTAACGCATGTAGTCATTACAAAACACTACGTTGCGGCCCAACATAGTGGTACAATAGGTTGGCCACCTAGTGTACATGTGGAGGGTGTTTTCAGTCTTTGTGATTGATCAATAAACACTCTGGTTTGTAGTGCGAAGGATTGTGATGAAGCACTGGTTCACGGTTTAGTGTGACCCCTCAGCATAATTTGGAATATGAGTTATTCATACTACTTCCCGATTATTGAAAAATCGTGGAAGACTCTTATTATTCTGTGTGATGAATGTAGTGAGTAGAGTGTTCCTTAGAAAAGGAGAATGTGGTAGAATGTAAGTGAGCAAGTTATAATGAAATTTCGGAAAAGAGAATGGATAAAATTATTCAAAAGAATATGTAATAATTGAAATACCATCGAGTAGAAGAGGTTTCGGTGATTCCGAGGCCGGAATCCTTATAAGGGTGAGAGACTGTGAGAACCCGAATTTTTAGAAAATATTAAAATAAGAATTTAGTGAATAAAATTCTTAAGGCATGTGAAGGGTTCAAATAAAAATATATAATGTGTTACGAGGTAGGTGTTATTGTGTTACATAGGATAATATGAACTATGTAATAAGCAATGATGTGTTTAATAAATATATATCATTATTATATATTTGTTAGAAATTATAGAGATGAATTTATACGAAGATGGATAAGATTTATCTATTGACATTAAACAATTTATAGATTTATTATATAGTAGTAAGTTGGTGACATTAAAATATCTTTGATAATCACCAATTTCTTGAGTATATGTACGATTGAATATCAAGTCTAAGGTAGTGCAATCTTACTCTTTAATGGTTGACGTATAGGAGATGGGCTAAACGATTCCTTCAGAGAGCGGAGGTATATACGAATTGGTAACCGATCTAACTCACTGTGAAAATAGTGTAGATGAGATGGAAACTAATTTGTTGGTTGTTTGTGGGAAACCACTCAGTGTACTATATTGAATACTATTAAAGACTTGAGGTGTGTTAGGTTTGGACTTGTATATATGTACGTTGTTGACGAGAGAAGAAAATCGATATATCTTTAGATAAATATTTTTAGAGATTTATTGACTAATATTGGGATATGGTTAAATGTATAGATTAAAGAGAGAAGAGTTAAACTTGAAGTTTAATTTCTAAATTATTGAAGAATGTAGTCATTGGAGATTTATTTTGGTTAGTGTAATAAGATAGCATGTAGGGAGCATGTTAAAGGATTTGTGAGTTAAGTTCTTTTTCTATTAAAGCATAACTTGTCTGCCTGAGAATTTGGTATGGCGCAAGCGCTTCTTCGCCATTTCAAAATCTGTGACCAGGCAGCAGTTGCACAGTCGATGAAAACTCGAAAGTTAGTTTATGAAAATGTGATTTGCAAGCCATGTATACTAATAACTCTTATAAGGTCATGAATGGTGATTAAGTGTTCATGAAGAAATTTAGTTAGGAAAACATGTCTTGAATAAAGATTTAGTTAATTAACCCGGAATAAATATGGTTAATTAAGAGAGATTATGGAATATTATAGTATAATCCTTGTATGGCTGTGGCGTGATAATAAATTAAATGAAAAAGGGTTAGTTCACTTGTATAAGATATTGAGTTAACATATGTGTTTAGCATAAGAGGGTGAAAGAAGTATGTTAATATTTTAATGTATTACATAGTTTTGTAATATATAAAAGGGTTGATATTAAAAAGATAAATGATTAATATTAATTAATCGTTGTGATATTAAAATATGATAATGGGTTGAAAGTACCCAAATGAATAATATGTAGCCCAATTAAAATATTAATAGTATTATAATGTGTGATATGGAAAAAATGTGAGTAGTAGAAATAATTTTGGAACTACTCCGACAATAATGCCTAACTGCGTTGTATAGTGTAGTACGTCACTTATATGACTATACTATGTATAGTAACCATATATCAAGATTTATTGAAACTATATGATAGGAATACATCATAAGAGGTGTATGTGACAATATGCATGTGGGGAAACATTAAAATAAAGTGTACATGAATTATAGGAATGATTAGTATCAACTACCTTAAAATATTAAATGTGTAAATCATATTGTAACATTAAGTTATAGCTAGTGTATGGTTGGTATAACATAAGAGTAGAAATGTGTATAAGTGTATGGGCTAAGTGTTGCAAGCATATTGAGATAATTGGATTGTCCCAAATTGAGTGTCCCATTTGCTCCCAATTCTCAATCACGTGTAGAATATAAAGGCTAAGGCCTATGTTCTTCTTTTTTTCTACCAAGCTTGGCTAGACAATGATCATGGAGGAGGAGTGGGCATAATGATGATCTCCAACAACCATTTACCAACTCTCTTAACCATCATACAATCCTTCAATCCATGAGTTTAATTTAGTGAGAGATGACATTGTCAGGTATTGATTTTCCTATAAGTATGAACTCTCCTTCTCTAATTTCATTGTTGAGAATTTCTAGTGTGGAATTGAGAGCATACAAGTGTTCTAAGAACTTGGAAGTTCAAGAGAGTATTGAGAGCTAGCGAGAGGGTTGGAGTGCTATAGATAACAAATTGAAGCCATCAAGAGGTAAAGATTCTAACATATATGTTCTTGAATTTAAGTTCTTCAATTCCTTAGTAATGTTAAGAAAAAGTAGCTTTTGAGTCCAAAATTGATGGCTAAAGCTTGTTTCAATCCATGAATTTTTGTTAGATGTTGTTAATATAGTTCAATACTGAAAACAACGAAAAGTCAAACGAACCAATTTGGTTGAGAAACAAATTTGTGGTTAATGAATTCGCTAAGTTTGTCAAAACATAAAAATTAGTATGAACATGAGTTGGAAATCCATATTTGGGTTAGTTAATGTTTATGTTAATTGTTGGGTAATTGGTATGTTGTAGTTTTATGAGTTACTGAACCCATAGAATCGAAAATGGATCGATTTGGATGAGTAAAACTCATGTTATAAAATCGAAGGAGATGAGGTTTGTGTATTCAAAGATTAGAGCCTCGAGGGCTCGTTTCTGCGACTTGGGGCACAAATTGCCACGCCCTAAGGCCATTTAGGGCGCAATGCGTCGGACATCGATGAATCGATGGACTAGTTTGACTTCTTTGCGATAAATTAGGCATAACTTCATCATACGAACTCCGATTGAGGTGATTCAAAATGATTCTAACAAGGACGAATAGACCTACAACTTTTATTCTTTAAGGTGTTCAATTTGAGGTCGTTAGAAAGGGTCAAAATAGTCATCTTTGTGGTATCACACGTATTCGAGAGGCAATCGGAGAGTCGAGCGAGCACACATACGCAAGTATAGTGCTCCCCACGATGGATTATGTTATTCTAAGTGATATAACATAAAAATGCATGATTATAGACATGTCATATAGCTAAGATTACTTTACTCATAATGTAATTCTTTAGCATAACTAGTATGTGTTTTTGAAAAGAAACTTGGAAGGTTGAAAAACGAATATCGATTTAACATTGAGTCTTTGAAGTTATGATATTTTAACACATACATATTGTTGAGTTATGAGTATACCTAAGCATGAGAAGTGATTTAAAATTGCTTTACTATTATCAACTTACAATAGTTTAGTTGAAAATGATTTCTAAAGAAAACTTGAAACTTTGAGAACGAACTTAAAGTAACTTATGGACTTAAAGTTCTAAATGTAATAACATACATACATGGCTTAGAAATGAGATTTAGAGTTGCACCTAGTTGCTTTAACTTGGTCTAGAATGACTTTTAAATGAATGCCTTGCGAAACTAAGCTTGTAAACATCGAATCTTGTTAAAGAAAGTCGTTAAGCCTTAAAGTGGGAAAACAACTTTGAATAAACACAAGAGGTTCTAAACTTTGACAAATGACCTCTTAACTTGTGTAAATATTATGTGTTAACATTCATGCATGTTAAGAAATAAAGTGTGAACTGAGAACTAAATATTTCAAATCACAGTTACAGCGGGGGCAAGAATCATAGCGCCATCCTAGGCTAAATCAAGCAATATAACCTACGCCATGAGCAGTGTTGCCAACCAAAAAAATATATATATAATTTATTACTAACACCAATTTTTATAATTTTAGAAATATATTTATATATGCTTAATTATTATTCTAAAAATAGTCAATTTGACTTAAAAAACTCAAAACTAAGCAATTAATTTGGGACGGAGGGAGTATTATCTTATAATTAAGCCCTCTGCTACAATCTTAAACCTCATGTTTTCTTCTCTTTTAAGTAAGCACGATATATTTAATTCGGATATGACCATGGAGTGTGTCGGATCATGGACACAAGAAAATTTATTAGCAAGAAATTGTAATAGTGTACTACCATAATCATGGTCCCAACTCCTCATCATTGGACATTCTCTCCATTAAACCTTTCACATAATTTTTTTCAGTAGAACTTTAGCCGAAAAATATTGTTTTTAGCGATGGACCCAGAATACATTTATTTTGATAAATATTATTGTATCACCAATGCAATATTTTGTCATTAATTGAATACGGAGAGAAATTAAGCGAAAGATGTGATAAAGAGGATCCTAGTTATTCTCCATCACCTTTCCATCCAATCTCTTTCACTACCAGAGTCGGTCCAAACTTTTTGGGGGTCTCAAGTTAAATCGGGCCTTTTTTTAACCATTCAATATTAAATTAAATTAATATTTATGATTTTTTTAAAATTAAAAATTCATTTTTCTGCTCTTTTAGATGCAAAATTATTGACCAAACTTGTATTATTGTACTTGTAGCTACTGATTTGCTTGGAAAAAAAAATTAGTCTTTTTTAATGGGCTCTAACATATATAGATGATTAAATTTTCGTGGTCTTCTCAATTTTGAGGCCTCAAACTATTACTTAAATAACTTAATTATTGGACCGATCCTGTTCACTACATATGTAGTGACGAAAAAATAGATTGGTGACAACATATTATTCATCACTAAAATAATCTACGAAAAAAATAGATTGGTGGTGGTCTCAAATAATCTACTGAAAGATTCATCCTAGCTAGTTTTCCTCGAATACATTTTCACATAATCTCTCCTAATACACATAGTAACAAAGAAATTAGACGGAGGGCCACACATATGCGCTAGGAGGGAAAATCCATATATAGCCTCGCAAGATGTGGATTGGTTCCCATATAAATATATTTTTTTAAACTGCCTCTTGCTATTACGAGTGTTTGATGAGGATATCCTGGTCAAAACTACTTGTGGGTAAGAAAATCGTACTTTACTAGGGTTAGGGTTTCGTATTGGCTGAGGAGGAGAGAAATTCACGAAGAGAACGGAATTGATTGATTGATTGATTGATTGAAGTCGATTACTCTAACGACACGTGACAGAACTCTTAGAATCCGAGAACCTTGTTAGAGTAGCAAGGATTCAAAGAGCCTTCGGGTGGAGAGAGAATGTTCAAGTCTTCTAGTCCTCCAAAAGGTCTAAGAGTCAAAAGTCAAGTCGCCTTCCCAATGGAGTGGAGGAGTATTTATAGGGTTTTCTGGAGAGTGGTCATATGCTAGGAACATGACCTTGGAGAAATTCCAAATTTACCCTTAGTCATCAGAGTAACGCCCAGATCGTCCTGCCCTTCTAGCCACCAATCCAATCTTTCAATCAATTCTCAAAATGAGTCGCCTTCACATGTCTTCTACCTCGGGACACAGTGAAAAATTCTCTCAGGTCTTACTTCTTTATTTCCGGCTCTTCCGTCTTTTCATGTAATCATAATGTGAACTTTAATTTATGCATTTAATTCAATTAGGTCAAGTAAACCCTAATTTGCACTTGAGTCCACACTACTTATTCATTTTGGTGAGATAATTATCTTAAAAAATATATGAAGTTGAAACAAAAATATTTTCCAGTTTTCTCATATACGAAGAAAAACATGCAAAAGACATCATACATGACAGACTGAGTAGACTAAAATCCAATAGGACCAATTCCAATAATTTGCTTTGAATATTACATAAAAATAACAAAAAAAAAAAAAAAAAAACAGAATCACAAACTAAATATTAATGGAATCACAATAAATAGCTAGCAAACTTCATCATCTTCATCAACCTTTAGTTTTACCCTAAAATTTTCTTTGAATATTATCAACCACTTTCTGATCAACCTGGAACGCCTTCGCGAGTAAATCAGAAGGAATCAATGGGTTTGATGCAAAAACAGCATTAGGCACAATAACTACGCCTGGGTTTTCACTGTTCAAACCAGAGAACGAAAGAGCTTTTCCCTTTCCCACATTTCTTTGGTAATGTACAAGTCCAATTGGGAAGACAAAAACATCACCCTTTTTCAAGAACTTTCTGATGAGGCGAGTCTCGGGGTTTGAAGTCACAAAACCAGCTTCAATTTCCCCTTCTATAACTGTCAAAATCTCTGATCCACGAGGGTGAACGTGTGGAGGCACAACGCCCCATGGTGCATAGTCAATGCGAGCCAGTGAGATGCCAAGGGTGTTTAATCCGGGTAGCTGAGCCACAGTGACCGGAGTCACCACCGATCCCAATGCGGCTGATGGAGTGCGAGGAATGTGAAGTCCACTGAACACGAAATGGTCGGTCTTTACGAGTTTAGGGTCCATGCAAGTGCGGCCGTTTACTATAACTGCATATGAAATGCAAGTAGTATATAATAATAAGATAGTGAAAAGAATTAATAAGAAAACAAAACATAAAGGGAAATAAAAGGATTTAATGAAGTTAGCATTTAGTCAGTTCATAGAAAAGAGTTGTATTTGTATAGACTCAGTATCTTTTTGTTGCCCATTGACAACCTTTAAGTAAGAGTAATGTTACTAGACAAAAATTGTCTAGTTTACCTAGAAAAAACATTGATGATTCTTTGTATAAGTAAATTAGACCGTTTTGTCTAATTACCTTGCATTTTCTTTTAATTAATAAGCAGTGCAAGTTTGTGCTATACACATGCAAGATATTCTTATTAGCCAATGAGTTGATCTAAGGCTAACTTCATCAATCCGGATCAGAAATAAAGAGAACATCATCTTGTTAAGAAAAAAAATGCATAAATTAAAACCTGAGCTAGTAAGGTCTGCGACACAGAAATCTTGTAATGGACTTGCTGCAAAGGCAATATTGGCCAGCGTAAAAGAGATAGCTAACAAACTGAAGAGCTGAATGTAGTTTGCCATTTCTGATTCTACTCTAGCTCAGTCCTATATATCTTATGAAGAAAATGTATTAGAGATATGGAGCTGTGAAGAATTAGGAACATAAGCACTGATCTATATATAGGGTTTTCTGTGAGAACATAAAGAAAGAATGAGTCTTACATAAAATATGTGAGGTGCCGTACTGCCGTCTGAATCCCATTTTTTTTTGTTGAACAAATCTAGCTTATTATCCATATATATCCTTAGCCGATTGCAGTATCACATATATATGCAAATCTCTCTCGATAGTGAAACATTATTATTTGTTCTAGGATCTGAGGGATTGTAAGATTGTAGCTAAATAAGTTGAACACATGAGTCCAAATTTTCTGTGTTTGTGAATAGTCTGATGCCAAATGGCATGCATATATATATATATATATATATATATTCATTTTCTAATACCAGATAAGTTGTTACATATACAAATAGGGTAAAGATCCAAAAATGCCCCTGAAGTTTACTCTGAAATTCCACTTACACCCTTAACTTTTTTCTTCCAAAAGTACACTTAACGTTACAAATTTCAGGTTAACTGTTCCCCTCCTGTTAACGATACTGCCAACTAGACAAATGGGGGTTACACTTGGACAAATTTTAGTGACACGTGGCAAGATTTGTTGACGCGTACAAAAATGAAAAATCTGCTCTGTAATTAAAGAGAAGAAATCTACTAAGCACAAACACAATCAAAATAAATCAAATGAGTTCAAGATGTGCAAATTCAAAACTTCTCACTCCTATCTTCCCCATCGATTCTGCCTGAAAATCCTCCGACCGTACTGGCGCCGTCGTGACGGAGTCGCCGAAGAACACCAAATCGAGAATGTAAAGATCTAACGAGCGGGCAAAAAAGATGACCTACTGGCACCACTGCCAGATTTTAGGCTGGTCGAACCTGTGGATCAGGAGGAGAGGGGGTTTAGGGAGGATGGTGTTTGGGGTCGGGTTTGGGCCCCAGGATGGTGGTTTGGGAATCAATGTCGAGGGTTTGGGAGGAGAGGTCGGCGAAGGAGAGGCCCGCGGAGGAGAGAGAATAGCTGAATTTGAAGAAGAAAAGAAAAGAGGAAATTATTTGGGTTTTTCTTTGATTTGCAGTTACCCTGTAAAGATATATGCTTGTTCGGGTGATTGAGAAAAAATGGATGAAGGTGCAAATTAGGTGACTTTAGAATTTTCAGTGCATAGTAGAATAATTCTTTAGCTGAACATGGGTATATACATACATTAATGATTTTCCGATGTGCTGCGAAAATTTAAAACCATCTGGCTTCAAAAGTTGATTTGTAATATTGATTTTCACAATAGAGCCAAGTGCAGTTCAAGAGTAAGCTGATCTAATCCATTGTTTGTGATAAATGTTTAGATGTTGTCTTATACATTATCATGCTTGAAATGGATTGTTGTTGCTTACATTACTATCAAAATTTTGGCTTTATTCTTCCCGTGCTTTTTGTATATATTTCCACAATTATCAAAATATTGGAGATTTGTTAGAAATCAGATTCAGTCATGCATTTCGCTTCTAATTTAGGTGAAGGAGAAAGATAATGCATGGTTTATGATATTTTGTGTCCCTTGGTGTAAGCACTGGTAAATTTATACTCTCCCTTTCTTCGCGTAAAGTAATGGAACAGAGGAAGGAGATGGGAGAGAGAGAAAAAAAGGGAGAAGAAAGGAGAGAGAAAAAAGGGAGAAAAAAGAGGAAAGAATAAAAAAAATTATTTTCGCCACATGTCAGTCGTCAATCCCATCCGTTTGTCTAGTTGAAATTTTTTTAACGGAAGGGACAGAGTTGACCTAAAATGTGACGCTCCCAAAATAGGTATACATAACCCATTCTGAGTCGCCAAATATATGGTACAGAAATCAAATACAACTTAATTTATACAATACGACAAAACGTAGCTGAGAGTTTTAAGACGAATATTGTCTCGTAGACAATATCCAAACTCAAACGGAGTTCTCATTATATTTATTATCACACTATTTCATAGAATAGTGAGGACTACTATAACCACCATCTCGGACCATCACTCCATTCCCCGACTAGTCTCAGCTATATTTTCATTTCCTGAAGAGAACAATAAAAGCAAAGGGTGCGCTCAACTAGTCTAGTAAAGAATATTATGACTAAGATAATACATAATAAATTATCGTTAGCCTTCAACAGTGTTAAACTGATAGAATACAATAGACAACAGGTTTAATTGCAACGGAATAAACAATTCATTAGAAGAGTCAAGTAGAGCATGATATCTACTATCTTCTATGATTTAAAAGTTCATCATCAATATTTTACCGCTGTAACACAACTCAATAAATAATCCACATCATCGAATTATCCATGCACTATGGGCTAAGGATATTCGTTAATATCACATCCATGAATTATCCATGTACTACAGGCCAAGGATATTCATTATTATCATCAGTGGTCATGATCATGCCAACAACTGTCCATCAATGCACTACGGGTCAATGAGGACTTTTACCACATCATTTTTAACATTACAGTTCATGATTATACTGATACATAGTCATAATTAAACCAATCAATAGTCCATCTATGCACTACGGGCCAAAGATGACTTTTATCATAATATAAGTATGAGGATGATGACAATGATATAAGCATCAATCAAATGAAATCAAGGATAAATATTAAAGACTTTAAATTTATCTAGAGTTTAAAAATATCTAAATTGTCAACATGAGAACTGCTTTGTGGAGTAAAATTAAAGAATAATATTCATGTATCAAAAATAATTTGGACAGAAAAAAAAATCAATTTTTATCGTGAATAGTACCCCGGGTGAATAGTACCATGTGAATAGTACTTCATGAATAGTTCCCCGTGAATAGTACTCCGGTATAAAAAAATCAAAATTTAACAAGAATATTCAAAAAATATTCTTGTGTAACGATACTAGATAAAGTGCAAATTTAAAGGATATTCTACTAATTTTAAAGAGTATAGAAGCAATACTTAACAAAATGAGTATAGAATTCGGAATCTGAAACGAAATAATGTTACTTACATACCACAGAGTATGGAAGAAAATATTATTTCTTACGAATATTGAACAAAAATAATATCACTTACCTTAAAAGGAGAGTATTTCTGACTGATAGGGCGAGATATTCTTGAAGAAAACTTGTACTGTTTTCTACACTCAAAACTTTCTTAAACTCTAAAGAAATATGGTCAACATTATATAAGAAGAATTCTCTGATTCTGGTGTGATTTTCATTTCTAAACTTAGCAACCTATTTATAAGAGAATGACATGATACTCTTTGAATTTAGAAAATCACAGACTGCACAGGAAAAAGAATTCACAGGCGCAATTTATCAACACATTTTTGAGTCAACCAATGAGAGATCGAGTGCCTTCCCATGAAGGTAACTAGCAAAGTGGGAGATGTAAACCAATGAGGTGGCGCCCTCTTTTAAAGGTAATTGAGTTTGGGAGATATGGACCAATGAGGGGACGCCCTCATTCATAAGGCAGTGACCAGTAGCTGCATTATTTGAAAAGTTGGCCAATAATATCCTAACATACCGAAGAATAAACAAACACCAATTTAAAAGGATAATTTGAAAAACATCTTCCACTCAACAATTATTATTCTTATATTTAATCAACACGAACTTTATTCATCATTAATATTATAACTCACAATATTAACAACCAGATCATTCCCAGGAAAGAGGAGGCGTTCCGATAAGGATTTCTCCCTATTGGCGCACAATTAGGTGACCAAACCCCTTTCCTCGACAGAACTTTCTAGACATTGTCAATAATGCAAATAATAATATGAATAACTTTGTCGTCTCAATTATTGATCTAATAATATAAAATATTGTGACAATAATTGAATTAATAACGTGAGATACTATGTAGCAATTACTGTGGAAATAATTGAACAAAATTGAGTGACTTCTCACGTAAGCATCAATATTCAAAGATACTGTACAATACCGTGTGCTACTATCCAACCACACGTATTACTATACTTTTACCATCGGGTATTTCAACAGTTTAACGGTAAAACTTTTGTCATTATTTTTATAAAAAATTATTTCTGTTGTTTTCTAACTCCGATAATAATTCTGTTGTGGGGTCCACCAATGATTGTGCCATCGTACGAATATTCTATGATAAAACGAATATTCCCCGACCAATCGAATATTTTATGACAACTTGGTTACTTTGCAAAATTTGCAAATATTACCCACAACTATAACATTATATCAAATCCACACCTTATTATTCAAAAATAATATTTAAAGAAAATTAAATCTTTATTCATAAAACTTGGGGTCTTACATAAAATTTGTAACGTTAAAGGTAATTTTGGAAAAAAAATTAGAATGTAAATGAAATTTCGGAGTAAACGTCGGAGATATTTTTAGATCTTTGTCCTATACAAATATAATAGGACGAAACAGTAATATTGTTATATGTATAATGGTACTTTAATTGTAACTGAAAACTTCATAGATAATGATATGGTTATTACTTAAATGCGGGTTATAATTTTGCATTTTAATTTTTTTAAAATATATTTTTAATATTAGTCAAGAATATAGGAATGATAGCATGACTCAAACAATTAAATATTAAATAATAGCATGCATGTTAAGAACTTCATTCTAAAAATAGATCATCTTTGATTTTGGTAACAAAAAAAAATGTATCTTCAATTCTGAAATTTAGGTAGTATAAACTTTGACCTTTACGCTTAAATGACTTAAAATGATCATTTTGCAAACTTTATCAGTTACCGTACTGCAAGTCGTGAGGAATATGTTGGTTTTCAATCAATCATCTTCCCGGGTAGATGTTGATATTTAATTTGATACCAATTGACATCGGGAATAATAGTGATTATGTAGCTAGGGTAACAAGAAATTTACGGGCAAAATAAATAAGAAAATTATCTTAAACACAGAGAAATCTCTTTAATGTGTAAATTATATTTATAAAAAAAAAACTTCACCTCAATTCAACCCACAAATCGGAATTTATAGCTAACAGACTTCCTTTCCAAGTTGTAACATTATTCCTAAAAATATGGAAACAAAATCCTAAAAATTAACAAACTTCCTATATTTATGGTAACAATTCCTAACTTATAACAGCTTCCTATTAATAAAAATAACAACTTCCTATTAATAAAAATATTACCATAAAAAATGAAATATATCTAAAAATAAAAAAATGTTAATTCTGAACTTCCGAAGCCAAACCCGAATCCGTCATCCGACTCTCGAAATCATCAGTCATCCGAACCCGAAGACGTCAATGACCGCCACGTACATTTACGCTGATCCTCCAATGCATGGTATTTTAATGCCATTAATGTGTTATCTGATAGTTTGGCATCATCGGACTTAGATTCTCCTGCATCAAAAAAAGAAATTCAGGCAAATGGAATTTTTATTATATAGCAGTTAGTGTGGTTAGCAGATATTTATTGTACTTGTTATCTAGCAAGTACAATAAATTTTAGTATTATATTTAATTTAATAATGGTACAACAAGCAGTGCAGTTACAGAGTGTGTTGATTCGGATTATGTTGGAGACCTAAATTCAAGGAGATAATTCTTATAGTTTACACCTTTTAAATAATTAAGTAGATAATTCTTACAGTTTGAGAACTCTATTTAAATTTAAATATAGGTAAAGTTAAGGCTGAATGACACTTTTCACATTCCAAGTTACCACCCACTTTTAAAGTCGTTCCTATAGTACATTTTTCATCAATTGGGTCCTTAAAGTGATATTTTGCGTCGATTCTGTTCCATTTACCCGATTTGACTCCAACCGGACCCATTTTAAATAAATTTTGACCCAACTCAACCCAGTTTGACCCAACCCCAAATTTTGATATTTTAAAATAAATATTATTTAAAAAATAATAATTATATTTATTATTTATTATTTTAAAATAATAAATATTTTTTAAAAAATTTTAAAATAAAATAATTTAAAAATATTTATTATTTTTAATATTTTAAAATTTATTATTATATTTATTTATAATTATGTTTAATTATATTTATATTTAACAAAATTAAAAATAATAATTATATTTAATATTTAAAATAATATATTTTATTAATATTTTTAGAATAAATATTATTTTTAATATTTAAAAAAAATTAAAATAATAATTATATTTAATATTTTAAAATAAAATATATTTTTGAAAATAAATGTAAAATAATAATGATTTTTCATTTTTAAAATAAAATATTATTTAATTTTTTTAAAAATAAATATTATTTTAAGAAAAAATATTAGATACTTTAATTTTTTTTCAAAATGAGTATAATTTCACAAAATATAGATTCAAAAAAACTAAAGTTAAATTTTTTAAATCTTAATTATTTTTATGAAAATTTACACATCTTTAAAAAATAAAAAATTTATTTTTGTTTTATGAAAATAAAGTTTTATTTTTAAGAATCTATATTTTATAAAACTTTACTCAATTTTTAAAAAATGAAAGTATTTCTAAATTTTTTGCCTAAAAATAATAATTATTTTAAAAAAATTTAATTTATTTTTTAAAAAAATGAATAAGTTTTTATTTATCTTTTACTATTTTATTTATTTTAATTTATATTTTTTGTTTTGTTTTTAAAACTTCTAATATTAAGAATACAAATAATAATGGTAAAGATATTAATTTTTCTTCTTCTGAAAATAAAGTTTTGCATAAAAATGAAAAAAATCTACTTTTTTTAAAATAAAGTTTTATTTTTTATTTAATTTTGTTAAATCTATATTATATGAAATTTTATTCATATTTGAAAAAAATAAAAGTTTCTAATATTTTTACCTTAAAATAATAATTATTTTTATAACTCTTTTAAAATAAATATTTTTTAAATATAAAATTAATTATTATTTTAAATTAATTAAAATAATATTTTATTTTAAAATAATAAAAATAATATTATTTTCAAAATATTTAAAATAGATATATTATTTTAAAATATTAAATATAATTATTATTTGAAAATTAATTACAATTTTAATTTCTTTTAAAATATTTAAAATAATATTCAGTTTTAAATTATAAACAATATTTTATTTGGAAATATTTAAATATAATTATTATTTTAAATTTTTTAAATATAAATATAATTAAATATAATTATTATTTTAAAATTATTATGTTCTTTTAAAATATTAAAAATAATAAATATTTAAAATAAATATTAATTTGTAAATTTTTTAAAAATATATAGTATTTTGAAATACTAAAATTTGGGGTTGAGTCAGATTGGGTCGGATTGGGTTAAAATTTGGTCAAAATGAGTCGGATTGTGGTCAAATCAGGTAAAAATAACAGAATCGACACAAAATGCCACTATAGGGATTCAATTGACGAAAATTGTACTTTAGGAACAAGTTTAAAAATAGATGATAACTTAGAGAGTAAAAGTGTCATTCAGCCATATCCATTCCTGACAGGCAAAGTTGACAACTCACCGTAGCCCTACCTTCCGCTATTATGAATAGTGGAGACTTTCTCAAATTCAAATGGACAGTCACACATATGTTAGTTAGCTGGGAACGTCCATAGCCTGCACAGATTAGTCCTTCATAACGTGGTTTATTTAGTTTAATTTTTTATTTTTTAATCTAGCTCTTGCTATTATAAATATTTAATGAGGTTATTTTAATTAGAGAAGTATCTTACAAATATTTTAAGATGAAACAAAAACATTTCCACTTTCCTACATATATGAGGAAAAATAAATAAATAAAACATGTAAAGACATCAAACATGACAATAGAATAAAATCCAATAGAACCAATTCCAATAATTTTATCAAGGTCGAAACAGAAACGAAAATTACATAAAATATAAAAACCAGAATCACAAATAGTATATTAATGGAATCACAATAAATAGCTAGCAAACTTCATCATCTTTATCAACCTTTAGTTTTACAGTTTAACAACTCTATTTCAGTTCATGGTAATTAAATCCAGACCGCCAGTTCAATCGGTAAAATCGGAACCGGTAGGCACTCCGGTCCAATTAAAACAAAAAAAACTGTTTTTTGTCAAAATCCGGTCAAACCAAACTTTGACGGTTGGACCGGTCGACCAAGTGACCCGATAACCGGGTCATCGGTTTTACTGGTTCCCTACCTTTTTTTTTTTTTTTTTTGCTAATTTAAGCCTTTGAATTTGATTGAATGTATCATTGATTGAGTTTTGAATTATGATCACGATTTAATATCTTTATTTTCATATAGATTTAGTAATTATTCGAATTGTATAAAGTAACATTGTAGAATTAGATGTAGTTTTTTTTTTGGATTGAATTTATCCTAGATATGTTTATTATTTGTTTTTGATTTTATCACTCTTGAGTCTTGATATTTGAGTTATGATCATGATTTAATATCTTTCTTTTTATATAGATTTAGTATTTATTTGAATTGTATAAAGTAAACATTGTACAAATAAATTTAATTTTTTTTGTAGATAAATTAATTAATTTTAAATATTTACTAAATATAATATATAATAATAATTAATATATTTAAGTATTTATTATTTATTATATATTAATGACGTGACTAGATCAATAACGATCATACTAGTTGGACCAGTGACTTATCCACTCAATAGCTTTTTCGATTCAATAACCAGACCGGATTTAAAAACATTGTTTCAGTTAAGTAAAGTTAATGAGGCTTAACCCACGTACCTTTTCTATTCTTGACGGGGCAAAGTTGACAATTCACCATAGCCCTACCTTCTGCAATTATGAATAGTGGACTTTTTCATATTCAGATGAACAATCACATGTGTTAGCTAGCTGGGAACTTCCATATCCTATGGATTAGTTCCCATAATGATTTGGTTTATTTAGTTTAATTTTTTATTTTTTGAACGGGCTCTTGCTATTATAAATATTTAATGAGGTTATTTTAATGAGAGAATTATCTAACAAATATTTGAAGACGAAACAAAAACATTTTCAGTTTCCTAGCTGGGAAGATGCACTCTATATATTTTAGGGTTTTCTAAGATAACATAAGCAAAGAATGAGTTCAATAAAATAAGAAAGGCGCCGTACTGCCATTTAAATTTCTGTTTAGACACGGGTGTTACTATCAAGGCTGACTCAAATACCACGTGCATGTCACGAGGTTCTTCCTTCACAGCTCTACTAAGTTCCCAGCTCTGATATCCTACAGCCACAACACCAAAACAAACAACAAATTCCACTAGTATTTCACAATAAAACATAAATTCAGTGTCTGGAATGAAGATACATGCATTTCATAATTGTAGCGGAATTGTACGATCCATCCCACATCAATTCATCACCAATGAAGCACACACCTGTGTAGACTGACCCAATAAGCATATTGGACCACCTCCTTACCTAAAAGGTTAACCTATTAGGTTGAGGCTCTACCATACTTATTAACCCATCTACACTCTTGAATTTATCCAATATGGGATTCATGTGAAATATCTCAACAATAATGCTATCAACTCTCTAAGAAAACTCTACATGAATTTTATCCCCTTCCATTCCCTAAATTTCTTCTCCTGAGGTTTATAACCTACAACTTTGATACCAACCTGTGACGCCCCAAATTCAAATACCTATACCTCGAATCTGGTGCTCCACAATCTAACTTATACAATAAATTAACAACACATACAGCGGAATAATAGAAATATTTACATTGATATAACATAAATATTATAGACCCAAGTCTCGAAACTATTACTAATACACTTCATAACTTAATCCAAACATAACTTAATACATAACATTAATTAAGTCTTAATACAACATAAGGATTAAATTCTAACATAGAAGAACAAAGCTACTCCGTAGACTTACCTTTGCCCTTGTCCTTTCTGGAGATCCCACCATGTTCTACCTTAACTGAAATGTTTAAGAAAAGCAAGAGTGAGCAACAAATTTGCCTAGCAAGTAATATAGTGAACAGGCGTATATAAAGTTTATAATCTCAAAGGGTATAACGATAAATGATAGCTCGAGAATTTAAATAAAAATGTTGTGAACAAAGAAAATATCAATCGTTCCAAATCTATCCTTTGACTCAAATAAAAAGTCACTATGGACCGAAAGGTTGTTAAAAGAATTTAAAGGTTTCAACATTTTCAAATTAAAGAACATGTAATACTGAGTAGCCACTATGGACCAAGAACTTCTACTAGAATTAACAATATTTTACTAATAACCCAAAATAAACAAGTACAATAGGTGATCAGCCCAAAGTACCCTATGTTATGCATAACACGTAAACATATAGCTCACGAGTGTGTTGGTTTCCCAACGTAATATATTTCCCCATCTATGAGGGTTGTTCATCTCAGCAAATTATAAGAGTCTGCATCAAAGCAATTTGTTTGGATCATTTTCTAACACATGATATTGGTCTAGCCGAATCAAATGGCGTAGACACCTTTCTTAATGCATCTAGGAACAATTTATAAGTTCAATATTTGCAACAAGGTTTGAGGAATATAACTGTGATTTAAATCAATCTTCAGAGTATGAGTAATAATTTTCATAAATTTATATAACACCAGAATCATACTAACAATTATTTACTCGTACGATTAATAAGAGTACAAGTTTAGTACTTGCCTGAGTCGTTGATTATATCCGACCTTGACTTCTTATCCTTTGAATAACCTATTTTTATCATAACGATTAATCTCTAATAACCCATAAATATAAATCTTAATCGGTCTAATATACTTTAGATAACTAAGATTTGACAAAATAATTTATTTTATTAATTATTTCTGTATTTATCACTCTCTTTATCCCATTTAATGTTTCCTCAATTATCTCATTTACTACCCTTAAAAATAATCATTTATTATTTTACTTATTTAATTTAGGGTTCACATCTTATTGTATTTATTCATATCTTAAATAAAGTATTCTTACTTTATTCACTCTCATTAATTACTCGATAGGTAGTTTCTTAATTACCCTTCATACTTCATAAAGCAATTTGTTATTACCTTAATTTATAATTAGAGATATCTCTTCATAGCATTCTAATTATTTATGTCTTAATTTTCCACGATTAAATAATCTTCAAAGGTACTTAATTGTTTAATATTATTATGTCATAATAAATTAATTATTAACTTTTAATATTACATTAATTGTTCATAATTAAAATGTTATTAATGTCATTTTAAATTGTTAACACTTCATAAATTTTATAGTCTTTACTATTATTGTAATTGTTTATTATTTATTAAACCACATTATTATTCACATGGTTTAATCTTACAATTAAAATAAGCACTATTTTAATTGATTATTAATTCCACAATTAAAATCACTTTTAATTGTAATTGTTTAAATACTGATTTAGGAATTCCTTAAAGAAATCTTAATATTAGGATAATTTAAATTTAATAATGCATAATTAAATTAATTTAATTGTTTAATAGTCTTTTAATATTCTTTTAATTATTATTTATTTTAGAAAATTTTATGTTCGACAATTCGATTTGACCTGATCCCGCCAATCATGTGAAAGCGACCCGTGTGGCTTCATGGATTTTAATTCATAAAGCGTGTGAGGAGCGCTAGTCATCTCACGCAGGTTTTTAGTTTATTATGGCGCTTGTTTATTTCAGTTTCTTAAGTCCTTGTTAGTCAAGGCTTGTTGTTCTAAGATTTATATTGATGAGGCTTTTTAATGTTTTGATTTTCTATCTCTTTTGATTTAATCTTGCATAACTTTTGCTTTATACATCCCAATGTGTTCAAACCACTTCCATTATATATCTCATAAACTTACATATCTTCAATATTTGATATCATGAATAATTTTTCAAAATATTTATTTAATCAAATTATTGATTTTTCCAAGCTAGGGTGCACATTTGGACATGTTTTACTACACGTTTCGTTACGAGTTCGTTTTATGTCCAAATTCGATGATTCTACTTGGGTTATGTTTGTATTTCATAGATGTTCAACATAAAAGTTTTAGGTTAAACAAATAACTTACACATTCATTGACATTTAGCACCAAATATCATGATTTCAAGTATTCTAAGCTAGGTTTCATGCTTGAATGCTTTCTTGTTGTTTCTTTTGCATAAAATTACAGACAAGACATATACATCATAAAATCTCCTTCCAAAATCCATCTTTATACCTTCGGATCCATCATGATCCCACAACACATAAATCTCCCACAACCAAGAATTCATTTCCTACTATAATTATAACTATATTAACCTCTCTTACAAAATTTTAACTAGGTCATGCTTCTACCTCTTAGTTGTTTTCTTCCTCTGACTATGAACTTTAAGTAGCTCTCCACCTTGATCCTTCTTCTTGAGCTTTTTTAAAGTTATCAAAAACAAAGGTTTCTCTAGCTCTTTCCTTTTCTCTCTATTTTCTCTAACTCCCCCTATACTTGCTAACACTTGGAAAATAAAATGTGACAAAACTTCCACCAACACATTTAAGGCTTTCTATTTATAGGAGAATTATTACCCAACAACTTAGTCATTAACCAAAGGTAAAAGTGAAGTTGGTGAAAAGTTTCACCAACCCATACTATTCCCATGCCCTTTTTCATAATCATTTCACATGGACTTAACTTGTTAGCTAAAAGAAAGCAAAAATCAGCATTTTGGCTATGAGAGGGACCACATTTCTGCCATGGGTGTATTATAGCTACACTAGGCTTTTATTTTATTTCTTTTTTGTCCTTTGATAGCTTATTCATGCATACACACACACACACACACACACACACACACACATATATATATATATATATATGTATATCCATATCTTCTAGGATACCATTTGATAGACTCCACGACACGCTTGCATGAGGTGGTCGTCGCCCCGATCGTTTCTAGCAAAGTTGTAGGATGAATTTCTTATAACACCTTAACCCCTCGTCTATATTGAGACGATAATCTTGGTACAATTGCTCGCGTTCAGAATTATGCGTTGAATGGACACCAACGACATCTTGGCCCTTCACTCATATTGAAGCGATAATCTTGGTACAATCGACGATTGATACGGTAGAAGACGCCACACACAACTATGTATTGTTGTATGATAAGTCAAATTAAATCTCAAAGAAAAACTAAGAAAATAACTTAAGAATTCTTCAAAGAACCAAAAGTAGAGAATAATTCACTCAAGAATTAGTAAAATTTGAATATTATTGAATATTGTATGAATTACATTCATATGACTTATTTATACTAATAATAAAACCCTAGAATCCCATAAGGAATCAACAATTTATTTTTGGGAATAAATTCCCATCTAAAAGAAACCTAATAACATTAGAAATATTAAGGATAGAAAAATTCCCTAAAATACATGAAAAAAATCTAATCAAATAAGGAAAATCTGGTCAAAAACACGCCAAAAATTCTGGCACTATTCCATGTTAGCAAATAACTTTTCTTTCTTAAGCACATCTAAAACAGATTTTAAATGCAATGCATGATCTTCCAAGTTTTTGCTATAAATCAAGATATCATCAAAACAAACTACTACAAATTTCCCAATGAATGGACACAAAATATGGTTCATTAACCTCATAAGTGTTGGGTGCTTTAGTTAAACCAAAAGGTAACACTAACCACTCATAAAGACCATATTTAGTTTTAAAAGCCATTTTCCATTCATCACCCTCTTGCATTCTAATTTGATGATAACCACTTTTTAAATCAATTTTAGAAAATATGCAAGACCCATGCAATTCATCCAACATGTCATCTAAACGAGGAATTGTGTGTTGATATTTTATCGTAATATTATTTACCGCTCGACAATCGATGCACATCCGCCATTTCCCATCCTTTTTGGGCACTAGGATCACTGGAACTTCACATGGACTCATACTTTCTCTTACAAACCCTTTTCCCAATAGTTTGTCAACCTGTCTTTGTAACTCCAATTCGTCTCCTCAGGATTACTCTGATAAGTTGGACGGTTTGGAATGGTTCTATTCCCCGGATAGGTGGTAGTTCTTGAGGAAGCTCCTCACGAAATACATATTTGAATTCCTGCAAAAGAGATGAAACAACATTAGGCAAAGAATCATTAGTGTTAGTATTCAAAAGTGACTATTTATACCGAAGTAAAATCATGGGCTGTTTGGAAACCAAAGCCCTTCTCACATCACTCTTTTTGCCAATATGTTTGTTTTTTTCTCATCTCTTTTTTTCTCTCCTTTTTCTCTCTTTTTTTCTTGATTTTACTTCTCTTCACACTCACTTTTTTGAATACTATCTTTTTGTAAATACACTTGATCCTCATGTACCTATTGTGGTGACATAGAATATAAAGTAATTTTGCTATTATTGTGTACAAAAGAGTATTCATTAGAAAAACCATCATGTCCTACTCTCCGAACGAATTGCCAAGCAACAAATGTGAGACCCAAAATTTTATGAAATCAAAGTATTCAATTTTCTTATAATTATTCTATTTAGTAAATGGTTAAATTGATAAAAGGTTAAAGTTAAAGGTGATATGTGAAAATTTTTCAAAGTAAATAAGTTGTCATAAAATAATCGGTGATAAAAGTATAGTAATACGTGTGGTTGCATAGTAGCACACGGTATTGATTATTGATGCTTACGTGAGAAGTCACTCAGTTATACTCAATTATTGTTACAGTAATTGCTGCATCATATCTCTCATATTATTGATTCAATTATTGTCACAGTATCATCTGCATAATATGTTATATTATTAAATCAATAATTGAGACGACAAAGTTATTCATATTATTATTTGCAATATTGAAAATGTCTAGAAGTTCTGTCAAGGAGAGGTTTGGTCACCTAATTGCGCGCCAATAAGGAGAAATCCTTATCGGAAAGCCCCCTCTTTCCTGGGAACGACCTGGTTGTTAAATATTGTGAATTATAATATTAATGATGAATAAGTTCGTTTGATTAAAGATGAAATTGATAGTTCCATTGTGTTGGAATTATTAGTGTTAGTAAAAATCGACATTTATTTTGATAATAATTGATGTCTGGAGATTATATTGACCAATCGGGTAATTAACCGGATAAATGAGCAATTAATTGCTATTAATTCACATGCTTATAACTATGTGTTCACATGTGTGAACTATTAATTCACATGATTTACTATGAGGGGAGTTGGTGCAAGATTGATAATACTTGCATGACTAAATTAAAAATGAAGGTATAGTTGAAGGTACTATATTGTTATTAGTTTTTTCACATGATTATACTATTGAGTCACATGAATGAACTATTAATTCACATGATTTACTATTAGGGGAGGTGGTGCAAGTTTGATAATACTTGCAGGGCTAAATTAAAATTGAAGAAAAAGAGGAAGGTATTATACTGTAATATTTCGAGCCACAAAATGTGCAATTATTGAAACTATATTTTCCTATAAATAGAAGCTCATTCCTTCATTATTTTTCACCAATTCACTAAGTCTTACAAGAGCAATTATTATAGAGAGAAATTATAGAGAGAAAGAAGAAGAGAAGTCTGCTACCTCACTATTCCAGTATCCAGTTTTCTTCTAAGGTAAGGGGTATTATTTCTTTCATATTCATGAAGAGAGTTATTTTCTTTCAATATTCGTAAGTGCTGTTATTCCATTCCTTATTATTCTGTTGGAATAACCTATCTACGCGTACTACCGCATGCATGGTGAATTCTTCTGTTATTCCATTCTTTATTATTTTGTTGGAATAACCTGTCTACGCAGACTACCGCATGCATGGTGAATTCTTCTGTTATTCCATTCTTTATTATTCTTTTGGAATAACCTGTCTACGCGGACTACCGCATGCATGGTGAATGACCCTTCATATTCATTCCTTATTAAATTGTGAAAATGATCTGTCTATTTGAATTACCGCATGGTGGGTGAAAATCCATTTGCAGTTTCATATATTCTATTATACTCATTTGATTAAAGTTTTGGCTTCTATACTCTATGAAATTAGTAGAATATTCTTGATATTTGCGCTTCATCTAGTATCTTTTCATGGAAATATTATTCTGAGCTTTCTTGATAATTATTAATCTTTTCATGACGAAATACTATTCATGAGTTACTATTTATGGGTTACTATTCACCCAATTACTATTCACTCGAATATTATTCACTCAGGTATTCGGAGCACTTTTCGTGCCAGAGTACTATTCATGAGTTACTATTCACCCGATTACTATTCACTCTAGTATTATTCACTCGGGTATTCGGGACACTTTTCGTGTCAGGGTACTATTCCCGAAGTACTATTCATGGGGTACTATTCACCTAAAAAATTTATTTCTTTTCCGTCCAAATTATTTTTGATACATGAATATTATTCTTGAATTTTATTCCACAAAGCAGTATCATTAATTTGGATATTTTAAACTCTGGATAAATTTAAAGTCTTTAATATTTATCCTTGATTTCGTTTGATTAATGCTTATATCATTGTCATCATCCTCATGCTTATATTGTGATGAAAGTCATCATTGGCTTACGTGCATAAATGGACTATTGATTATTGGTTTTACAGTTGTACATCTTTGGCTTACGTGCAAAGATGAATTGTTGATTATTGGTTTTACAGTTGTATATCTTTGGCTTACGTGCAAAGACGAACTGTTAATTGATAGCTTTGGTGTAAGACCCCGAATTTTTTTTAAATAAAAAGGAATTTCCTTTATTTATTATTTTGAAATAGTAAGGGTGGATTTGATTAATGTGGTTAGTTATGGGTAAAATGCGCAAATATTTTAAATAAGCAAGTGGTGATATAATATTCATTATTGTTTGGAATATTCGTTTGGTGTCGTGGAATATTCGTCTTTGTTGGGGAATATTCGTATGACGGCCAGCGCCATGTGTGTGGAGCCCCATAACTGAAAGCGATTGGAGGAAGAAAACGACAAGAATAAGTTGTTTATAAATAACTTGGTAGCATTTATTACCAATTATCATGTTGGAATACCCAAAGGTTAAAAAACACACTAATACGCGTTGTTGAATAGTAAGATACTTACGGTATTGCACCAATTATTGATTCTTACGTAAGAAGGCACTACTCAATAATGGTTACAATAATTATTGCTTCGATTATTTTATTTTATTGATTCAATAATTCTTTGCATTGATATTTTATATTACCGTTGTTTCAATAATTGTCATTACACAAGATTTTTCATTATCGAAGCAATAATTCATATTATCTGAATAATATTATTAGATAACATTATTGGCAATGTCTAGAAAGTTCGTCTAAGGAGAGGTTTGGTCACCTAATTGCGCGCCAAGAAGGAGAAATCTTTATTGGAATGCCCTGCTTTCCTGGAGCTGCACGGTTGTCAATATTGTGATTCTCAGAATATTATTTGTGAATAATTAATTATTGATTCATATGATGAGGAAAATATTGATTTTATGTGGATATAGATGGAGAAAATTTTAATGTGACAATTGTTGAAAATTGAAATTTTATCTTTTTCTGATGAAATAATTCATTTAAATATATATATATATATATATTATTATATTTTAATAATATAATAATGGTGATATTTTTACAACGAATGTGGGATATATGAGTATACGAGGAGGAAGAGTATTTTTTTGTTGTAATAAATGTTTAAAACATGTTAAACATGTCAATGGACCCCATTTATTGATCGAAATTTGATTATAGCACAGTAAAATCGCCTTGGTTGTGGATTTCGCCAATTTACATTTGGAATTTGGAAAAACTTTCTTCTGCAAAGTTGTAGAGAATTGAATTTCCTATAAAAAAAAATTGCGAGATTTGAATTTTCTGGCAAAAGGGCTATTTATTATGAATTATTGAAGTTTTGGAGTTCCAAAATAATTGATTTTTGGAAGTTTTAATTATTTTAAATAATAAAAACGTTTTTGGTGAGTGTTCCATATGTTATAAATGTGTCATGTTCTGAATTCAGATCTAGGAAGGTCATGTAGAAAAATTAATATATATATTATTAATTTATTAAATTTTCTCGCTTTGGTGTTCTAAGCATTTTCCTATAAATAGGTGTTTAGGTTAGAATTGAAAATCACACGTAAATCAAGTTTTCTCTCTATATTATCGAATTTATTCTTGTGAGTATTTTGAGTATACTTTGAGTATTTCTATACGGTGCAAGTTCAAGTCATAGCTTATATCCTGTTTTAACTAGAAGTCTTGCCTTTTTCGAGGTAAGTGGATATTATTTTTAAAATGATATTATTTCTTCAATATCATTATGCCAAAATATTGGTTGAAACTTTTATCAAATTTGGAACTTTTTCATGTCGGGTTACTTATTCATGAGTTACTATTCACGAAGTTACTTATTCATGAGTTACTATTCACGATTCTTATTCATGAGTACTATTCACGAAGCGTGAAGATGTTTTTTTTATGAAATTTCTATCTTTTGGTGTCGAGTTATTGTTCACGATACGGCACTATTCACGATATCGACACTATTCCCGAATCGACACTATTCATCAAAAAATGAAATTTCTTCTTTTCGTCCAAAATATCTATTCTGGATACTAGCTTTGATTGTATCCATGTTTTGATCATTCTTGAATTTTACACCACTATGATTATTTTGAAGTATTTTTGGATATGGATAAAACAAAGTACGAATCCTTAATCCTTAATCCTTGTCATTTTGTTTCACTGAATTCGTTTATTTAAAAATATTTTTCATCATCCTCAGTCTTAAATGATGATATTATTGAATATCTTTGGCCTGTAGTGCAAAGATGAATGATTTATGATGAATATCTTTGGCCTGTAGTACAAAGGATGATGATTTCTGATGAATATCTTTGGCCCGTAGTCTGAAGATGAACAAGTGTTTAGATGAACATGACCAACTGATGAATATCTTTGGCCTGTAGTGCAAAGATGAATATTTGATTCCAGATATATATTGATTGATGTTACAGGGATAAAAGATAGACGATGAACTTTAAAATTCATACATAGAAGATAGTAGTTTGCATTCTCTACTTAACTCTTCTAATGAATTATTATTTCATTCTGCGAATATTGATTTAAAATTTGTTGTCTATTGTATTCTATTAGATTTTTTCTGTTGAAGACTAACGATAATTTTGTTGTATATTATCTTAGTCATAATATTCTTTCTTGGGCTAGTTGAGCTCACCCTTTTTTTTTTGTTCCATTTTTCTTCTCGAGACGAGAATGTAGCGATTACTAGTAAAATTATGGAATGAAGGTTCTAGAGAGAGTTGTTTAGTAGTCCTCACCATTGTTGTAAAATAATGTATCAATAATTATGATGAGGATTTATTTGTATGTGGATATTGTCTAGATGACAATATCTGTATTTAAACTCACAGTTTATATGTTGTAATAATAAAGTTGTAGTTATTTCTGTACCATGTATTTGGCGACTCAGAATGGGTTGGATGGAATGGACCTATTTTGGGGGCGTCACATTTGGCCCGTAGTGCAAAGATGGATAGGTGTATGACATGATCATGACCACTAGTGATAATAACGAATATCCTTGGCCCGTAGATCATGACCATTAGTGAACAGTTGAATGTCTTTGGTCGTAGTGCACTGACAGACAATTGATTATTGATGCTTACGTGAGAAGTCACTCAGTTATATTCAATTATTATCACAATATTTTATATTATTAAATCAATAATTGAGACGACAAGTTATTCATATTATTATTTGCAATATTGACAATGTCTAGAAGTTCTATCAAGAAGAGGTTAGATAATCTAATTGCGCGCCAATAAGGAGAAATCCTTATCGGAAAGCCCCCTTTTTCCTGGGAACGACCTGGTTGTTAAATATTGAGAGTTATAATATTAATGATGAATAGGTTTGTGTTGATTAAAGATTAAATTGATAATTCCATTGTGTGGGAATTATTAGTGTTAGTGAAAATCGACATTTATTTCGATAATAATTGATGTCTGGAGGTTATATTGACCAATCGGGTAATTAACCGGATAAATGAACAATTAATTGTTATTAATTCACATGCTTATAACTATGTGTTCACATGTGTGTACTATTGATTCACATGATTTACTATGAGGGGAGTTGGTGCAAGATTGATAATACTTGCATGACTAAATTAAAAATGGAGGTATAGATGAAGGTATTATACTGTAATTAGTTTTTTCACATGATTATACTATCGAGTCACATGATTTTACTATTGATTCATATGATTTACTATTAGGGGAGTTGGTACAAGATTGATAATACTTACATGACTAAATTAAAAATGGAGGTATAGATGAAGGTACTATACTGTAATTAGTTTTTTCACATGATTATACTATTGAGTCACATGATTTTACTATTGATTCACATGATTTACTATTAGGGGAGGTGGTGCAAGTTTGATAATACTTGCATGACTAAATTAAAAATGAAGAAAAAGAGGAAGGTATTATACTGTAATAATTCGAGCCCCAAAACGTGCAATTATCGAAACTATATTTTCTTATAAATAGAGGCTCATTCTTCCTTCATTCTCACCAATTCACTTAGACTTACAAGTGCAATTATAGAGAGAGAAGCTATAGAGAGAAAGAAGAAGAGTAGTCTGCTACTTCACTACTCCAGTATCCAGTCTTCTTCTAAGGTAAGGGGTATTATTTTTTTTATATGCTGAAGAGATATTATTTTTCGTATTCGTATGAATATTATTATCATTCAATATTCATTATATTCATTTAATATTCGTAAGGAATATTATTTCCGTTCAATATTCGTAAGGAATATTATTTTCGTTCAACCGTTATAAGTAAGGGGTTTCTGCCAGGGGCAGTTTCATAATTTTTTTGACCCTCAAAAATTCTAGAAAATTTTGAAATAATAATTTGATGAGTGTTCTAGATTGTGTCCAAAAATGGCAATTTTTGGATGTATAGATTAGGAGTTATGAATTTTATGGGAAAAGACTATTTTAAAAGTAAACCCTTATAACTCTTTGTGGTTAACTCCAAAATTGGTAAAATTTTTATTGGGAGTACATATATATAAAAGCAGTATACCCTGCAAATTTCAGAATTTTTGGACAAAAGTACAGTTTATGATAAATGTTTAAATATTCGGCAGTTTTGGCCATATGAAAAATAGTAAATGAATTTTAAAAATTTCGAGAAAAATATATATTCAATATGGGACTATATCCTGTTAAATCCCAGAAAAAAAATATTTTTAAGACTGATTTGGTATTTTTTATGAAAATAAACTAGTTATGAGTAAATGAATTAAATATGTTATGTGAAGTAAAAGAAATTGAAAAATAAGATTTTATGGCTTGGAAATCCTATATAAAGTATATGCAGATTTTTAATGAGGGTTTTGGTTATTAGTGATGAAATCTTATGAGTTTGGCATTTTTGGATGATTAAATGCATTAATTAGTAAAGTATAAACAATTAAAATAAATTATTTATAAGTTTAAGAAATAATTAAAATATTGTTATAATATTAATGATATTAGATTATGAGATTATTAAGTGATTGATAACATTTGGATAATATTACCGGAATACTATTCATGAGTTACTATTCGCGGGTTACTATTCACCCAATTACTATTCACTCTAGTATTATTCACTCGGGTATTCGGGGCACTTTTTGTGTCGGGGTACTATTCACGAGTTACTATTCATAGGTAACTATTCACCCAAAAAATATATTTTTTTTCTGTCCAAATTATTTTTGAGACATGAATATTATTATTAAATTTAACTCCACAAAGCAGTATCATATTGACAATTTGGATATTTTTAAACTCTAGATAAATTTAAAGTCATTAATATTTATCCTTGATTTCGTTTGATTAATACTTATATCATTGTCATCATCCCCATGCTTATATTATGATGAAAGTCATCTATGGCTTACGTTCATAGATGGACTGTTGATTATTGAACAGTTGTATATCTTTGGCTTACGTACAAAGATGGACAGTTGATTATTGGTTTTAGAGTTGTATATCTTTGGCTTACGTGCAAAGATAGACTGTTGATTATTGGTTTTAGAGTTGTATATTTTTGGCTTACGTGCATAGATGGACTATTGATTGATACGATTATGACCATGGATCATTCGGTATAATTGTGACCCGTAATGTTATAAATGATGTGGTAAAAGTCCTCAGTGGCCTATAGTGCATTAATGGACAGTTGTTGGTATGATTATGACCAGGGATTATTCGGTATAATCATGACCGTAATTGAAAACACGAATATCCTTGGTCTGTAGTGCATGGATAATTCGTGGTCGTGATACTATTAAGCTGAGTCTCAACATTATTGGTTTTACAGTTGTATGAACTGTTGATTTACCTGATTATAAATATGAATTATGAATTTAATTATAATCTGTGGTGATTCAGGTGAAGACAGGTGATGAGAGTTATCTTTATCTTGGGTATAACAAAGAACTATTGATGAGTATTACAGGAATGAAACATTAATGATGGACTTTTAATCTAGAGGAGATAGTAGACATTATGTTCTATTTGACTCTTTTAATGGATTGCTTATTCTGCTGCAGTTAAACTTGATGTTTATTGTATTTTATCAGTTTAACACTATTGAAGACTAATGATAATTTATTCTACATTATCTTAGTCATAATATTTCTTACTGGGCTAGTTGAGTTCACCCCCTTTCTTTCACTGTTCTCTTCAGGAAATGAGAATATAGCTGGGACGAGTCGGGGAACGGATTGACGGTCTAGATGGTTGTTTTAGTAGTCCTCACTATTCTATAAAATAGTGTGACAATAAATGTAATGAGGACTCCATTGAGTGTGGATATTGTCTAGAAGACAATATTCGTGTTAAAACTCTCAGCTTATGTTCTGTCGTATATTTTACACGCCAGTTGTATTATTAAGTTGTATTTGATTTATGTAGTATGATATCTGGCGACCCAAGATGGGTGATGTATACCTGTTTTGGGGGCGTCACAAGTATTACAGGAATGAAATATTAAAGATGGACTCTTAATCTAGAGGAGATAGTAGACATTATGTTCTACTTGACTCTTCTAATGGATTGCTTATTCCACTGCAGTTATTGATCTAAAACTTGTTGTTTATTATATTCCATCAGTTGTTATACTGTTGAAGGCTAATGATAATTTATTCTGCATTATCTTAGTCATAATAATTCTTACTGGGCTAGTTGAGCTCACCCCTTTCTTTCAATGTTCTCTTCAGGAAATGAGAATATAGCTGGGACTGGTCGGGGAATAGATTGACGGTCCGAGATGGTGCTTATAGTAGTCCTCACTATTTTTACAAAATAGTGTGATAATAATTGTAATGAGGACTCCATTTAGTATGGATATTGTCTAGAAGGCAATATTCGTGTTTAAACTCTCAGCTATGTTTTGCCGTATTTTGCACGACAATTGTATAATTAAGTTTGTAGTTGAGTTATGTACCATGTATCTGCCGACTTAAGATGGGTGATGTATACATGTATTGGGGGCGTCACAACATATGTCCCGCTTTCATAGGTACCAAATCGCACAATACCTCATCCACATATCGACCAATAGTAAAGGTCACTAATACTTGTTTAGTCACCTTGATATATGCACTGTCGTTGACCCATTGTAAACGATATGGTTGGGGATGCTTGGATGTAGACAAACCCAATTTCTCCACCATGGTAGTACTAGCCACATTAGTACAACTACCCCCATCTATCACCACGCAACAAACCTTCCCATTCACAAGACATCGAGTATGGAAAAGATTTTCCCGTTGTTCGCTTCCTTCCCCTTTCACTTGCGTTTTGAGTGCTCTCCTTGTAACTAATATCTCACTGTGCATAGCAACCTCCTTATTATCTATCTCCTCCAATGGTGGCATATAATCATTGTTACTTTCTTCTCCCTCCGATTTCGACTAAGAGAAGGTTGTTCAGCTTTACCTTGTAAACCCCGGTTAGTCGTTCCTGGCTTAGGCTCCACTTTTGGTTTTTTCATCCCTGGCTTTTGTTCACGCTTTCCAATATTAGATTTCCATGTCGAACCTATTGTACTATTTGAATGTTGGCTACCTCTCCTCTTAAGCTGTTTCTCAATCTTGATAGCCATATATACCATATCCCCCAATTCCACATAATGTTGTCGTTCTACCAAGTCTTCTATATCCCAATTTAGCCCTGCTGAAAATCATGTTATTGTTGCCTCACTATCCTCATCCATATTAGCTCTAGCCATCAACATCTCCATCTCCTTGTAGTATTCATCCACACTCCTACTTCCCTGTTTCAGATTTTGCAGACTCTGAAACAAGTCTCGATGGTAGTGACTTGGGACGAACCTCTTTTTCATTACTGTTTTAATCTCCATCCAAGTTTCGATTGGACGTTCACCACATCTCCTCCGACTAGTAGTTAATTGATCCCCCAAGTAACTGCATAGTCAAAAAATTCTATAATAGCAATTCTGACTTTCTTAAGATTCGAGTAATTGTAACAATCAAATACCCATTCTATCTTTTTTTCCCATTCTAGGTATGCCTCCGGATCGCTCCTCCCTTGGAACGCTGGAATTTTTATTTTAATACCACTTACATTATCATCTTCTCTATTTTGACCTCCTCTTTCTCTAGTATCTCTTTGCCTTCGTTGTTGGAACTCAGATTCACAATCTTCCTCCTCACCCGCTTCACCTTCACAGTGAGTTTCTTCCGTTCTAGCTTCCCTGTGACGCCCCCAAAATTCGGGTTCCCTAACCTCGGGATTAGTGCTCACGATCCATCATACATATCACATCTAACTACTCATTCAGTGATGAATTACATCATTCATACCATTACTTAATACAAATTATAAAAATCTCTTATGTTAACTAATCTTAACATAACTTATATACCCTTAGATACTCAAAAGGTTTACATAATTATTTTACATAAAGTAACATAATAATTAAAGTTCACAATAACTACTCTTGAACCTTGCCTTTGCCTATGTCTTTCTTTAACCCTTCGGCTACCTCGTCCTTAGCTGAAATGTTTTATTTAAGCAAGGGTGAGCAACGAGTTTGCTCAACAAGTTAAAGTATACAATAAAAGATATATATATCAGGAATAGAAGAGTCTAGCTTCTATAGAACTTCAACAATGTTCAAAGGATTTTAAGTAGCTGAATAATAAATCATTTTCAATAACAAGACTTTCTTAAATTTCATGCTGAATAACATATCAAGGATGAAAGAGTAAAATTCTTTCGAAGTTTCAATAATATTCAATTGATTATGAAGAATTAATAGTACTGCAACAATATTCAATAAAGTGGGATATTCCCAGATTTCATTTTGAGTGATCACAAAAAGAGCATGAACTAATAGAGGAATTATTAATTATTAAAACTAAATTACCTCAAGAATATAAGTTAGTTATAAAAACTAATTATACTCTTCTGCGAGTACTTTGAAGTGATCAGCTCCATTGTACCCTATAATATGCATAATACTCAAAAATAACGCAATAGTCGGATGTCCGACAATAAATTTCCCCTTTTTATAAGGGTTGTTCATTTCAGTCTTACATCATGAGTCTGTACCACAACAATATGGTTTGGATTGCTTTTAAAGAAATACTATGATTTCAACATATAATATCCATATTGATCTAGCCGAAATAAATGGCATAGATCTTCTAATAATAAATCAATTCATAATAAAAAGAACGCTTCATGCTTTAACAAATATTAGTCTCGCCAAAATAAATAGCTGAGACATGGCTCGTAAATAGTTCAAATAATAGAACATGAATCAATTGCACTGTGTGCGAATAACAATAATCATTATGTATGTGAATAACCAACAATAATTATCCACTAACATGCTTGAAAGATAATAACTCGAGTTTGAGTTAAGAAAACTTGTCTTGGTCGTTGACTACTACTACACAATTTAATTTAACTTCGTTTGAAAGACCTATCATTAATAATATTGATCTCTCATTAGCATAACATATTATAACTCATAACACCACTATTCTTATAATAAATTATCTAACATGTAATCATGTAATCAAACATTCAGTAATACCTTACTCATTAGGAATATTATCATCCCTTGATAATATATATTATTATCATATAATCGTTGTCTTAAACTCTTGTCTAATATTATTAATCCTTTAATAATATTTTATTCACTTTCTAATATTATTAACTATTTAATAATATTTTAATCCATTATTAATATTATTAATTATTTAATATTATTTTATTCACTTAATAATATTATTAATCAATTAATAATATTTCGTATATTAATCACATCTTATCCAATATTTTAGTCACTTAATAATATTTTAATCAATCTTTAATATATTAACCATTCATAAATATTATTAACTATTCAATAATATTTTAATCAATTCACAATATTATTAATCATTTAATAATATTTTAAATCATTATCTAATATTATTAATTATTTAATAATATTTTAATTTAACTTTAATCTAAATATTATTAATTACTTAATAATATCTTAAACTAATATTATTAAGCTCTTAATAATATTTTAATCATTTATTAAACTAATAAACAATTAATTCCAATTGTTTACCCTTTACTAATTCATTCATTTAACAACTCTAAAATGCCATAAATACAACATCACCTCAACAATGACCAAAATACCTTTCAAAAATCTGGACACATCATATTTAGGGTCTTTAAGCCATAAAATTACAGTTTTTTTCATTTATGACATCACATAACTTATTATTCTTATTTATTCATAACTCAAACAAATCCATGAAAAATACTAAAACAATTTAGAAAATTCTTATTTTCTGGGAAATATCAGTCTATGGTATCATGATGAACATATATTGTTTTTGGAATTTTTGGATTTTATTTACTATTTTGAAAATGACCAAAACAACCAGATCTTGCAATTTTTTTCATAAATCGAAAATTTGCCCAAAAATTCTAAAATTTTTAGGGTATACTCTTGCCAGGATAATCTACCTCCAGTAAACATTTTTCAATTTTTGGAGTTACACAAAAAAGTAATTTTGGTTTACTTTTAAAATAGTCATTCCTTGTAAAATCCATAACTCTCATTCTACACATCCAAAAATAGCCATCTTTGGACATGATCTAGATAACTCATCATATTAATATACCAAATTTTCTCAGAAATTTTAAAGCACAGAAAACGGAAAAAATAGTCATTGCAAGAACAGGCCAGAAACTGCCCTTTAATTTAATAGTTTTTCTTTCAACTGGACTGTTTGTACTAAAATGGCTGCCAAGGCTTGAAAAAGCAACATTTTTGAGTGCTACCACTTGGGTTTAAAAGCTAACCTACATATCTAGCACCCCTCTTTGACGGGAGAAGTATGTAAGACCCCAACTTATTATAAATGAAATTGAATTTCCTCTATTTATTATTTTGAAATAGTAAGGGTTGATTTGATTAATGTGGTTAGTTATGGGTAAAATGCGCAAATATTTTAAATAAGCAAGTGGTTATAAAATATTCATTGTTGTCGGGGAATATTCGTTTGGTTGTGGAATATTCTTACTTGTTTAAAATATTCGTATGCGACGGCATGCAACCTTGTGTGGGCCCCATAATGTAAAAGCGATTGGATGATGAAAACGACAAATATAAGTTGTTTATAAATAATAACAGAAGTTGTTACTGTTATCTTCATTGGAATACCCTTGGTTAAAACACACGAAGCACCACAGTATTGCACCAATTATTAATTCTTACGTAAGAAGGCACTACTCAATAATTGTTACAAAGAAGCTTGCTTCAATATTTTATTTTATTGATTCAATAATTGCTACGTTGATATTTTATATTATTGTTGTTTTAATAATTGTCACTGCACAATATTTTCATTATCAGATCAAAAATTCATATTATTTGAATAATATTATTAGATAGCATTATTGGCAATGTCTAGAAAGTTCTGTCTAAGGAGAGGTTTGGTCACCTAATTACGCGCCAGTAAGGAGAAATCTTTATTGGAAAGCCCCCTCTTTCTTGGGAACGGCCTGGTTGCCAGTATTGTGATTCTATAATATTATTTGTGAATAATTAATTATTGATTTATATGATAAGGAAAATATTCATTTTATGTGGATATAGATGGAGAAAATTTTAAAGTGACAATTGTTAAAAATTTGGTATTTTATCTTTTCTGATAAATAATTTATTTAAATATATTATTATATTTTAATAATATAATAATGGTGATATTTTTACAATGAATGTGGGATATATGAATATATGAGGAGAAAGAGTATTTTTGTTTCAATAAATGTTAAAAACATGTTAAACATATCGGTGGACCCCATTTTCTGACTGAAATTTGATTATAGCCTGTAAAATCGCTCGTTTGTGAATTTTGGTCAATTTCTGTTTGGAATTTGGAAAAACTTAAACTTACAAAGTTGTAGAGAATGGAATTTCCTATAGAAAAGACATGAGGTTCGAATTTTTCTGATAAAAGGGCTATTTGTTCTGAATTATTGAAGTTCCGAAGTTCTAAAATAATTGATTTTTGAAGTTTTAAATATTTTTTTTAAGAAAAACGTTTTTGTTAAGGTTGGTGTGCCCCACTTATGAGGTAAATGTGCTGAAATAGATTTTCCAAGTTTGCGTATGACTTATTTTATAAATATTAATATTATATTAAATTTTCTACTTTGGTGTTCTAAGCATTTTTTTTTTATAAATAGGGTGCTTAGGTTAGAATTGAAAATCACATCAAAAACTGAAGTTTTCTCTCTCTATATTATCGAGCGTATTCTTGTGAGTATTTTGATACTTTGAGAGTTTCTATACGGTGCAAGTTCCTTCAGCGTTATATCTGATATTCCAGCTAGAAGTACTATTCTTTTCAAGGTAAGGGATGTTATTTTTTAAAAAATGATATTATTTCTTCTAATATCATTATGCCGGATTATTGGTAAGATTTTTCTTGTGAAATTCTTGTCTTTTAGTGTCGGGGTTATTATTCACGTATATGGCCCTATTCACGAATACGACATTATTCACAGAAAAATTAAATTTTCATTTTTTTTCTCTAAAATATCGATTATGGATACTAGCTTTGATTGTATCCATGTTTTGATCATTCTTGAATTTTACTTCACTATGGTTATTTATAAAGTATTTTTGAACTGGGATTGTTTAAAATACGAATCCTTAATATTTGTTCTTTTGTTTCACTGGATTCGTTTCCTTTAAAATATTTTTCATCATCCTCACTCCTAAATGATGATATTATTGAATATCTTTGGCCTCAGAGTGCAAAGATGAATGAATTTTGATGAATATCTTTGGCCCGTAGTGTAAAGATGAATAGTGTTGAGATGAACATGACTAATCGATGAATATCTTTGGCTGTAGCCAAGCAAAGATGAATATTTGATTTAAGATGTATATTGATTGATGTTACAGAGATAAAATATTGATGATGGACTTTTAAATTCATAGATAATAGTAGATTTCATTCTCTATGTAATTCTTCTATGAATTATTATTTCACTGCTGAATATTGATCCGAAACTTGTTGTTCATTGTATTTTATCGATTTTTCCTCGTTGAAGACTAACGATAATTTGTTCTATATTATCTTAGTCATAATATTCTTTATCGGGCTAGTTGAGCTCACTCTTTTCCTTTTGTTCCATTTTTATTTTCGTGGAGGCAAGAATGTAATGAAGTACTAGTCGGGGTATGGAATGAAGGTCTTAGAAAGTTGTTTTAGTAGTCCTCACCATTTTGTAAAATAATATATCAATAATTGTAATGAGGACTTATTTGAGTGTTGATGTTGTCTAGAAGACAATATTTGTATTTAAACTCACAGCTTTTATGTTGTATTAATAAAGTTGTAGTTGTTTCATCTTTTATGTTATTTACTTCGTAATGGGTGTTGTATACTTATTTTGGGGGCGTCACATTTGGTATCAGAGCTTAGGGATATGATCTCTGGCGGAGATCGGGGAATAGAACTAGGAGGGGAGAGACGAGTAAAACCTTCGCTAGTGTGTCTTACCTAAGCTTATTTGTTGGTTGGTCAGTATATAGGGATATTATGTGATATGTTGATTCTTTAATTAACCCTTGTTTTATGGCAGTATTTGAGAATGTCGACTGAGAATGTTAACAGTGGAGTAAATGAGACCGTGGAGACTCCTTTACTCACCAATGAGGAGAACGTGCAACAAGCCGACAATGTTCCTCCTGTAAACAACACCACTGATCAGATGATGAACTACGAAATGTTTACAAGCTTTTTGCAGTTCATGCAAAATCAAACGAGGGAAACTCGTGCACAAAATACAGGTGGAAATGATAACAACGCACGGTTTGTCATAGCTAAGCAGTTCAAAGAGTTGGGACCACCAGAATTCTGGGGAAAGTCGGATCCAATTAAAGCAGAAACATGGGTCAAATAAATTACCAAGATATTCGATGTCTTGGGATGCACGGAGGAACAGAAGGTTCCATTCGCCACCTTTATGTTTCGTAATGAGGCATATTACTGGTGGGAATCTGTGAAGCGTACCCATCTAGTTGCACTTAGCATGTCTTGGGAGACGTTTCAGAAACTGTTCAATGACAAGTACTTTCCTGAAAGTATTCGTCATATGAAGGAAGTGGAGTTTATTAGACTAGAACAAAAAAACATGACGGTGTCCCAGTACGAGGCGAAGTTTGTAGAGTTATCTAGGTTTGCACCTCATTTGGTGGAAAATGAGGAACGTATGACGCAGATGTTTCTCAGAGGTTTGAAACCCAGCATACGTCAATATCTCATTTCTCATAAATTTTCTCTCTATTCAGATGTTGTCAACATGAATCAATTATTAGAGCGAGATAACGAGTACGTTCAACCGAGGGACCACAACCAGGATCATACCAGTGACAGCAGTCATCAGAACAATGATAACCAGCGAAGAAAGAAAAATACGGACAAAAATGGTAACCACTCCTGTGGTAATTATAGTCATAAAAATAAAAGAAGCGAGTCGGGGGGAGATTATAAAAAGAGGAGATTCAACAATGACAATGCGAAGACGTCAACACCAGCAACAACTGGTTCTAAGGGAGGAGAGCGACCACCGGTCGTATGCTATAAATGCGGGAAAGAGGGACATATCAGTCCAAACTGCCCACAACAATTCAAGGTATGTTATAATTGTGGAAAGGAAGGACATATCACTCGAGATTGTACAAGAATAAACCAAGTCCAATGGGATGGTGACTCAAAAGGTCATCCCCGGAAAAGTCAAAGTCAATCTGGTTCTCGGAAGAGCGTTTGTCGAATCGGTCAAAAAAATACGAGAATCCAAACGAGGTGATCACGGGTAAACTAATCATAAATTCTTGCGAAGTTTATACCTTACTAGATACCGGTGCTACCCATTCATTTATCTCTCCTGCTTGTGCTCAATGTTTAAACTTAACTCCGGAAAAATTAGACTTTGATTTATCTGTGGAAACTCCGTTAGAGAAACTTTCCATACATCCACTTGTTTATAAATCTTGTTTGATCCAAGTTGGCACCATCACATTACCTGTTGACCTTATCTCTTTAAAGATACTTGCTTTTGATGTGATTTTAGGGATTGATTGGTTAACTACTCATCATGCCAAAATTGATTGTTTTTCGTAAGGTTGTTAGTTTTCATATTCTTAAACAACCTGTTGTACGAATTCAAGCAACTAAACCATTAAAATCAATCACTGTCATATCTAATCATAAAGCTATTCATTTATTAAAAAACGGATGTCAAGCTTTCTTAGCCCATGTTATGGATTTGAATAAAGACACGCCAAATTTGAATAATATTCCTGTTGTTATTGACTTTCCGACGATTTTTCAAGAACTTCCTTGCCTACCCACGTAACGAAGTTGAATTCTTTATTGACCTTGAACCTGCACAAAGCCCATTTCTAAAACCCCATATTGAATGGCTCCTATTGAACTTCGTGAGTTAAAGGTCCAACTACATGGAGTTGTTGGACATCGCTTTCATTCTGTCCCAGTACATCTCCTTGGGGTGCTCCTGCTTTTATTTGTAAAGAAGAAAGAGCGGGGAGTATGCGACTTTGTATTGACTATCGAGAATTAAACCATGTCACCATCAAGAATAGGTATCCACTACCTAGTATTGATGACCTGTTTGACCAGTTACAAGGAGCACAATTCTTTTCAAAGATCGATCTTTGTTCGGATATCATCAAATGAAGATTAGAATCGAGGATATTCCAAAGACCGCCTTCGTAACTCCTGCATGACGGCATTATGAATTCTTAGTCATGTCTTTTGGATTGACTAATGCTCCTGCAGACTTTTCATGGATATGATGAACCGAATATTCAAGGAATATTTGGATCGGTTCATTGTTGTCTTTATTGATGACATCCTCATATATTCCAAAAGCCGTGAAGATCATGAGCACCATTTGAAGTCGGTAATCTTGCAAAGGCTTGAAAATAAGCTATATGCCAAGTTAAAGAAATGCGAAGTTCGCTTGAGGAAGTAGCATTCCTTGGGCACTTAGTGTCAAAACATGGAGTATCTGTCGAATCTTGCCAAGATTGAAGCAATACAAAGTTGGGAACCAAAGTCGGTGACCGAAGTACGTAGCTTTCTGGGCTTAGCTGGTTATTATCGAAGATTCGTGGAAGGATTTTCTCGAATCGCTACCCCTTTAACTCAACTGACTCGGAAAGATACAAAATTCGTATTGAGCGAGGAATGCGAGTAGAGTTTTCAAGAGCTTAAGAGGAGACTCATTTCAGCACCTGTTCTGACAATACCATCTGGTTCGGATGGATTTGTTATCTACAGCGATTCTTTAGGCAAAGGGTTAGGATGTGTTCTCATGCAACATGGGAAAGTCATAGCCTATGCCTCGCGATAACTTAAAGAGTATGAGAGGAATTATCCTACTCATGATCTAGAGTTGGCAGCAGTCGTTTCCGTGCTAAAGATCTGGAGGCACTATCTATATGGAGAGAAAGTGGAGATATATTCAGACCATAAAAGCCTCAAATATTTCTTCACCCAAAAGGAACTCAACATGCGGCAAAGACGTTGGCTTGAGCTATTAAAAGATTATAACCACACCATTCAATACCATCCTGGAAAAACAAACGTGGTAGCTGACACGTTGAGTAGAAGATCATATGCAGGAACGAGTGCGATGATGTCAAGTATACGAATAGAACCAACTTTAATCGATGAAGTTAAAGTTGCTTAAGCCACGCAATGAACCGGGTGGCGCGTATGAAGAAGAAAGTACAAGAGGGTGTTATTCCGAAGCAAGAATCGATGAAGAAGGAATACTTGAGTCCACCTCCACTTTTTGTGTTCCTAACGATTCGATTTAAAGAACAAGATCATGATGGAGGCACACAATACACCATTTGCAATCCATCTCGAAGTACCAAAATGTATCGTGATCTTCGACATACATTTTGGTGGAACAATATGAAGAGAGAGATTGCAAAGTTTATCTCGAGGTGTTTAACTTCTCAACGTGTAAAGCGCGAGCATCAAGTGCCTAAGGGTCCATTGCAACCACTTGAGATTCCGAAATGGAAGTGGGAACACATTACCATGGATTTCGTTCGGGTCTTCCCACGCTTTCTCAAGGCATAAATGCTATTTGGGTTATTGTTGATAGATTAACCAAGTCTGCTTATTTCTTGCCAATACGGGAGACTTATTCCCTTGAACGTCTTGCTAGTATGTACGTGAATGAGATTATGAGATTGCATGGCATGCCAAGATCAATAGTTTTGGATCGTGACCCAAGATTCACTTCTTCACAATTTTGGGTTAGCTTGCAAAAAAACTATGGGCACGGATTTACGATTGATTTAACCCATCCTCAAACAGACGGACAATCGAGAGGACTATTCAAACTCTTGAAGATCTATTAAGACTCGTGGTCCTAGACTTCAAAGGAGTTGGGATAAGTATTTACTATTGGTGGAATTCTCCTACAACAACAGTTATCAGGCAAGTATAGGTGTGGCTCCATTCGAAGCATTGTATGGACGAAAGTGTTGCTCTCCAATATGTTGGGATGAGGTGGGTGAAGCAACATTGTTGGGACCCGAGTTGGTACGTATGACTACGGAAAAGATCCAAATGATTCGACAACGTAAACAAACGGCACAGGATCGACAAAAGAGTTATGTGGATCTTCATCGAAAGGACGTGGAATTTAGTATTGGGGATCATGTATTGTTACATGTTGCTCCATGGAAGGGAGTTACAAGATTTGGGAAAAGAGGAAAGCTCAATCCACGATTTATTGGTCCATTTCAGATTCTTGACCGAGTAGGAAATGTAGCCTATAGACTCGCGTTACCTCCAAGTATGTCTCGTGTTCATAATGTTTTTCATATATCTGTGCTTCGTAAATATGTGAAAGACCCGAACCACGTTATGGAGTTAGAACCGGACGAGATAGCCGAAGACTTAACGTACGAGGAGGTACCTGTCAAGATCTTGGATAGGAAGGAGCATGTTCTACGCACAAAGGTCATACCCCAAGTTAAAGTTTTGTGGAGAAACCATGCTATTGAGGAAATGACCTGGGAGTTGGAAACGGAAATGAAAGCGAGGTATCCTCACCTTTTTAAAACACCAGGCACGTACGTCAATTTCGAGGACAAAATTTCATAAGGAGGGGAGGTTGTAAGACCCCAACTTATTATAAGTGAAATTGAATTTCCTCTATTTATTATTTTGAAATAGTAAGGGTTGATTTGATTAATGTGGTTAGTTATGGGTAAAATGCGCAAATATTTTAAATAAGCAAGTGGTTACAAAATATTCATTGTTGTCAGGGAATATTCATTTGGTCATAGAGATTATTAAATGCGACTTGTGGCGACCTTGTGTGGGCCCCATAACGGAAAGCGATTGGATGAAGAAAACGACAAATATAAGTTGTTTATAAATAACTGGTAGTTATTACAGATTATCTTTGTTGGAATACCCGTGGTGGTAAAAACACAAGAGCATTACCGATATTGCACCAATTATTGATTCTTACGTAAGTGAAGGCACTTTACTCAATAATTGTTACGATGAGTTATCGCTCAATATTTTATTTTATTGATTCAATAATTGCTACGTTGATATTTTATATTATTGTTGTTTTAATAATTGTCACTGCACAGTATTTTCATTATCAGATCAATAATTCATATTATTTGAATAATATTATTAGATAGCATTAATGGCAATGTCTAGAAAGTTCTTTCTAAGGAGAGGTTTGATCACCTAATTGCGCGCCAGTAAGGAGAAATCCTTATTGGAAAGCCCCCTCTTTCCTGGGAACGGCCTGGTTACCAGTATTGTGATTCTATAATATTATTTGTGAATAATTAATTATTGATTTATATGATAAAGAAAATATTCATTTTATGTGGATATAGATGGAGAAAATTTTAAAGTGACAATTGTTGAAAAATTGATATTTTATCTTTTCTGATAAATAATTCATTTAAATATATTATTATATTTTAATAATATAATAATGGTGATATTTTTATAATGAATGTGGGATATATGAATATATGAGGAGAAAGTGTATTTTTGTTTCAATAAATGTTAAAAACATGTTATACATGTTATGAGGTAAATGTGCTGAAATAGATTTTCCAAGTTATAAATATTAATATTATATTAAATTTTCTACTTTGGTGTTCTAAGCACTTTCCTATAAATAGGGTGCTTAAGTTAGAATTGAAAATCACACCAGAAACTGAAGTTTTCTCTCTCTATATTATCGACCGTATTCTTGTGAGTATTTTGATACTTTGATAGTTCTTATCTGATGTTGTAAGTTCCTTCAAATATATATATCTCGATATTCCAAATTTAATACTATTCTTTTTAAGGTAAGGGATGTTATTTTTTAAAAAATGATATTATTTCTTCTAATATCATTATGCCGAATTATTGGTAAGATTTTTCTTGTGAAATTCTTGTCTTTTAGTGTCGGGGTTATTATTCACGTATATGGCCCTATTCACAGAAAAATTAAATTTTTTTTTTCTAAAATATCGATTATGGATATTAGCTTTGATTGTATCCATGTTTTGATCATTCTTGAATTTTACTTCACTATGGTTATTTATGAAGTATTTTTGAACTAGGATTGTTTAAAATACGAATCCTTAATATTTGTTCTTTTGTTTAACTGGATTCGTTTCCTTTAAAATATTTTTCATCATCCTCAGTCATAAATGATGATATTACTGAATATCTTTGGCCTGTAGTGCAAAGATGAATGAATTTTTGATGAATATCTTTGGCCCGTAGTGCAAAGATGAACAAGTGTTGAGATGAACATGACCAACTAATGAATATCTTTGGCCTGTAGTGCAAAGATGAATATTTGATTTAAGATGTATATTGATTGATGTTACAGGGATAAATATTAATGATGGACTTTTAAATTCATAGATAATAGTAGATTTCATTCTCTACGTAATTCTTCTATGAATTATTATTTTCGCTGCGAGTATTGATCTGAAACTTGTTGTCTATTGTATTTTATCAGATTTTTCCCTGTTGAAGACTAACGATAATTTGTTCTATATTATCTTAGTCATAATATTCTTTACTGGGCTAGTTGAGCTCACTCTTTTCCTTTTTGTTCCATTTTTCTTTTCAGGAGGCGAGAATGTAGCGAGTACTAGTCGGGGTATGGAATGAAGGTCTTAGAAAGTTGTTTTAGTAGTCCTCACCATTTTTGTAAAATAATATATCAATAATTGTAATGAGGACTTATTTGAGTGTTGATATTGTCTAGAAGACAATATTTGTATTTAAACTCACAGTTTTTATGTTGTATTAATAAAGTTGTAGTTATTTCTGTACCATGTTATTAACGACTCAGAATGGGTGTTGTATACCTATTTTGGGGGCGACACAAAGTAGCTTTGTTTACTAATGAGAGAAGACTAAGTTAGCAAAAATACATACATACAACTCCTATATGTCTATATTTTCTCCCAACTCCTCTCTCTCTTATCTCTTCCTTATTTGCTTGCAAACTTGGAAAAATGTTGCGGCTAAATAGATTAGTGACACCTAAGTGTATTAAGTAACCCACTTTGACAATTTTAGCGAAGCAAAATAATTAACATCACATGCCATACTCTCCCTTAAGTGGCCAGGTATTGACACCTTTCATTGCCCAATTTTTATTAAACTTTTAATGGCAAATTTAGCTTAATCAAATGACACTACTAGAAATTCGACCTATTGTGACGATTTATGGAAACCGTAGCAATAGGCAAGATCCCAAATAATTAATAAATGAAATTTAATTCTCTCATCACCTATTATTATCTTGAAATAATAAGGGTAAGATGGTCATTAATGTGGTCATCGAACCAAAGGTTGCTCTCTCAATCGAAGGTTCCTCCAATCAAAGCACAAACGTAAAGATGGCAATAAAATACGCAAATATTTCAAAAAATATGGCAAACAAAGTGGTTATAAAATATTCATTCCACGATCTTCAACTACATGTTGTTTGAATATTCATATTTTATTTTTGATCGTCATCGTGAGTAATATTCGGGTTTCATGAACTTTTGGGGTTTAATATTCGTATTTTTATTTGTGTTGATTGATAGATATATATAGTGTGTTGGATCCCCATAACGAAAAATGCGATTGAGGAAGAAATGTGGATGACAAATATAAATTGTTTAAAAATAATTGTTGCAATATTCGTTGTTACCGCTATAATCGTGGAATACCCGATTGGAGGAAAAACACAAATATAAGTTGTTTAAAAATAACGGCGAAGTTGTTATTCACCTTATTTACCGTTGAATACCAGAAGACACTGCGTTGATTGCACCAATTATCGACTCTTACGTAAGAAGGCACTACTCAATAATGGTTACAGAATTATCGCTCAAAGGTTTTATTTTATTGATTCAATAATTGTCATGCGTTGATATTTTATATTGTCGTTGTTTTAATAATTGTCATTACACAAGATTTTTCATCGTCGAAACAATAATTCATATTATCCTAATAATATTATTAGATAACATTATTGGCAATGTCTAGAAAGTTCTCGCCTAAGGAGAGGTTTGGTCACCTAATCATGCCGCCAAGAAGAGAGAAATTCTTATCGAAAGCCCTCTCTCCTGAACCGCCTCGTCATCAATATTGTGATTCTCAGAATATTATTTGTGAATAATTAATTATTGATTCATATGATGAGGAAAATATTGATTTTATGTGGATATAGATGGAGAAAATTTTTAATGTGACAATTGTTAAAAATTGAAATTTTATCTTTTCTCGATAAAATAATTCATTTAAATATATATTATTATATTTTAATAATATAATAATGGTGATATTTTTACAACGAATGTGGGATATATGAGTATACGAGGAGGAAGAGTATTTTTGTTGCAATAAATGTTTAAAACATGTTAAACATGCTCTGTGGACCCCATTTATCGACCGAAATTTGATTATAAATTCTAAAATCACCCGCTTATGGATTTCGGCCAATTTTGTTGGGAATTTAGAAAACCTTTCTTCTGCAAAGTTGTAGAGAATTGAATTTCCTATAAAAACTCATGAGATTTGAATTTTCTGATAAAAGGGCTATTTATTATGAATTATTGAAGTTCTTGAGTTCAAATAATTGATTTTTGGAAGTTTTAAATATTTATATTAACAAAAACGTTTTTTTTTTATTTGCAAGCCTCATTAATCACATGTTAAGTTGCTGAAATCAGAAGTCTAGTATGATGGAAAATTTTAATATATATTAATATTATATTAAATTTTCGCTTTTGTGTTCTAAGCAATTTCCTATAAATAGTGCTTAGGTTAGAATTGAAAATCACACCGTAAACTCAAGTTTTCTCTCTATATTATCGAGCGTATTCTTGTGAGTATTTTGAGTATACTTTGAGTATTGCTATACTATGAAAGTTCAAGATATAGTCTATATCCAAAGATTCCAGCTAAGAGTACCGATCTTTCGAGGTAAGGGATGTTATTTTCTTCTCAAATGATATTATTTCTTCAATATCATTATGTCAAAATATTGGTTGAACTTTTATCAAATTTGAACTTTTTCATGCTCTGGGTTACTATTCATGAGTTACTATTCATAAGTTACTATTCACGAAGTTACTATTCACGAGTACTATTCACGTACTATTCACGAAGCGTGAAGATGTTTTTTTGTGAAATTTCTATCTTTTGGTGTTTGAGTTACTATTCACGATACTAAGACTATTCACGATACTCGACACTATTCACTTAATAAGACTATTCAATCAAAAATGAAATTTCTTCTTTTGTCCAAAATATCTATTAGGATACTAGCTTTGATCAGATCCATGTTTTGATCATTCTCAAATTTTACACCACTATGATTATTTTTGAGGTATTTTTGGACGGGATAAAACAAAGTACTTAATCCTTAATCCTTAATCCTTGTCATTTTGTTTCACCGGATTCATTTCTTTAAAAAAAAATATTTTCATCATCCTCGCCTTAAATGATGATATTATTGAATATCTTTGGCCCAGTAGTGCAAAGATGAATGATTTATGATGAATATCTTTGGCCCAGTAGTGCAAAGATGAATGATTTCGATGAATATCTTTGGCCCAGAGTGCAAAGATGAATGATTTCGATGAATATCTTTGCCCGTAGAGTGCAAAGATGAACAGTGTGTTAGATGAAATACGACTAATCGTGAATGTCCTCGCCTCAGAAGTGCAAGGATGAATTTTTGATCTCGTATATATATCGATTGATGTTACAGGATAAAAATAGATTTATGAACTTTAAAATTCATACATGTAAGATAGTAGTTTGCATTCTCTACTTAACTCTTCTAATGAATTATTATTTCACATGCGAATATTGATTTAAAACTTGTTGTCTATTGTATTCTATTATATTTTTCCTCGTCAAGACTAACGATAATTTTGTTGTATATTATCTTAGTCATAATATTCTTTATCGGCTAGTCGAGCTCACCCTTTTCCTTTTTGTTCCATTTTTCTTCTCGTGAGGCGAAGAATATAAATGAAAGTACGAAGCCTGGGGTATGGAATGAAAGTTCTAGGGAGAGTTGTTTAGTAGTCCTCACCATTGTTGTAAAATAATGTACCAATAATTATGATGAGGATTTATTTGTATGTGGATATTGTCTAGATGGCAATATCTCATTTAAACTCACAGCTTTACTATTGTAATAATAAAGTTGTAGTTGTTTCATGCACTGTATCGACAACTCGTAATGGGGGATGTAGACCTATTTTGGGGTGTCACAATGGTATCGAGCTTAGGATATGATCTCCCATGAGATCGGGAATAAACTAGGAGGGAGAGACGAGTAAATCCTTCGCAAAGTGTGTCCTACCTAAGCTTATTTGATAGTTGGTCAAGATATAGGATATTATGTGATATATTGATTTCTTTAATTAACCCTTGTTTTATGACAAGATTTTTGAGAATGTCGAATCGAGAATATTAACAATGGAAATGAGACCGTGGAGACGCCTCAGTACTCACCAACGAGGAGAACGTGCAACAGTCGGGCAATGTTCCTCCTATGAACAACACCAATCGAAAGCGATGATGAACGAGGGATATTTAGAAGCTTTTTGCGCTCATGCAAAATCGCATTTAGGGAGACTCGTGTTCAAAACATAGAGGAAATGATAGCAATTCACGGGTTGTCACAAAAAGCAAGCCTCAAAGAGTCAGGACCACCAGAATTTAAGGGAAAGCCGATCCGATCATGGCGTAAAATATGGGTCAAGCAAATTACCAAGATATTCGATGTCTTGGGATGCACAGAGAATGTAAGGTTCCATTCGCCACCTTTATGTTCCGTGGTGAGGCGCATCATCGGTGGGAGTCTGTGAAGTGCACCCATCCAAATTTCAAGACTCAAAGATGTCTTGGGAGACGCTTTCAGAACTATTTAATGACAAATACTTTCCCGAAAGTGTTCGCTATACGAAGGAAGTGGAGTTTATTAGATCGAGCAGTAACAACACGACGGTGTCTCAAAGACGAGGCAAAGTTTGCAGAGTTATCCAGTTTGCACCTCATTTGGTGGAGAATGAGGAACGATGACGCGGATGTTTCGAGAGGTTTGAAACCCAAGATACGCCAAAGATCTCATCTCTCATAAATTTTCTCTATTCGGGATGTTGTTAATGTGGCTCAATTGTTAGAGCGAGATAACGAGTACTGGCCAACCGAGGTACCACAATCAGATCATACCGAGATAGCAACAACAAAACAACAATAATCAAAGAGAAAGAAAAAGGCGACAAAATGGTAACCACTCCGGTGGTAATCATGGCCATGAAAATAGAAGAAACGAAGTCGAGGAGATTTTAAAAAGAGGAGATTCAACAACAACCATGTGAAGACGACAAAGCCAAGCAAGAAAGAATCGGTTCCAAGGGAGGAGAACGACCACCCATTATATGCTATAAATGCGGAAAGAGGGATATATCACCAAACCGCCCCAACAACCTGCCTGTATGCTATAATTGTGGAAAGGAAGGACATATCGCCGAGATCGCATTTCAGAATAAAAACCTAGTTTCAATGGGGATTTGGTGACTCAAAAGATCGTCCCGTAAAAGTCAAAGTCAACTGCCTCGGAAGAGCGTTTGTCAGATCGGTCAAAATGCGAGGAACCCAAACGAGGTGATCACGTAAGCTATTTATAAATTCTTGTGAAGTTTATACTTTACTAGATACCGGCATACCCACCCATTCATTTATCTCTCCGCTTGTGCTCAACGCTTAAACTTGACCCTAGAGAAATTAGACTTCACCTATCTCGTGGAAACTCCGCTAGAGAAACTTTCATCACATCCACGCTTATAAATCTTGTCTAATCCATGTTGGCACCCTTATCTTACCCGCTGACCTTATCTCTTTAAAGATACTTGCTTTTGATGTGATTTTAGGATTGATTGTTAACTACTCATCATGCCAAAATTGATTGTTTTCGTAAGGTCATTAGCTTTCATATTCCTAAACAACCCGTTGTTCAATTCAAGCAACTAAACCATTAAAATCAATCACCGCTATATCTAATCATAAAGCTATTCGCTTATTAAAAAACGGATGTCAAGCTTTCTTAGCCCATGTTATGGATTTGAATAAAGACACGCCAAAATTGAATAATATTCCCGTTGTTATTAACTTTCCGACGATTTCAAGAACTTCCCTGCCTACCCCCGTAACGTGAAGTTGAATTCTTTATCGACCTTTGAACCCGCACACAAAGCCCATTTCTAAAACCCCATATCGAATGGCTCCTATTGAACTTCAGAGTTAAAGGTCCAACTACGTGAGTTGTTGGACATTGGTTTCATTCTGCCCCAAGACATCTCCTCGGGGTGCTCCTGCTTTATTTGTAAAGAAGAAAGACGGAGTATGCGACTTTGTATCGACTATCTGAATCGAACCATGTCACTATCAAGAATAGGTATCCTCTACCTCGTATTGATGACTTGTTTGACCAACTTGCAAGGAGCACAATTCTTTTCAAAATCGATCTTCGCTCCGGATATCATCACCAAGATTAGAACCGAGGATATTCCAAAGACCGCTTTTAGAACTCCTGAGACGGCATTATGAATTCTTAGTTATGTCTTTCTTGATTGACTAATGCTCCCGCGGCTTTCATGGATATGATGAACCGAGTATTCAAAGAGTATTTGATCATTTCGTTGTTGTTTTATTGATGACATCCTCATATATTCCAAAAGCCGTGAAGATCATGAGCACCATTTGAAGTCGGTACTCCAAAGGCTTCGTGAAAACAAGCTTTATGCCAAGTTAAAGAAATGCGAGTTCGCTTGAGGAAGTAGCATTTCTTGGGCATGTGGTGTCAAAACATGGAGTATCTGCTGACCCGCCAAGATCAAGCAATACAAAGTTGGAGCAACCAAGTTTGATCAAGTACGAGCTTTTTGGGCTTAATGGTTATTATCGAGATTCGTGGAAGGGTTTTCGAATCGCCATCTCCGCTAACTCATCTAACTCTAAGGATACAAAATTCGCTTGGAGCGAAGAATGCGAGAAGAGTTTCCAAGAGCTTAAAAGGAGACTTATTTCTAAGACTGCTCTAACAATACCATCCGGTTCGGATGGATTTGTTATCTACAAATGATGCTTCGCAAAGGGTTAGGATGTGTTCTCATGCAACGGGGAAAGTCATAGCCTATGCCTCATGATAACTTAAAGAATATGAGAGGAATTATCCTACTCATGATCTAGAGTCATGGCGCAAATGCTTTGCTGCTTAAAAAGATCCGGAGGCACTATCTATATGGAGAGAAAGTGGAGATATATTCGCACCATAAAAGCCTTAAATATTTCTTCACTCAAAAAGAACTTAACACGCGGCAATGATGACGCTGGCTCGAGCTATTGAAAGACTACGACCACACTATTCAATACCATCCCGAAAAGCGAACGTGGTAAATGACGCGCTGAGTAGAAGATCATATGCAGGAATGAGTGCGATGATGTCAAATATACGACAGAGCCAACTTTAATAGAAAAGTTAAGGTTGCTCAAGCCACCGAATCTTGAGCCGATGCATATGAAGAAGAAAGTACAAGAAGGAGCTATTCCTAAGCGAGAATTGATGAAGAAGGAATACTTCGAGTCCACCTGCACTTTTGTGTTCCTAACGATTCGATTTGAAGTACAAGATTATGATGGAGGCACACAATACACCATTTGCAATCCATCCGGAAGCACTAAAATGTATCGTGATCTTCGACATACATTTTGGTGGAACAATACGAAGAGAGAGATTGCAAAGTTTATCTCAACATGTTTAACTTGTCAACGGTAAAGGCGAGCATCAAGTGCCTAAGGACCATCAGAACCACTTGAGATTCCGAAATGGAAGTGGGAACACATTACCATGGATTTCAAGCACGGACTTCCCACTTGCTTCTCAAGGCATAAATGCTATTTGGGTTATTGTTGATAGATTAACCAAGTCCGCTTTTTCTTCTTGCCGATACGAGACTTATTCCTCGAACGCCTTGCTCAAATGTACGTGAAATGAGATTGTGAGATTGCATGGCATGCCAAGATCCATAGTTTTGATCGTGACCCAAGATTCACTTCAAGATTTTGGGTTAGCTTGCAAAAAGCTATGGGTACGGATTTAAGATTCGGCTTCAAGCATACCATCCTCAAACCAGACGGACAATCGAGAGAGACTATTCAAACTCTTGAAGATTTATTAAGACTCGTGGTCCTAGACTTCAAGGGCGCTTGGGATAAGTATTTACCATCGGTGGAATTCTCCTACAACAACAAAGCTTATCGTGCAAGTATAGGTGTGGCCCCATTCAAGCATTATATGGACGAAAGTGTCGCTTCCAATATGTTGGGATGAGGTGGGTGAAGCAACATTGTTGGGACCCGAAAGTTAAGACGTATTTACTCACCGAAAAGATCCAAATGATTCGACAACGATACAAACCAAGACAAGATCGACAAAAGAGTTATGCGATCTTCATCGAAAGGATGTGGAATTTAGTATAGGGATCATGTATTGTCATGCGTGTTGCCCCATGGAAGGGAGTTACAAGATTCGGAAGAGAGGAAAGCTCAATCCACGATTTATCGGTCCATTTCAAATTCTCGACCGAGTAGGAAATGTAGCCTATAGACTCGCTAAGCACCTCCAAGTATGTCTCGTGTTCATAATGTGTTTCACATATCCGCATTTCAGAATATGTGAAAGACCCGAATCACGCTATCGAAGTTAGAACCGACGAGATAGCCAAGACTTAACGATGAGGAAAGTACCACAAGATCTTGATGTAGAAGGAGCATGTCCCACGACGAAGGTCATACCACAAGTTAAAGTCTTGTGGAGAAACCATGCTATAGAGGAAATGACCGGGAGTTGGAAACTAAATGAAAGCGAGGTATCCTCATCTTTTCAAACACTGTATCGTACGCCAATTTCGAGGACGAAATTTCATAAGGAGGGAGGTCAGAAGATCCCAAATAATTAATAAATGAAATTAATTTCTAATTATTATTTTGAAATAGTAAGGGTTGATGTGATTAATGTGGATAATTACGGGTAAAATACGCAAATATTTCAAAATATGCAAGTGGTTATAAAATATTCATTGTTGTTTGGGGAATATTCGTTTGGTCGTGGAATATTCAGATCGCTTGGGAATATTCGTATTTACGACAGCCAGCCATGTGTGGGCCCCATAACGAAAAAGCGATCGAGGAAGAAAATGACAAATATAAGTTGTTTAAAAATAATCTACAGTAGTTGTTACCGCTTACAATCGTTGAATACCCGGTTAAAACACAAGAATACGCTGTTGTCGAATCCAGAAGACACCAGATTGCACCAATTATCGACTTTTACGTAAGAAGGCACTACTCAATAATGGTTACAAAGAATTACTGCTCAAAGGTTTTATTTTATTGATTCAATAATTGTCATATTGATATTTTATATTGTCGTTGTTTTAATAATTGTCATTACACAGATTTTTCATCGTCGAAACAATAATTCATATTATCCTAATAATATTATTAGATAACATTATTGGCAATGTCTAGAAAGTTCTGCCTAAGGAGAGGTTTGGTCACCTAATCATGCCGCCAAGAAGAGAAATTTTATCGAAAGCCCCTTTTCCTGAAACCGCCTCGTCACAATATCAGGATTCTCGTAATATTATTTGTGAATAATTAATTATTGATTCATATGATGAGGAAAATATTGATTTTATGTGGATATAGATGGAGAAAATTTTAATGTGACAATTGTTAAAAATTGAAATTTTATCTTTTTCTCGATAAAATAATTCATTTAAATATATATTATTATATTTTAATAATATAATAATGGTGATATTTTTACAACGAATGTGATATATATGAGTATACGAGGAGGAAGAGTATTTTTGTTGCAATAAATGTTTAAAACATGTTAAACATGCTCTGGGACCCCATTTATCGACCGAAATTTGATTATAAATTTCTAAAATCACCCGCTTATGGATTTCGGTCAATTTTTGTTGGGAATTTAGAAAACTTTCTTCTTCAAAGTTGTAGAGAATTGAATTTCCTATAAAAACTCACGAGATTTGAATTTTCTGATAAAAGGGCTATTTATTATGAATTATTGAAGTTCCGAAGTTCCGAAATAATTGATTTTTGGAAGTTTTAAATATTTATATTAACAAAAACGTTTTTTTACATTTGCAAGCCTCATTAATCACATGTTAAGTTGCTGAAATCAGAAGTCTAGTATGGGCGATGGAAAATTTTAATATATATTAATATTATATTAAATTTTCTCGCTTTGTGTTCTAAGCAATTTCCTATAAATAGTGCTTAGGTTAGAATTGAAAATCACACCGTAAACTCAAGTTTTCTCTCTATATTATCGAGCGATTCTTGTGAGTATTTTGAGTATACTTTGAGTATTGCTATACTATGAAAGTTCAAGATATAGTCTATATCCAAAGATTCCAGCTTAAGTACCGATCTTTCGAGTAAGGGATGTTATTTTCTTCTCAAATGATATTATTTCTTCAATATCATTATGTCAAATATTGGTTGAAACTTTTATCAAATTTGGAACTTTTTCATGCTCTGGGTTACTATTCATGAGTTACTATTCATAAGTTACTATTCACGAGTTACTATTCACGAGTACTATTCACGGGTTAAGAAGATGTTTTTTTGTGAAATTTCTATCTTTTGGTGTCTGAGTTACTATTCACGATACTAACACTATTCACGATATCTGACACTATTCACTATAATACTTGACTATTCAATCTAAAAATGAAATTTCTTCTTTTGTCCAAAATATCTATTGTGGATACTAGCTTTGATCAGATCCATGTTTTGATCATTCTTGAATTTTACACCACTATGATTATTTTTGAGGTATTTTTGGACGTGGATAAAACAAAGTACTAATCCTTAATCCTTAATCCTTGTCATTTTGTTTCACCGATTCATTTCTTTAAAAAAAATATTTTTCATCATCCTCGCCTTAAATGATGATATTATTGAATATCTTTGGCCCAGAGTGCAAAGATGAATGATTTATGATGAATATCTTTGGCCCAGAGAGTCAAAAGATGAATGATTTTCGATGAATATCTTTGGCCCAGAAGGCAAAGATGAATGATTTCTCGATGAATATCTTTGGCCCGTAGTAAAGATGAACAGTGTTTAGATGAACATGACTAATCGGTGAATGTCCTCGGCCTCAGAAAAGCAAGGATGAATTTTTGATCTCGAGATATATATATCGATTGATGTTACAGGATAAAAATAGATTTATGAACTTTAAAATTCATACATGTAAGATAGTAGTTTGCATTCTCTACTTAACTCTTCTAATGAATTATTATTTCACGCTAATATTGATTTAAAACTTGTTGTCTATTGTATTCTATTATATTTTTCCTCGTCAAAGACTAACGATAATTTTGTTGTATATTATCTTAGTCATAATATTCTTTATCGGGCTAGTCGAGCTCACCCTTTTCCTTTTTGTTCCATTTTTCTTCTCGAGGCGAGAATATAAATAGAACAGTATGGAATGAAAGTTCTAGGAGAGTTGTTGGGTAGTCACCATTGGAAAATGAAAGTTCTAGGAGAGTATGTTTAGTAGTCCTCACCATTGTAATAAAGTAAAATAATGTACCAATAATTATGATGAGACCTATTTATTTGTATGTGATATTGTCTAGATGGCAATATCTCGATTTAAACTCACCTAAGCTTTTTGACTATTGTAATAATAAAGTTTCTTAGTTTGTTTCGTCAGAATATTAACAATGCATCGACAACTCGTAATGGGGATGTAGGACTTTTTGCGCTATTTTGGGAGACTCGTTCAAAATACGCCACCAGAATTTAAGGGAAAGCGAGATCCGATCATGGCGAAAATATGGGTCAAGCAAATTACCAAGATATTCGATGTCTTGGGATGCACGGAGAAATGTAAGGTTCCATTCGCCATCTTTATGTTCCGTGGTGAGGCATTCATGGTGGGAGTCCTGTGAAGCGTACCATCCAAATTCGCTCAAAGATATCTTGGGAGACGTTTGAAACTATTTAATGACAAATACTTTCCCGAAAGTGTTCATCATATATAAGGAAGTGGAGTTCATCGATTAGAATAAAACAACATGACGGTGTCTCAAAGACGAGGCAAAGTTTGCGAGTTATCCAGTTTGCACCTCATTTGATGAAGAATGAGGAACGATATGGCGGATGTTTACGAGAGGTTTGAAACCCAAAGATACGTCGAAGATCTCATCTCTCATAAATTTTCTCTCTATTCGGATGTTTGTTAATGTGGCTCAATTGTTAGAGCGAGATAACGAGTACTGGCCAACCGAGGTACCACAATCGATAATCTAGAGAGATAGCGATCAACAAAACAACAATAATCAAAGTGGAGAAAGAAAAAGGCGGACAAAATGGTAACCACTCGGTGGTAATCATGGCCATGAAAATAGAAGAAACGAGTCGAGGAGATTTTAAAAGAGGAGATTCAACAACAACCATGTGAAGACGACAGCGGCCAAAGAAGAATCGGGTTCCAAGGGAGGAGAAACGACCACCCGGTCATATGCTATAAATCTTGGGAAAGAGGGACATATCACCAAACCGCCCACAACAGCCTCCTGTATGCTATAATTGTGGAAAGGAAGGACATATCGCTCGAGATTGCACTAGCGAAAACCTAGTTCAATGGGGATTTTTGACTCAAAAGATCGTCCCGTAAAAAGTCAAAGTCAACTGTTCTGGAAGAAGCGTTTGTTGTGATCGTCAAAATGCGAGGAACCCAAACGAGGTGATCACGGTAAGCTATTTATAAATTCTTGTGAAGTTTATACTTTACTAGATCACCGTGCTACCCATTCATTTATCTCTCTGCTTTGTGCTCAACGCTTTAAACTTGACTCGGGAGAAATTAGACTTTGACCTATCTGTGGAAACTCTGCTAGAGAGAAACTTTCATCACATCCACCGCTTATAAATCTTGTCTAATCCATGTTGGCACCCTTTATCTTACCTGTTGACCTTATCTCTTTAAAGATACTTGCTTTTGATGTGATTTTAGGGATTGATTGGTTAACTACTCATCATGCCAAAATTGATTGTTTTCGTAAGGTTGTTAGCTTTCATATTCCTAAACAACCTCGTTGTTCAATTCAAGCAACTAAACCATTAAAATCAATCACCGTCATATCTAATCATAAAGCTATTCGCTTATTAAAAAGCGGATGTCAAGCTTTCTTAGCCCATGTTATGGATTTGAATAAAGACACGCCAAAATTGAATAATATTCTGTTGTTATTAACTTTCCCGACGATTTCTGAAGAACTTCCCGCCTACCCCGTAACGTGAAGTTGAATTCTTTATCGACCTTGAACTCAGTACAAAGCCCATTTCTAAAACCCCATATCGAATGGCTCCTATTGAACTTCAGAGTTAAAGGTCCAACTACAGGAGTTGTTGGACATTGGTTTCATTCGGCCCCAGTACATCTCCTCGGGGTGCTCTGCTTTATTTGTAAAGAAGAAAGACGGGAGTATGCGACTTTGTATTGACTATCGGAATTGAACCATGTCACTATCAAGAATAGGTATCCTCACCTCGTATTGATGACTTGTTTGACCAAATTGCAAGGAGCACAATTCTTTTCAAAAATCGATCTTCGCTCGGATATCATCAAATGAAGATTAGAATCGAGGATATTCCAAAGACGCGCTTTAGAACCCCTAGACGGGCATTATGAATTCTTAGTTATGTCTTTGGATTGACTAATGCTCCTGCGGCTTTCATGGATATGATGAACCGAGTATTCAAAGAGTATTTGGATCAGGTTCGTTGTTGTCTTTATTGATGACATCCTCATATATTCCAAAAGCCGTGAAGATCATGAGCACCATTTGAAGTTTGGTACTCCAAAGGCTTCGTGAAAACAAGCTTTATGCCAAGTTAAAGAAATGCGAGTTCGCTTGAGGAAGTAGCATTTCTTGGGCATGTGGTGTCAAAACATGGAGTATCTCGTTGACCGGCCAAGATTGAAGCAATACAAAGTTGGGAGCAACCAAGTCGGTGGTGAAGTACGTAGCTTTTGGGCTTAAATTGGTTATTATCGGAGATTCGTGGAAGGGTTTTCTCGAATCGCTACTCCGCTTAACTCATCTAACTTTCGGAAGGATACAAAATTCGTTTGGAGCGAAGAATGCGAGAAGAGTTTCCAAGAGCTTAAAAGGAGACTTATTTCTAAGACTCCATTCTAACAATACCATCCGGTTCGGATGGATTTGTTATCTACAACCGATGCTTCGGCAAAGGGTTAGGATGTGTTCTAATGCAACGTGGGAAAGTCATAGCTTTATGCCTCATGACAACTTAAAGAATATGAGAGGAATTATCCTACTCATGATCTAGAGTTAGCGGCCCGATGCTGCTCAGCTAAAGATCCGGAGGCACTATCTATATGGAGAGAAAGTGGAGATATATTCGCACCATAAAAGCCTTAAATATTTCTTCACTCAAAAGAACTTAACATGCAGCCGACGTTGGCTCGAGCTATTGAAAGACTACGACCACACTATTCAATACCATCCCGGAAAAGCGAACGTAGTAGGTGATGCGTTGAGTAGAAGATCATATGCGAGAATGAGTGCGATAATGTCAAATATACGACAGAGCCAACTTTAATAGAAAAAGTTAAGGTTGCTCAAGCCACCAATTCGGTCGATGCATATGAAGAAGAAAGTACAAGAAGGAGCTATTCCTAAGCGAGAATTGATGAAGAAGGAATACTTGAGTCCACTCCGCACTTTGTGTTCCTAACGATTCGATTTGAAGTACAAGATTATGATGGAGGCACACAATACACCATTTGCAATCCATCCGGAAGCACTAAAATGTATCGTGATCTTCGACATACATTTTGGTGGAACAATATGAAGAGAGAGATTGCAAAGTTTATCTCAACATGTTTAACTTGTCAACGTGTAAAGGCGAGCATCAAGTGCCTAAGGGACCATTGCAACCACTTGAGATTCCGAAATGGAAGTGGGAACACATTACCATGGATTTCATTCACGGGACTTCCCACGGTTTCTTTCAAGGCATAAATGCTATTTGGGTTATTGTTGATAGATTAACCAAGTCCGCTCATTTCTTGCCGATACGAGAGACTTATTCCTTGAACGTCTTGCTCAAATGTACGTAAATGAGATTGTGAGATTGCATGGCATGCCAAGATCCATAGTTTTGGATCGTGACCCAAGATTCACTTCAAGATTTTGGGTTAGCTTGCAAAAAAGCTATGGGTACGGATTTAAGATTCGATTCGCATACCATCCTCAAACCAGACGGACAATCGAGAGGACTATTCAAACTCTTGAAGATTTATTAAGACTCGTGTCCTAGACTTCAAGGGCGGTTGGGATAAGTATTTACCATTGGTGGAATTCTCCTACAACAACAGCTTATCGTGCAAGTATAGGTGTGGCCCCATTCAAGCATTATATGGACGAAAGTGTCGCTTCTCAATATGTTGGGATGAGGTGGGTGAAGCAACATTGTTGGGACCCGAGTAAGACGTATGACTCACCGAAAAGATCCAAATGATTCGACAACGATACAAAAGCGGCACAAGATCGACAAAAGAGTTATGCGGATCTTCATCGAAAGGATGTGGAATTTAGTATAGGGGATCATGTATTGTTGCGTGTTGCCCCATGGAAGGAGTTACAAGATTCGGGAAGAGAGGAAAGCTCAATCCACGATTTATTGGTCCATTTCAAATTCTTGACCGAGTAGGAAATGTAGCCTATAGACTCGCGTTACCTCCAAGTATGTCTCGTGTGTTCATAATGTGTTTCACATATCTCTATTTCAGAAATATGTGAAAGACCCGAATCACGTTATTGAGTTAGAACCGGACGAGATAGCCGAAGACTTAACGTATGAGGAAGTACCTGTCAAGATCTTGGATAGGAAGGAGCATGTCCTACGCACGAAGGTCATACCACAAGTTAAAGTCTTGTGGAGAAACCATGCTATAGAGGAAATGACCTGGGAGTTGGAAACGGAAATGAAAGCGAGGTATCCTCATCTTTTCGAAACACCAGGTACGTACGTCAATTTCGAGGACGAAATTTCATAAGGAGGGGAGGTTGTAAGATCCCAAATAATTAATAAATGAAATTAATTTCCTCTAATTATTATTTTGAAATAGTAAGGGTTGATGTGATTAATGTGGATAGTTACGGGTAAAATACGCAAATATTTCAAAATATGCAAGTGGTTATAAAATATTCATTGTTGTCGGGGAATATTCGTTTGGTCGTGGAATATTCGTGCTTGTCGGGAATATTCGTATTTACAAGCCACAGTGCGACCATGTGGGGCCCATAAACGAAAAAGCGATTGGAGGAAGAAAATGACAAATATAAGTTGTTTAAAAATAACTACAGTAGTTATTACCATTTACCTTCGTTGGAATACCCGGTGGTTAAAACACGATAATATCGTTGTTGAATCGGTACACCAGCAGTATTGCACCAATTATTGACTCTTACGTAAGAAGGCACTTTACTCAATAATGGTTACAGATAATTCTTTCAAAGGTGTTTTATTTTATTGATTCAATAATTGTCATATTGATATTTTATATTCTTTGTTGTTTTAATAATTGTCATTACACAAAGATTTTCATTGTCGAAACAATAATTCATATTATCCTAATAATATTATTAGATAACATTATTGGCAATGTCTAGAAAGTTCTGCTCTAAGGAGAGGTTTGGTCACCTAATTGCGGCGCCAAAGAGAGAATTTCTTATTGAAAGCCCCTCTTTCCCTGAACCTACTGGTTGTCAATATTGTGATTCTGTAATATTATTTGTGAATAATTAATTATTGATTCATATGATGAGGAAAATATTGATTTTATGTGGATATAGATGGAGAAAATTTTAATGTGACAATTGTTAAAAATTGAAATTTTATCTTTTCTCGATAAAATAATTCATTTAAATATATATTATTATATTTTAATAATATAATAATGGTGATATTTTTACAACGAATGTGGGATATATGAGTATCTGAGGAGGGAAGAGTATTTTTGTTGCAATAAATGTTTAAAACATGTTAAACATGTCAAATGGACCCCATTTATTGACTGAAATTTGATTATAGCCTCTAAAATCACCCGTTTATGGATTTCGGTCAATTTTTGTTGGGAATTTAGAAAAACTTTCTTCTGCAAAGTTGTAGAGAATTGAATTTCCTATAAAAACTCGCGAGATTTGAATTTTCTGATAAAAGGGCTATTTATTATGAATTATTGAAGTTCCGGAGTTCCGAAATAATTGATTTTTGGAAGTTTTAAATATTTATATTAACAAAAACGTTTTTTTACATTTGCAAGCCTCATTAATCACATGTTAAGTTGCTGAAATCAGAAGTCTAGTGGGCGTATGGAAAATTTTAATATATATTAATATTATATTAAATTTTCTGCTTTGGTGTTCTAAGCAATTTCCTATAAATAGGTGCTTAGGTTAGAATTGAAAATCACACCAGAAACTGAAGTTTTCTCTCTATATTATTGAGCGTATTCTTGTGAGTATTTTGAGTATACTTTGAGTATTGCTATACGGTGAAAGTTCAAGATATAGTCTATATCCAGTATTCCAGTTAGAAGTACTGATCTTTCGAGGTAAGGGATGTTATTTTCTTCTCAAATGATATTATTTCTTCAATATCATTATGCTGAAATATTGGTTGGAACTTTTTATCAAATTTGGAACTTTTTCATGTCGGGGTTACTATTCATGAGTTACTATTCATAAGTTACTATTCACGAGTTACTATTCACGAGTACTATTCACGAAGCGTGAAGATGTTTTTTGTGAAATTTCTATCTTTTGGTGTCGGAGTTACTATTCACGTATACGGCTTTATTCACGATATCGACACTATTCACGAATACTGCCTTTATTCAATCAAAAAATGAAATTTCTTCTTTTTGTCCAAAATATCTATTGTGGATACTAGCTTTGATTGTATCCATGTTTTGATCATTCTTGAATTTTACACCACTATGATTATTTTTGAGGTATTTTTGGACGTGGATAAAACAAAGTACGAATCCTTAATCCTTAATCCTTGTCATTTTGTTTCAATTTGGATTCATTTCTTTAAAAAAAATATTTTTCATCATCCTCGGTCTTAAATGATGATATTATTGAATATCTTTGGCACAAAAGCAAAGATGAATGATTTATGATGAATATCTTTGGCCCGTAAGGCAAAGATGAATGATTTCGATGAATATCTTTGGCCCGTAGTGCAAAGATGAATGATTTCGATGAATATCTTTGGCCCGTAGTCAAAGATGAACAGTGTTTAGATGAACATGACCAATCGTGAATGTCCTTGGCTCATGTAGTGCGAGGATGAATTTTGATCTCGGATATATATTGATTGATGTTACGAGGATAAAATAGATTTATGAACTTTAAAATTCATACATAGAAGATAGTAGTTTGCATTCTCTACTTAACTCTTCTAATGAATTATTATTTCATTGCGAATATTGATTTAAAACTTGTTGTCTATTGTATTCTATTATATTTTTCCTGTTGAAGACTAACGATAATTTTGTTGTATATTATCTTAGTCATAATATTCTTCTTTGGGCTAGTCGAGCTCACCCTTTTCCTTTTTGTTCCATTTTTCTTCTCGGGAGGCGAGAATATAAATGAAATGCAGTCTGGGGTATGGAATGAAAGTTCTAGGAGAGTTGTTTAGTAGTCCTCACCATTGTTGTAAAATAATGTACCAATAATTATGATGAGGATTTATTTGTATGTGGATATTGTCTAGATGGCAATATCTCGTATTTAAACTCACGCTTTTACTATTGTAATAATAAAGTTGTAGTTGTTTCGCATCGTGTATTGACAACTCGGAATGGGGATGTAGACCTATTTTGGGGGTGTCACAGTTGGTATCGAGCTTAGGGATATGATCTCCATGAGATCGGGAATAGAACTAGGAGGGAGAGACGAGTAAATCCTTCGCTAGTGTGTCCTACCTAAGCTTATTTGATAGTTGGTCAAGATATAGGGATATTATGTGATATATTGATTTCCTTAATTAACCCTTGTTTTATGGCGGTGTTTGAGAATGTCGATCGAGAATATTAACAATGGAAATGAGACCGTGGAGACGCTTTGTACTCACCAACGCGAGGAGAATCGCAAACAGCAATTGGCAATGTTCCTCCTATGAACAACACCAATGAAAGGATGATGAGCGAGGGGATATTTAGAAGCTTTTTGCAGTTCATGCAAAATCGCATTTAGGAGACTCGTGTTCAAAATACTGAGGAGAAATGATAGCAATTCACGGGTTATCACAACAAGCGATTCAAAGAGTTGGGACCACCGAATTTAAGGAAAAGCGATCCGATCATGGCGAAAATATGGGTCAAGCAAATTACCAAGATATTCGATGTCTTGGGATGCGGAGAAACGAAGGTTCCATTCGCCATCTTTATGTTCCGTGGTGAAGGCGACTCATCGGTGGGAGTCCGTGAAGCGTACCCATCCGGCCCAAGACTTCAAAGATATCTTGGGAGACGTTTGAAACTATTTAATGACAAATACTTTCCGAAAGTGTTCGCTATATGAAGGAAGTGGAGTTCATCAGATTAGAATAAAACAACATGGCGGTGTCTCAAAGACGAGGCAAAGTTTGCGAGTTATCGAGTTTGCACCTCATTTGATGAAGAATGAGGCGTGATGACGCGGATGTTTCGAGAGGTTTGAAACCCAAAGATACGTCGATATCTCATCTCTCTCATAAATTTTCTCTCTATTAGGATGTTGTTAACAGGGGCTCAATTGTTAGAGCGAGATAACGAGTACGGTCAACCGAGGTACCACAATCGAGGATCATCTGGGAGATAGCGATCAACAAAACAACAATAATCGGTGGAGAAAGAAAAGGCGGACAAAATGGTAACCACTCGGTGGTAATCATGGCCATGAAAATAGAAGAAACGAGTCGGGAGAGATTTTAAAAGAGGAGATTCAACAACAACCATGTGAAGACGACGATTACAAAGACAAGAATGGTTCCAAGGAGGAGAAACGACCACCGGTTACATATCTTATAAATGCGGAAAGAGGGACATATCAGTCAAACCGCCCACAACAATTCCGGTATGCTATAATTGTGGAAAGGAAGGACATATCGCCGAGATTGCACGCGATGGCGAAACCTAGTTCAATGAGGGACGGTGACTCAAAAGATCATCCCGAAAAAGTCAAAGTCAATCTTCTGGAAGAAGCGTTTTGTTGTGGTGGTCAAAATCGAGGAACCCAAACGAGGTGATCACGGGTAAGCTATTTATAAATTCTTGTGAAGTTTATACTTTACTAGAATCTGGGGTGCTACCCATTCATTTATCTCTCTCGCTTGTGCTCAACGTTTAAACTTGACTCAGGAGAAATTAGACTTTGACCTATCTGTGGAAACTCCGTTGGGAGAAACTTTCATCACATCCACTGCTTATAAATCTTGTCTAATCCATGTTGGCACCCTTATCTTACCCGTTGACCTTATCTCTTTAAAGATACTTGCTTTTGATGTGATTTTAGGGATTGATTGGTTAACTACTCATCATGCCAAAATTGATTGTTTTAAATAAGGTTGTTAGCTTTCATATTCCTAAAACAACTGTTGTTCGAATTCAAGCAACTAAACCATTAAAATCAATCATTTGTCATATCTAATCATAAAGCTATTCGTTTATTAAAAAAGCGGATGTCAAGCTTTCTTAGCCCATGTTATGGATTTGAATAAAGACACGTCAAAATTGAATAATATTCTGTTGTTATTAACTTTCCGGACGTATTTCTGAAGAACTTCCCTTGCCTACCCCGAACGTGAAGTTGAATTCTTTATTGACCTTGAACACGGTACAAAGCCCATTTCTAAAACCCCATATCGAATGGCTCCTATTGAACTTGAGGAGTTAAAGGTCCAACTACGAGTTGTTGGACATTGGTTTCATTCGTCCTAGTACATCTCCTTGGGGTGCTCTGTTTTATTTGTAAAGAAGAAAGACGGGAGTATCGCGACTTTGTATTGACTATCTGGAATTGAACCATGTCACTATCAAGAATAGGTATCCTCTACCTCGTATTGATGACTTGTTTGACCCGATTGCAAGGAGCACAATTCTTTTCAAAAATCGATCTTAGCTCGGATATCATCAAATGAAGATTAGAATCGAGGATATTCAAAAGACGCCTTTAGAACTCGATGCGGGCATTATGAATTCTTAGTTATGTCTTTCGGATTGACTAATGCTCCTGCTGGCTTTCATGGATATGATGAACCGAGTATTCAAAGAGTATTTGGATCGATTCGTTGTTGTCTTTATTGATGACATCCTCATATATTCCAAAAGCCGTGAAGATCATGAGCACCATTTGAAGTTTGGTACTCCAAAGGCTTCGTGAAAACAAGCTTTATGCCAAGTTAAAGAAATGCGAGTTCGCTTGAGAGGTAGCATTTCTTGGGCATTTGGTGTCAAAACATGGAGTATCTGTTGACCCGTGAAGATTGAAGCAATACAAAGTTGGGAACAAATCAAAAGTCGGTGGTTCAAGTCGTAGCTTTTGGGCTTAACTTTGGTTATTATCGGAGATTAAATGGAAGGTTTTCTCGAATCGCTACTCTGATAACTCATCTAACTCGGAAGGATACAAAATTCGTTTGGAGCGAAGAATGCGAGAAGAGTTTCCAAGAGCTTAAAAGGAGACTTATTTGGCACCTATTCTAACAATACCATCTGGTTCGGATGGATTTGTTATCTCACAAATGATGCTTGAGCAAAGGGTTAGGATGTGTTCTCATGCAACGTGGGAAAGTCATAGCCTATGCCTCGCGACAACTTAAAGAATATGAGAGGAATTATCCTACTCATGATCTAGAGTTAGCGGCCGGATCGTTCATTAAAGATCCGGAGGCACTTATCTATATGGAGAGAAAGTGGAGATATATTCGGACCATAAAAGCCTTAAATATTTCTTCACTCAAAAAGAACTTAACATGCGGCGTGACGTTGGCTCGAGCTATTGAAAGACTACGACCACACTATTCAATACCATCACCGAAAAGCAAACGTGGTAGTGATCGTTGAGTAGAAGATCATATCACGCGGGAATGAGTGCGATAATGTCAAATATCGACAGAGCCAACTTTAATAGAAAAAGTTAAGGTTGCTCTTCGACCATCAGGCCGAAATGATGCATATGAAGAAGAAAGTACAAGAAGGAGCTATTCTGGCGAGAATTGATGAAGAAGGAATACTTGAGTCCACTCCGGACTTTGTGTTCTAACGATTACGATTTGAAGTACAAGATTATGATGGAGGCACACAATACACCATTTGCAATCCATCCGGAAGCACTAAAATGTATCGTGATCTTGACATACATTTTGGTGGAACAATATGAAGAGAGATTGCAAAGTTTATCTCAACATGTTTAACTTGTCAACGTGTAAAGGCGAGCATCAAGTGCCTAAGGGACCATTGCAACCACTTGAGATTCCGAAATGGAAGTGGGAACACATTACCATGGATTTCGTTCACGGGACTTCCCACGGTTTCTCAAGGCATAAATGCTATTTGGGTTATTGTTGATAGATTAACCAAGTCCGCTCATTTTCTTGCCGTCACGAGAGACTTATTCCTTGAACGTCTTGCTCAAATGTACGTAAATGAGATTGTGAGATTGCATGGCATGCCAAGATCCATAGTTTGGATCGTGACCCAAGATTCACTTCAAGATTTTGGGTTAGCTTGCAAAAAAGCTATGGGTACGGATTTAAGATTCGATTCGGCATACCATCCTCAAACGGACGGACAATCGAGAGGACTATTCAAACTCTTGAAGATTTATTAAGACTCATGTCCTAGACTTCAAGGCGGTTGGGATAAGTATTTACCATTGGTGGAATTCTCCTACAACAACAATTATCGAGCAAGTATAGGTGTGGCCCCGTAAAGTGTCGCTTCCAATATGTTGGGATGAGGTGGGTGAAGCAACATTGTTGGGACCCGAGTTAAGTACGTATGACTCACCAAAAGATCCAAATGATTCGACAACGTATACAAACGGCACAAGATCGACAAAAGAGTTATGCGGATCTTCATCGAAAGGATGTGGAATTTAGTATAGGGGATCATGTATTGTTTGCGTGTTGCCCCATGGAAGGGAGTTACAAGATTCGGGAGAGAGAGGAAAGCTCAATCCACGATTTATTGGTTCATTTCAAATTCTTGACCGAGTAGGAAATGTAGCCTATAGACTCGCGTTACCTCCAAGTATGTCTCGTGTTCATAATGTGTTTCACATATCGTACTCAAATATGTGAAAGACCCGAATCACGTTATTGAGTTAGAACCGAGACGAGATAGCCAAAGACTTAACGTGTGAGGAAGTACTGTCAAGATCTTGGATAGGAAGGAGCATGTCCTACGACGAAGGTCATACCACAAGTTAAAGTCTTGTGGAGAAACCATGCTATAGAGGAAATGACACAGGGAGTTGAAAACGGAAATGAAAGCGAGGTATCCTCATCTTTTCAAACACACAGTACGTCACGTCGTCAATTTCGAGGACGAAATTTCATAAGGAGGGAGGTTGTAAGATCCCAAATAATTAATAAATGAAATTAATTTCCTCTAATTATTATTTTGAAATAGTAAGGGTTGATGTGATTAATGTGGATAATTCTGGGGTAAAATACACAAATATTTCAAAATATGCAAGTGGTTATAAAATATTCATTGTTGTCGGGGAATATTCGTTTGGTCGTGGAATATTAAATCTTTGTCGGGAATATTAAATGCAATGACATATGACCATGTATGTGCCCCATAACGGCGATTGGAGGAAGAAAATGACAAATATAAGTTGTTTAAAAATAACTTGCGTAGTGTTATTCTGGTTTACCTTTGTTGGAATACCCGGTGGTTAAAACACGATGTCTACGCGTTGTTGAATCGGTAGCAGATACCAAGTATTGCACCAATTATTGACTCTTACGTAGAAGGCACTTACTCAATAATGGTTACGATAATTCTTGTTCGGTGTTTTATTTTATTGATTCAATAATTCTTTGCATTGATATTTTATATTGTTGTTGTTTTAATAATTGTCATTACACAATTTTTTCATTGTCGAAACAATAATTCATATTATCTGAATAATATTATTAGATAACATTATTGGCAATGTCTAGAAAGTTACGTCTCTAAGGAGAGGTTTGGTCACCTAATTGCGGCACAAGAGGAGAAATTCTTATTGGAAAGCCCCTCTTTCTGAGGAGCTGCTTCGTTTGTCGATATTGTGATTACATAATATTATTTGTGAATAATTAATTATTGATTCATATGATGAGGAAAATATTGATTTTATGTGGATATAGATGGAGAAAATTTTTAATGTGACAATTGTTAAAAATTGAAATTTTATCTTTTTCTGATAAAATAATTCATTTAAATATATATTATTATATTTTAATAATATAATAATGGTGATATTTTTACAACGAATGTGGGATATATGAGTATACGAGGAGGAAGAGTATTTTTGTTGCAATAAATGTTTAAAACATGTTAAACATGTCGGTGGACCCCATTTATTGACTGAAATTTGATTATAGCCTCTAAAATCACCCGTTTATGGATTTCGGTCAATTTTTGTTGGGAATTTAGAAAAACTTTCTTCTGCAAAGTTGTAGAGAATTGAATTTCCTATAAAAACTCGCGAGATTTGAATTTTCTGATAAAAGGGCTATTTATTATGAATTATTGAAGTTCCGGAGTTCCGAAATAATTGATTTTTGGAAGTTTTAAATATTTATATTAACAAAAACGTTTTTTTACATTTGCAAGCCTCATTAATCACATGTTAAGTTGCTTGAAATCAAGTCTAGTGGGCGTATGGAAAATTTTAATATATATTAATATTATATTAAATTTTCGCTTTGAGTGTTCTAGCGATTTCCTATAAATAGGTCTTTAGTTAGAATTGAAAATCATACTTAGAAATTGAAGTTTTCTCTCTATATTATCGAGTTGTATTCTTGTGAGTATTTTGAGTATACTTTGAGTATTGCTATACGGTGAAAGTTCAAGATATAGTCTATATCCAGTATTCCAGTTAGAAGTACTGATCTTTCGAGGTAAGGGATGTTATTTTCTTCTCAAATGATATTATTTCTTCAATATCATTATCTTTGAAATATTGGTTGGAACTTTTATCAAATTTGGAACTTTTTCATGTCGGGGTTACTATTCATAAGTTACTATTCACGAGTTACTATTCACGAGTACTATTCACGAAGCGTGAAGATGTTTTTTGTGAAATTTCTATCTTTTGGTGTCGGAGAGTTACTTATTCACGTATCTCGGCCTTATTCACGTATCGACACTATTCACGAATACGGCACTATTCAATTTAAAAATGAAATTTCTTCTTTTGTCCAAAATATCTATTGTGGATACTAGCTTTGATTGTATCCATGTTTTGATCATTCTTGAATTTTACACCACTATGATTATTTTTGAGGTATTTTTGGGCGTGGATAAAACAAAAGTACGAATCCTTAATCCTTAATCCTTGTCATTTTGTTTCACTTTGGATTCATTTCTTTAAAAAAATATTTTCATCATCCTCAGGTCTTAAATGATGATATTATTGAATATCTTTGGCACAGTAGTGCAAAGATGAATGATTTATGATGAATATCTTTGGCCCGTAGTGCAAAGATGAATGATTTCGATGAATATCTTTGGCACCGTAGTACAAAAGATGAATGATTTTTGATGAATATCTTTGGCCGTATTGCAAAGATGAGCAGTGTTTAGATGAACATGACCAATCGGTGAATGTCCTTGGCTTTTGTAGTCTGCAGGATGAATTTTGATCTCAAATATATATTGATTGATGTTACGAGGATAAAAATAGACGATGAACTTTAAAATTCATACATAGAAGATAGTAGTTTGCATTCTCTACTTAACTCTTCTAATGAATTATTATTTCACTGCGAATATTGATTTAAAACTTGTTGTCATTGTATTCTATTATATTTTTCCTGTTGAAGACTAACGATAATTTTGTTGTATATTATCTTAGTCATAATATTCTTTATTGGGGCTAGTCGAGCTCACCCTTTTCCTTTTTGTTCCATTTTTCTTCTCGGGGAGGCGAGAATATAAGCGAGTACGAGTGGGGTATGGAATGAAAGTTCTAGGGAGAGTTGTTTAGTAGTCCTCACCATTGTTGTAAAATAATGTACCAATAATTATGATGAGGATTTATTTGTATGTGGATATTGTACAGATGGCAATATACGTATTTAAACTCACAGCTTTTACTATTGTAATAATAAAGTTGTAGTTGTTTACATGCTGGTGTATTGACAACTCGAAATGGGGGATGTAGACCTATTTTTGGGGTGTCACGTAAGTGTTGATGGTATTTTTCTGGTTTACACTTGAATTCTCTATCATTTGGGGTACTCTCTGTTAATTATGTGTTGTTTGTGATGAAGGTTCGATTTTTCTTCAAGCTCTAATGATTTTTTTTTATTATTAATTTTGGATTTGCTGCGAGGTTTTTATGTAAAGGGATCGAATCGTGTTTTCCATTTTAAGTTATTGAGTTAAAATTGTTGAGTTTTAATGAAATTGAAGGTATAATATCTAATTGGAAAAGGAAATAAGATGGGTAAAGTGTCTCCCAAAAATAGGGAAGCCAAGACGTCTAAAGCATAAAAGCGCGGGATTCTGGAGCTCGAGCAACAAGTTTCAAGCTTGGTGCTCTTGCTCGATTTGTTATTCTAAGGTATCGACCACCAAATCATGCACATGCACCTCGGAAAGAAGAAGGTGGGTGTGTAGGATGGAGAAAATACTGATTGGTGGTGGTGGTGCCGATGTTCAAAGCAAGGGCATTGATGAAAGCCCCATGTTTTTATCGCCTTTGAGGTTTGGATTTGGTCTTCTTGGACCGTTTGATATGATCAAACATAATTACTTATAGAGAACCACAAGACACCCCACTCATGAAGACTATGACTTTGAGTCGAGGCTTGAGTCCTTCCATGGATTTCTTGGTATTTGCATCTTCATCCTTGTATTGATTGCACTAAATGAAATGACAAAAGCCGAATATTAGGCGGCATTATTTGCTATTTCATCCGTATTTTGTTCCCTAATTTACAATTTGTTATCTTCTTCGCTTTTGAACTTGTGCATAAAATGGGTACTTAATTTATCAATTCATTGTCTTTATTATATCGGTGATATAGTTTATCACAACCAACATATTCCTGGTTTAGAGTTCAGATTTGTCATAATTCTGCAGCTAAGTCATTGTTTTGGCAAACAAGGAAATGGCAACATAGTGAGTTCAGTTCGACATTTGTATTGTACAACATAGTGGGCTCTATATAGATGTCTGGTATCTTTTGTAGACAATTGCATGTTCTACTGATGCAAACCTTTTCTTTTCATGCCTCTATAAAATTATGTCGGTTGTTTTATTGTGATTTGATTCCTTTGATGACTCGCCAAATAGGATTTTTGGAGGAGTATCTGTTTGTTATGTCAGCCTTGTTGCACTAATCTTTTGATTAAACAAAACATTGGGTGGTTGGTAGTTGCTACTTTTTCAATCAATATCTGTAGTCACTGTATTGTGCTTGTCTGCTGGATTATATACCTCAATTGCATATCTTATGGATTTTGATTTTTATCTAGCGATATATTTTGAATAATTATAAAATTAAAATTATGGTGTACAATCCCCTTCTGAGAAGTAGTTCTTCCCAACAAAACATGCAAGTGAATTAACTTAGTAGTACACTAGTGAGATAGTGAAATGTGAATTGCGCCTTGGCACGCAATGATTGCATTCTGACTCGGGATTTGATCCGAGTTTATTCAATGGATTAGTATTATTTCAATTAAACTCATCTGTAATGCATGTGTGTGTTTATATATAATGTATATATATATATATATATATATATATATATATATATATATATATATTTTATAAAAAATTGTGTGCACCTTGTGTGTATGTTATCAAGGTATTTTAATTTTAAATTCATTTTGTATGTTTTCGGATCAGTTGAAGCGAGAGAAAGAAGTCTTCGTGTGGTTCAAGGCAAAGCAAAAACAAATTAACATGGATAGAAGAGGATATCAAAAAGCTTTCTTGAATTTTGTCAAGAGGGGAGCAACCGAGTCCTCACATATCCGATCCTCAACTGCAACAACATTTAAAGTTGAAGATTTCAAAAGCGTAAAAGGTCTCTCCATTTGTTGTTGATTTTTATTTCTTTTGGAAAATAAAATATATTTGTCATTGGTCTAATGCATAAAATTTTTATTAGTACTTTATCCAAAATCATTTATTTAATACATGGTGAGCCTTTGAGATCAAACATCTAGTTTTGTGACTTGTTCACATTTTTAGTGCATGTGGGATTTTGATAAAAGAAAAGTCATGGCAATAAAGTGACAATGTCAACACTTAAATCTATCATGATGTGTACCCTTTTTTCTTCACAACCATTAGGTATTCTTTGTTTCTTAACCCAAATTCACTATAGGGCTTGGGACTTGGCGAGCTACAGACCTCTTGTGTTGAAGCGATAAAAGCGCATTATCGGTTGGGAGTGAGTGTAGCGGCTTTTTGAACCGATTGAAAACAACGTGGGAAGCCATGGAAGGTCCGGTTCATTGGGTCTTGTTCGAGCAATTGGAGTTAGCAATTTCACAATATACTGATATTGTAATGTAATGTGAATGATATCTATTATGTTGTAATGTTGTAATGGAGGCAGCCTGAAGAGTAGTTTAGGGTTAATCAAAGAATTACTTATAATATCTATTATATTGTAATGTTGTAATGTGAATGATTTTAAATCATGTATACAATAATTTTTTTGTTTTATTTTATATTGTATTTGTGTTTATTGGATAAATGTACACAATTATTTTTTAAAAAAATTTAAAAAGTCTATAACGACGATCATCAACGGTAGCTATAGTGTTTTGTAAAATACAAGCCTATAGCGACGGTCACCGAGCGTCGCTATAGACATCTATAGCTACAGTCATGACCGTAGCAATAACTCTCAACGACCGTTAGTAAAGAGTAAATACAAGATTTTGCCATGACCTATAGCTAGGGTCGGTGACCATTGCTATAGGCCAAAAGACCGTCGCTATAGGCTTTACCGACGGGTTCTATGGCGCTAAAACTTTTAGCGATAGTCTTTTGGCCTATAGCGACGGTCGGCGACCGTCGTTATAGGCTGATTTTCTAGTAGTGTGACCAAAATGTCCCTTAACAAATGAGCTAAAAATTGGTCCACTAATTTTAATGTATGGGCTTTCCAATTAAAATGATTGGGCCATGTTAATTACCATGGTCCAATGTCTAAATTTTATCTTACCCTAATTATTTAATTAGGGTTTCTATCCTACACATTTTGGAATTTAAATGATTATTCATGTACCTTTAATTTTATAATCCAATTAGACTTGCTTTAATTAGGTTTAAAATAAATAATAAATTGAGATAATAAAATTAATCTCTTAAGTTATTATAAATTTTAAATAATAATATTCTTCAATACCATATCCCTTAGGTTATTTAATTTACATTCCTAATATTAGCTTATCTTACTCTTAATTAATCAACTTAAAATAATTAAGTTGTCTAACTTTCTTAATTCACATATTCCCTTATATGTTTAAAGTAAAAAAAAAAACTATTCGTAAAAATATACATATATAATCATATAAAATTCTCGGTCCTTACATTCCCGTTGATATGTCCTTCCCTTTTTCTGTGTTCCATGAGTAATCAGTGATAGTTCCCCCAAAGATGTACTCACTTGATCAAGTCTCTCATATACTCGTTCCATAGTCATCTCCACTCTCCTACCCCATTCTCTATTCATGGCTTCCATCCTAAATTTCAATTCAGCCGTTGAGGGCGGCTCCTCAGCAGCTCCCTTATCTTTTGAGCTAGACATATCTCCTGCAGAACAAGGGTTAGTAGAAAACAGTTTCCTCACCACTCCCTTATGTGTTTCGCTCGAGTCAATGATTTCGCTCGTGTATACACTCAATAAATTGACTTTTACCCTCAATTAATCTCACAACTGAGCCTTTTACCTCTAAATATTCTCTTTAATAGGTTCTTTTCTAATTACCTAGCAAATCTCTCAGTTTTAATAATAAATTCAAAAATAACTTAACAAGAAACATTTTATAGAAGGTAGAAATCCTCACAATAGCATACAATTGACAAAATTTTGACAATATTAAAATAAAATTTTCTATACTTTTTTTTTGCAATTCAACATAAACTTAAAGGATAAATAACTCGATAGATAAATTTAGCTTTGTTACCAAATGATAGAATCCACGACATGCTTGCGTGAGGTGGTCGTCGCCCCGATCGTTTCTAGCAAAGTTGTAGGATGGATTGCTTGCAACACCTTAACCCCTCGTCTATATTGAGACGATAATCTTGGTATAATTGCTCGCGTTCGAAATTATGCGTTGAATGTACACAACCGACACCTTGACCACTCGCTTATATTGAAGCGATAATCTTGGTACAATCGACGATTGATGCGGTAAAAGACGCCACACACAACTATGTGTTGTTGTATGATAAGTCAATTTGAATCTCAAAGAAAAACTAAGAAAATAACTTAGAAATTCTTCAAAGAACCATAAGTAGAGAATAATTCACACAAGAATTAGTAAAATCTAAATATTTTTGAATGTTGTATGAATTACATTCATATGACTTATTTATACTAATAATAAAACCCTAGAATCTCATAAAGAATTAATAATTTGTTTTTGGGAATAAATTCCTATCTAAAAGAAACCTAATAATATTAGAAATATTAAGGATATAAAAGTTCCCTAAAATACATGAAAGAAATCTAATCAAATAAGTAAAATCTAGTAAAAAAACGTGTAGCCTCAAAAACGCGCCCAAAATTCTGGCACTACGGCGCAGGGCACGCTTGTCTTGGCCCAGCCCTAGCGCGGGCCGCACTACTCTTGCAAAAAAGTGTCTAATGGTCTAGTGCGGGGCACACCTGTTTTGGCTTATAGGTGGTGTGGGGCATGCTGCATGGCAAGAGTTTCAGTGGCTTTTCTTGGCGGGCGCCTGCCTCCCATCTGATCTGGCCTTGAAATCAAGGCCGATCAAAAAGTGACTCTTGGCTTGGAACAAACACTTTTATTAAATTCAACAGTTTCGACTCTAGTTCCAAAGTCTTTAAACTTGTTCCTTACTCACTCCAAGCTCCCTTTATAATCCAGTTAAGTTCTTCCTTACAGCGCTTAGCTCGACTTCTCATCGCGGGTCTAACTGAAACTTGCACCGGATCCGATCCATGAGCTCCATTTGAATTCTAGTTAGGCATGTCCTCATCAGCATTGCACATTGGGCTAGTCCCAAGTTAAATTAAATTTGGGCTAAATAAAAACACTTATACAGATTGGGCTCAAACATTAATCTAACACATCAATTATTTGGATCACATCTCCTAACTCTTGTAATTTAGTTCCACCATACTTGAATTAGTCCAAATATTGACCATTGGCCTACTAAAAATATTCAACTTAACTTGGATCTCATACTCATTGGGCTTAGGTATATTACTTAGTCCAATATCTTATTTAATCATCTCTTAATTGATCTCATTAAGTGATTAATTATGCCACACAAGGCTTATGACTTAAGCTTAATTAATTATAATAAAACTTATCATTATTACCACACCTTTCAATTATCACATACTAAATCTAATTAAATTGAATTATTAAATTCCATGACACACATATTTATATATATATATATATGCATACTAATAAATTTGCAAACGTCTTTATTTTCAATACTAATATTATTTATAAAATTCACGGGTATTACATCATCTCTCCCTTATAAAGATTTCATCCCGAAATTAGTACAAGGTTACACAAACAGATGGGGATAGTCCCTTCTCATCTTATCTTCTAATTCCCACGTAGCCTCCTCAAAGTTTTGGTTTCGCCAAACTACCTTTACAGAAGGTATAACTTTATTTCTTAACATTTGCTCCTTCCTATCTATTATCTGAACAAGAATTTCTTCATACGTAAGATTCTTTTCTACTTGAATGGGCTCATAGGATATCACATGCTTATAGTCGGGCTTGTATGGTCGTAACACGGAAACATGAAACACATAGTGGATATGGTCCAGTTCAAAAGGTAAAGCTACCTTGTACGCCACTTCGCCTACTCTCTTCAACACTTCGAACGGTCCTATGAACCTCGGACTCAATTATTTTTTTCTTGCCAAACCTTATCTTCCCCTTCTAGGGAGACACCTTTAAGAATACAAAACTACCGACTTCGAAATCTCTACTTTGAGGGTGCAAATCTGCATATTTCTTCTGTCAATCTCGAGCTGCTACTAATCTGGTTCTTATTGTTTTTTACAATGTCTGCCATTTGCTAAACTAATTCTGGTCCCAAAAGTCGTCGTTCTTCGACCTTATCTTAATATAACGGTGTTCTGCACTTTCTTCCGTAGAGAGCTTCGTATGGTGGCATATTGATACTCGCATGATAACTACTATTATAAACGAATTCTACTAAGGGTAAGTGATCATCCTAGTTCCCTTTGAAATCCATCACTCAAGATCTAAGCATATCTTCTAGCGTTTGTATCGTTTGCTCACTCTGCCCGTCTATTTGAGAATGATAAACAGTGCTTAGCCTCAACTATGTTCCCATCCTCTCTTGCAAGCTTTTCCAAAAACTCAATGTGAAGCGCGGATCTCGATCGGAGACAATTGATACCAGCACTCTATGTCACGAAATGATTTCCTTTACGTACAACTTTTCCAATTAATTCAAATTAAATTGTTGGTAGAAAGTGTGTCGTCTTCGTCAGTCGGTCTACAATAACCCAGATGACATCATAACTCTTTTGTGTGATCGGAAGTCCCACCACGAAGTCCAATGTAATGTGCTTCCATTTTCACTCTGGTATTTCCAGCGGTTGAAGTAGACCACTCGACCTCTGGTGTTCTGTTTTCACTCGTTGATAGGTAAGAAATCTACTGACGTACTCTATAACTTCTCGCTTCATATTCGGCAACCAAAAATGTTGTCGAAGATCCCGATACATTTTCGTGCTTCCTGGGTGGACAGAATATGCCAAATTATGTGCCTCATGTTAAATTTCCTCTCTCAATTCAGTTACGGTTGACACCCACACTCGATCTTCAAATCTCAAGATATTGTCCTTATCTTTCTTAAACCTTTCTCCTTCACTTTCTGTGATCCCTTTCTTCATTCCCTCACATTCTTCATCTTCCTCATGTGATTCCTTCACTTTATCCAACAACGTCGGATGAGCTCCAATTACAAATAATTTCCTTTCATACTCTCTGGGTCCCTTCACTTTTATTTCCAGTTTCTCCATTTCCCTTATTAGTTCTTCCTGAGCTGTCAAGGCAAACAACTTCTCCTTCCCTTTCCTACTCAACGCGTCAGCCACTACGTTTGCCTTCCTAGGGTGATACAGAATTTCACAGTCCTAATCTATAATTAATTCCAACCACCTCCTTTGTCCATGTTTAACTCCTTTTGTGTGAAGATATATTTCAGACTCTTGTGGTCCGTATATATCTCACATTTCTCTCCATACAAATAATGTCTCCAAATTTTTCACGCAAAAACTGCCGCCGCTAACTTCAAGTCATGGGTAGGGTATCACTTCTCGTAATCCTTTAACTGTCATGACGTATACGCAATGACCTTGCCATGTTACATTAGCACACAACCAAGACCTTTGTGTGACGCATCACTATACACCACAAAACCTTTTGTATCATCAGGTAATGATAATATAGGCGCCTTACTCAACCTCTTCTTCAACTCCTTGAAACTTTCTACGCACTTTTCCATCCAAATAAACTTCACTGTCTTCCTTGTTAGATTGGTCAACGGGGTCAAGTCAATACAATAAGAAAAAGAATAACAATAACTATAATAATAACAACAACACCAATAACAATCAGATGGTAAGTCACCAGGGAGAATTCAAGAAAAAAAGTGAGGCATGTCCGAATTAGGGGAAAACTCTTCAAGGGGAATGTTGGAAGGGACGAAGTGTTTGTTATAATTGCAGTCAAGAAGGGGCATATTTCGCCAAATTTCCCAAACCCGAAGAAAATTTGGGGATGCTTTGCTTTTGGATCGACAGAACATCAGATCAAGGACTGCCTGAAGAAAGGAAGCAACGGAAGAAGCAACAATAAGGGAGGATGCAACAAACTGATGATTGGTAGACATGCTCAACCCAACCGATCAACTACCAAAACATTTAATATGACGGTCCAAGACGCAGTAGTTGCGAAGCACGTTGTAAGACCCCAACTTTTTATGAATAAAGATTTAATTTTCTCTAAATATTATTTTGAATAATAAGGTATTGATTTGATATAATGCTATAATTATGGGTGATATGTGCAAATTTTGCAAAGTAAGCAAGCTGTCATAAAATATTCGGTTGGTCGGGGAATATTCTTTTTTTTGGAATATTCGTACGACGGTGCAATCATTGGTGGACCCCACAACGGAATAACTGTCGAATATAGAAAGCGACAAAAATAACATTTTCATAAAATAACGGCAAAACTTTTACCGTAAAACTGTTGAGATACCCGGTGATAAAAATATAGTAATACGCATTGTTGCATAGTAGCACACAGTATTGCACAGTATCTCTGATTATTGATGCATACGTAAGAAGTCACTCAGTTTCATTCAATAATTGCCACAATAATTGTTGCATAATATCTCATATTATTGATTCAATTATTGTCACAATATCACCTGCACAAAATTTTATATTATTAAATCAATAATTGAGACAACACAGTTATTCATATTATTGTTTGCATTATTGATAATGTCTAGAAAGTTCTGTCGAGGAAAGGGGTTAGGTTATTTAATTGAACTCCTTATCGGAAAGCCCCCTCTTTCCTGGGAATGATAATCTGGTTGTCAATATTGTGAGTTATAATATTAATGATGAATAATTGTTGAAAGATTAAAAATGTGTTTATTGAAGATAAGTGATTTGTGGTAAATATTTATTCAATTTTTGATATAAATAGAAGGGTTTGTCATGAAGTATTTGTTGTAAGTTTGGCTTATTACATGGACCTCCACTTACTCATTTTTCAAAATAGTCAGTAGAAAGTTCTCAGTTTTGTTTTACTATTATTATAATAGTAATAAAACAGAAAACTTTTTATATAAACAAAATACTTTTTATAATATATATTATGTTATTTGTTTTATCAGATTATAATTAGAATATATTATATTATATATAAAGTTTTTGTTTTATTAGAATATTTTATTGCATAATGATGTATACTAAAATCAAATTTTTGCCGAATTCGTCCGTGAATTTTGCCCGTGAAATTTTTTCTGTGCGTCTGTGATTATATTTAAATAGTGCCCTGCCATTCTCCTATAAATAGGATGCTTAGTTAAGAAATGTAAATAACACCAGAATCAGAGAATTCTTCTTCTATAATATTGTGCATATTTCTTTCTAGTATAAAAACACTTTCAGTGTTATTAATAGTGAAAGATTTTCTCAAGAATATCTCCGCTATACCAGTCAGATTTAGTCTCCTACTAAGGTAAAGAATATTATTTTCGTTCAACATTCGTTAGGAATATTATTTTCGTTCAATATTCATAAGGAATATTATTTTCGTTCAATATTCGTAAGGAATATTATTTTCGTTCAATATTTATAAGGGATATTATTTTCGTTCAATATTCATAAGGAATATTATTTTCTTCCATACTCTATAGTATATAAGTGATATTATTTCGTTTCATATTCCTAAATCTACACTTTGATAAATATTGCTTCTATAATCCCTTAAATTAGTAGAATATTCTTGACTTTTGCGCTTCATCTAATATCGTTTCACTGAAATATTTTTCTGAATCTTCTTATTAAATTTTAATATTTTCATTCGGGAAACTATTCATGGGGTACTATTCACCCGGGGTACTATTCCCAGGTACTATTCACGATAAAATTGGTTTCTTTTCTGTCCAAATTATTTTTGATACATGAATATCATTCTTGAATTTTACTCCACAATTAGTTATTATGTTGACAATTTGGACATTCTTGAACTCTAGATAAATTGAATTATAAATCTCTAATATTTATCCTTGATCTCACTTGATTGATTCTTTATATCATTGTCATCATCCTCATGCTTATATTGTGGTGACAATCATCTTTGGCCCGTAGTGCATAGATGGACTGCTGATTGATATGATTATGACCAGGAATTGTTTATTGGTAATCATGACCTGTAATGTTATAGACAAAGGTTTTTTTTGTGAAAGTCCTCTTTGGCACGTAGTGCATAGATGGACAGATGTTTGACACGATCATGACCACTAGTGATACAAACGAATATCCTTGGCCCGTAGTGCACGGATAATTTGTTGATCTGAAACATTTATTTATTGGTGTTACAAAGATAAAATATTGATGATGGACTTTTAAATCATAGAAGATAGTAGACATCATGCTCTACTTGACTCTTATAATGGATTGCTATTTCCGCTGCAATTGTTGATCTAAAACTTGTTGTCTATTGTATTTTATCAGATTTTTCTCTGTTGAGGACTAAGGATAATTTATTCTGCATTATCTTAGTCATAATATTCTTTACTGGGCCAGTTGAGCTCACCCTTTTCTTTAATTGTTCTCTTCAGAAAATGAGAATATAGCTGGGACTAGTTGGGGAATGGAGTGATGGTCCAAGATGGATGTTATAGTAGTCCTCACTATTCTATAAAATAATGTGATAATAATTATAATGAGGATTTTATTTGAGTCTGGATATTGTCTATGAGATAATATTTGTATTAAAACTCACAGCTTATGTTTTGTCGTATTTTACACGACAGTTAATAATTGTATAAATGAAATTTGTATTTAAATTATGTACTATGTATTTGGCGACTCAAAATGGGTTGTATGGACCTATTTTGGGGGATTCACAGACCTGGTGTCAGGTATTATCCTAATCAATATTTTAAATGCTTATATATTATTTGATTCGGGTGCTACCTGTTCTTTTTTGTCTGAAGAATTTGCTAAGCAACTAAATTTACTCCAAGAATGATTAAGAGATCTTTTAAACATAGAAGTTGCAAATAAAGAAGTAATCCCCATAGAGTTTATACACTGTAATTGTTATGCAGAGATTATGGGTCATAGACTGAGCGTAGATTTGATCCCAATAAAATTGGGAGAATTTGATGAAATACTAGGAATAGACTGGTTATATGACCACGCTGCGATAATTGAGTGTCAAAAGAATAGTGTGAACCTTCAGAATCCAAACCGGTCTAAAGTAGGGTTTTATGGTAGCTCATCGCTTAAACAATCGTGTTGTCTTACGATGATGCAGGTAAAGAAGTTATTGAGGAAAAGATCGATGTGTAGGTTATTTAGCCTATATTGTAGATACTTAGAAAAAGGGAGTAGAAATAAAGAATATATCGGTAGTAAGAGAATTTCAGGACGTATTCCAAGATGATTTACCCAGTCTTCAGCCAGACAGAGAAATCGAATTCGTAATAGACTTAGTACCAGGGACTGCACCGATTTTGAAAGCTCCATATCTTATGACGCTAGTAGAAATGAAGGAATTGATGATACAACTTAAAAAATTGCTAGATAAGGGATATATTCAACCGAGTGTATCTCCCTGGGGGGCACCAATGTTGTTTATTAAGAAGAATGATGAATCAATGAGACTTTGTATCGACTATCGAGAATTGAACAGAGTAACGATTAGGAATAAATATTTGTTACAAAGAATCGATGATCTTTTTGACCAACTAAAGGGAGCGAAGTGTTTTTCCAAGATAGATTTACGAACGGTTTATCATCAGTTGAAGATACGGAAAGAGGACATACCGAAGACGGCATTCCGAACACGATATGGACATTAAGAATTTTTGGTGATGTCATTCGATTTGACTAATGCCCTAGTAACATTTATGGATTTGATGAACTAAGTTTTCAAACCATATTTTCATAAGTTTGTAGTAGTTTTCATTGATGACATTTTGATTTATTCGAAGACCAAGGAAGAGCACGCCAAACATCTAAAGTAGTGTTGGAAGCATTGAGAAGGGAGAAGTTGTAAGCAAAATTTTTTAAGTGTGAATTTTGGATAGAGAAAAGATAATTTTTAGGACACGTGATAGACCAAGAAGGAATTTTAGTTGATCCTGCGAAGGTGGAGGCGATGAGGGATTAGGAACAACCGAAGACGCCAACAAAGGTGCAAAGTTTCTTAGTGTAAGACCCCAACTTTTTTTGAATAAATAATAATTTTTCTCGAAATATATTTTTGAATATTATGATGTGGATATGATATAATGTTATAGTTGTGGGTAATATTGGAAAATTTTGCAAAGTAAGCAAGTTGATATAAAATATTCGTTATGTCAGTTAATATTCGATTGGTCGGGGAATATTCGTTTTAACGAGGAATATTAAATGCGACGACACAATCATTTATAGACCCCCACAATGTAAGTAGTATTGTCGTAGTTAAAAACCATGAAATATCTTTTATAAAAAGTAATTCACAAGTTTTACCATTAAACTGTTGAACTACCCGGTGGTAAAAGTGCAGTAATACGCGTGGTTGCATAGTAGCACACGGTATTGATTATTGATGCTTATTGACTATTCACTCAGTTATACTCAATTATATATTGCTACAGTAATTGTTGCATAGTATCTCACGTCATTTGATTCAATTATTGTCACATTATCATCTGCATAATATTTTATATTATTAAATCAATAATTGAGACAACAAAGTTATTCATATTATTATTTGCAATATTGACAATGTCTAGAAGTTCTGTCAAGGAGAGGTTTGGTCACCTAATTGCGCGTCAATAAGGAGAAATCCTTATCGGAAAGCCCCCTCTTTCCTGGGAACGACCTGGTTGTTAAATATTGTGAGTTATAATATTAATGATGAATAATTATTTAAGTATTAAGAATGCGTTTATTGAAGTTAAGTTAATTACAAAAGTTAGAGGGGAATAATGCAAACTTGGAAGACTTTAGGGGTACTAAAGTGTAATAAGTTAAATCAATATGGACCATTGGTGGTGGTTTTAATAGTAAATCAATCTGGACCATTGATGGTGATTTTAATAGTAAAACAATCTGGACCGTCGGTGGTGGTTTTAAAAGTAAATCAATCTGGACCGTCGGTGGTGGTTTTAAAAGTAAATCAATCTGGACCGTCGGTTGTGGTTTTAATAGTAATCAATATGGACCGTCCGTTCTAATAGTGAATCAATCTTGACCGTTCATGAGTTAGTTATTATTTAGTCCATTCTCCTATAAATAGAAGCTTAATTCACTACTAAAAAAATGGTCATTTGTGATGGCCAAATCCATCACAAAAACCAGAAAAACCATCACGAAAGGTTTACATGATGACTTTAAGCATCACAATGGCCATCTTGTATACGCCCACCATGAAAGGTTTTACGTGATGGTTTAGGCAATCACACAAACTCTTAGTGCTTTTGTGATGATTAATACAATCACATTAACACGTAATCTATTGTGATTGTCAAAGTCATCACAAAAAAATAAGACTTTAATTAGGGATCAAAGGTAAGAACGTGAATCTCTATTTACGGATAATTTATTTCACTATATTAATTGTATCAAATGATACTTGTAGGATTCGAACCCTCTCCCCATTTGCGAAATAAATAACGAGTATTACCATTACACCAAAGATCAGATCATGATTATAATTTTAAAACAAAATATGAAAGGATATTTATGTGAGTTGACTTACTAAATAAAATCACTTCCACATAAGATTTTGTGATTGCAATGGCAGTCACAAATACTCTCTAATGATGGTAACATTAGTCATCACTGAGAACCATCATATATTTTATTATTTTGTGATGACTTGAAAATTCCATCACAAAATACCTTCTTTTTTAATTGAAAATAAAAGTCGTCACAAAAATCTATCTTTTTTAATGATTGTCATTACCGTCAAAAAAATTATTATTTTGATTATTTCTTATATTAAAATATTAGTGATGTCTTAAATGCAATCACGAAAAAGATATATCTATAAGTGATGACTTAGTCCATCACAAAAAGAAAGTTTGGTGATTGACACGACCATCACAATTATAATACATTAATGGCAAAATTAGTCATCATTAAGAGCCGTCATATATACTATTATTTTGTGATTACTTAAAAAGTCCATCACAAATAACTATGTTTTGTGATTGTTGTTAAAAACTATCACAAAGTTCCGTCACGAATTCTTATTTTTTTATTAGTGATTCTTCTTTCATTCTCACCAATTCACTGAGATTCATAAGAGACACTATAGAGAGAGAAACTATAGAGAGCAAGAAGAAGAGTATTCTGCTACTTCACTTTTTGCGGATCCGACTTTCTCTACTAAGGTAAGGGGTATTATTTCTTTCGTATTCATAAAGAATACTATTTTTCGTATTCATCCTTTAGTATGTCAGAATAACATGTCTACGCGGATTACGTACCGTATGACAGGTGAAAATCCATTTGAAGTTTTCGTATGTTAATTCTTTTCATATTTTTAAATCTAAACTTATTATGGTAAGTATTGCTTCTATAATCCTTGAAATTAGTGGAATATCCGTGAGTTTTGCGCTTCATCTAGTATCATTTTATTGGAATATATATTGATATGAACTTTCTTATTAAATATCAATAATTTCACCCGAAGTACTATTCACAAATTACTATTCACGGGTTACTATTCACCCGATTACTATTCACTATAATATTATTCACTCGGGTATTCGAGGCACTTTTCATGCCGAGGTACTATTCACGAGTTACTATTCACAGGTTACTATTCACCCGATTACTATTCACTCAAATATTATTCACTCAGATATTTGGGGCACTTTTCATGTCGGGTTACTATTCACGGGGTACTATTCATGGGGTACTATTCACCGAAAAAATTTATTTCTTTTCTGTCCAAATTATTTTTGATACATGGATATTATTCTTGAATTTTACTCTACAAAGCAGTATTATGTTGAAAATTCGGACATTATTGAGTTCTAGATAAATTAAATTATAAATCTTTAAAATTTTATCCTTTACTTTCTTTTAATTGAATTCTTATATCATTGTCATCATCGTCATGCTTATATTGTAATGAAAGTCATCTTTGGCTTACGTGCATAGATGGACTGTTGATTGGTATAATTATGACTATGGATAATTCGGTATAGTTATGACCATTGATGATTACACGAATAATTCTTGGCCCGTAGTGCAAGAATAATTTGTGGACGTGATACTAATGAATATCCTTGGCCCGTAGTTCAGGGATGATTCGATGATGTGATCTATTTATTAAGCTGAGTCCCAGCAATAAAGTGAATGATAAACTTTTTAAATCATAGAAGATATTAGATATCATGTTCTACTTGACTCTTCTAATGGATTGCTTGTTCCGCTGCAGTTAAACTTGTTGTCTATTATATTCTATCAGTTTAACATTATTGAAGGCTAATGATAACTTATTATGCATTATCTTAGTCATAATATTTCTTACTGGGCTAGTCGAGCTCACCTTTTTACTTTTATTGTTCTCTTCAGGAAATGAGAACGTAGCCGAAACTAGTCGGGGAACGGAGTGATGGCCCGAGATGGTGTTATAGTAGTCCTCACTATTCTATAAAATAGTGTGCCAATAAATGTAATGAGGACTCTATTTGAGTTTGGATATTGTCTAGATGACAATATTCATGTAACAACTCTCAGCTCATGTTGTATAATTAAGTTTGTATTTTTATTCAGTACCATGTATTTGGTGACCCAAAATGGGTGATGTATACCTATTTTGGGGGCATCACACTTAGGGTTAGTCAGGTACTATCAAAGATTCATCAAACTAGTTCCATTATATATCTCATAATGTGACGCCCCCAAAATAGGTCCACACAACCCATTCTGAGTCGCCAAATACATGGTACAAAATTCAAATACAACTTCAATTATACAATTATCGTACAAAATAAGACAACACATAGGTTGTGAGTTTTAATACAAATATCGTCTTGTAGAAAATATCCAAACTCAAATAAAATCCTTATTACAATTATTATCACACTATTTTATAGAATAATGAGAACTACTATAATAACCATCTTGGTTCATCACCCCATTCCCTGACTAGTCCCAGCTATATTCTCATTTCCTGAAGAGAACAATGAAATAAAAGGGTGAGCTCAACTAGCCCAATAAAGAATATTATGACTAAGATAATGTAGAATAAATTATCCTCAGTCCTCAACAGAGAAACATCTGATAGAATACAATAGACAACAAGTTTTAGATCAACAACTGCAGCGAAAATAATAATCCATTAGAAGAGTCAAGTAGAGCATGATGTCTACTATCTTCTATGATTTAAAATTACATCATCAATATTTTATCCCTGTAGCACCAATCAATAAATATTTCACATCAACGAATTATTCATGCACTACGGGCCAAGGATATTCGTTTGTATCACCAGTGGTCATGATCATGACAAACATATGTCCATCTATGCACTACGGGCCAAAGAGGACTTTCACCACATCATTTGTCTGTAACATTAAAGGTTATGATTATACCGATACACAATTCTTGATCATAATCATACCAATCAACAGTCCATCTTTGCTTTACGGGCCAAAGATGACTTTCATCACAATATAAGCATGAGGATGATGACAATGATATAAAGAATCAATCAAGTGAGATCAAAGATAAATATTAGAGATTTCTAATTCAATTTATCCAGAGTTCAAAAATGTCCAAATTGTCAACATGATAACTATTTGTGAAGTAAAATTCAAGAATGATATTCATATATCAAAAATAATTTGGATAGAAAAGAAAATTAAATTCTGTTGTGAACAGTACTCATGAATAGTACCGTATGAATAGTACCCACACATGTAAAGATTAAAATTTAATAAGAAATTTTATACCAATATTCCAGTGAAATGATATTAGATGAAGCGCAAACCTTAACGAATTTCTAATCATTTAAGGAATTATAGAAGCAATACTTACCATAGTAAGTTTAAATTTAGGAATATGAAATGAAACAATATCACTTACATAATATGGAGTATGAAATAAAATGATATTTCTTACGAGTATTGAAATAAAATAATATCCTTTCCCTTAGTAGAAACTAGTTTTGACTTGGAATATCGGATATTATCCTAAAAAAATCTTGCACTAAAAGTTACACTCAAAGTATTCTTATACTTAAAAGAAATACTCACAATATTATAGAATAAGAATTTCTGATATTGATAGTGTGTTTAGGAAGGAGGGGTAACCTTCCTTTTATAGTGAAATTTCGGAGGAAAAACAAACAGGTTGCCTAACTTTTCTTTCTCTTGCATGCCTAACTTTTCTTTCTCTTCCATGCCTAACTATTAGCCTAAATCTCATTTTCTTTTCTTCTTCTTTCCCTGCCTAACCTCCTCCCATTTCCTTATGGGTGAGGCCCACACCAAATGAAACAAATGAATGAATGCAGGAGAAAAATTCTTCCGCCCACCAACTTAGAAAAGAAAAGAATACAAAGCATTCAAATATAATGTAATCACATCCGTCCCTTTTTTATCACACACACACACACACACACACATATATATATATATATAAATAATTATAATATATTATAATAATATATTTAAATGAATATTTTATCGGAGAAGTTAATTGTGATTCCATAGAAAATTATGTCAAACTTTCAACAAATATTTCATGTTAAATTCCTTCATCTATATCAAAATTGAACTAATATCCACCACATAATAATTATTCAAAATTAATACTATAAGCTCGCAATATTAACAACCAGATCATTTCCAGAAAATAGGGGGCTTTTCGATAAGGATTTATCCTTACTGGCGCGCAATTATATAACCTAACCCCTTTTCTCGACATAATTTTTTAGACATTGCCAATAATGCTAACTAATAATATGAATAATTGTGTCGTGTCAATTATTGATTTAATAATATAAAATAGTGTGCAGATAATACTGTGATAATATATAATTGAATCAGTAATATGAAATATTGTGCAACAATTACTGTGGCAATTATTGAATGAAACTGAGTGACTTTTTACGTAAGAATCAATAATCAGAAATATTGTTCAATACTGTGTGCTACTGTGCAACCACGCGTATTACTGTACTTTTATCATCGGGTATTTCAACAGTTTAACGGTAAAAGTTTTACCGTTATTTTTTATAAAAAGGTTATTTCTGTCACTTTTTATATTCGACAGTTATTCCATTATATGGTCTACCAATGATTGCGCCGTCGTACAGATATTCCCCAACAAAAAGAATATTTCCAGACCAAACAAATATTTTGTGACAACTTTCTTACTTTGCAAAAATTTGGACATATCACTCATAACTAGAACATTATATCAAATCCACACCTTCTTATTCAAAATAATAATTAGATAAATTAAATCTTTATTCATAAAAAGTTGGGGTCTTACACATAAGCTTACATATCTTCAATATTTGATATCTTGAATAATTTTTCAAAATATTTATTTAATGAAATTATTGATTTTTCCAAGCAAGGGTTCACACTTGGACATGTTTTACTACACATTTC